>JAODXP020000015.1:2145961-2238773 GCA_027497455.2 Sardinella longiceps
TTGGTCTTAAGTGATATTCTGATTTTCTGAGATACTGAATTTGGGTTTTTCCACTATTTTTCCAATATAATCATTAAGAAATAAACACTTGCAATAACTTGCTATACATAACGCTAGTTTAATTTTTTCAATAGAATTACTTTTTCACGATATTCTAATTTTATGACCGGCACCTGTATTAGCCTAGGTGAACAAGTGGCCTAGTTATATGTAGGCTACGATATCCTTGCTGAGTGAACTTTTACGACCTGTGTGTAGTAGGTGAACAAGTAGCCTATTTATAGGCTATGTAGGCTACGGTATCCGTGCTTGGCAGGCTGAGTGAACTTCACTCTCAGGTCACTGTCCAAGGTGCTCATTTGTTTGCGTCTTTGTTCGCCAGGTTTTCTGGCTGTTAGCAAACTGTAGTCTATCATTAGTCATCACCCACGGGGACACCGGTTACCGGAAAGTTCCATAGAGAATGAGTTTACGTAAATGCAGGCCAATAAAATGATAAGAGTAGACCTACCTTCCCAAAGACGTCAACAACTCCTGCAGAAAAATAATTAATTTGGCTTGACGTGAAGTAAAGAGAGAATGTATGAAGCTCCTCCAGTCGCGCATATCACTGTAGGCTGCCATAGTGGCCGATGTTGACAGCGAGTCTGATGTCTGCTTTCGCTTTCCCGACCCCACCCGTCCTGCATCTATCAGGCTGTCAAACAACACCGCACAGCACGCCTCTACTTGCACAAACCTGTTCCTGAAATGCTCTTATTTGATGCTAGTCGATGCAGAAATCTGTTAATAAGACTGATAGGCTACAGGCTAGTCATATCTGCATTAGGCTACTTTGCCAACCGAACCGACGAGTCTCCTATTCCCGGCGCACACAGAGCTCGGGGAGGAGTTGGGAGTCGCGTGGAAGGAGATGAGCCATCGAACAGGCAGCGCTCGTGAATACAGTATGTGATTGGATAGGGAAACCCTTTGCGTGGTGCACTGGATTGGAATATATCCGGGAGAGAGGAGCGAAGATATCACAATAAAACTTGTTTTTATGTTTATATTTGCAAATGAGGCATTTACTCTATCTATAAAATGTATCATAATATCCAAAATAAAAAAAAGCTATGCATAGTTTCATTCTGGACACATATCACGGACCCTCCTCCACCTCCATAGTGTGTAGCAGGTAGACTTTAGTCCTGGCAAAATAGCCCATTTTGGGGCCAAAAATAGTGTTAATTGTAAAAGTTTTTTTCGGCTTAGATCGTTTTCTGAGGTGTCCTGAACAACATACTAGAAGGTATAAGAAATCCTAGTTGAGAAAATATGTTAAAATCTCGTCAATCCAAGGTGTCTACCAATATACAGCACAGTAGGCCAGAATAAGGCTAATTGTTTCCTTTAGTCCTATCAAAATAAAACGGTGTACAATGAAAGCACCCATGACAAGTAGCTTTTTTTGTAGCATGGAGTAACTGTAGCTCATTTCTCATATATGTCTATCTGTCATTCCTTTGTCTCATTTAATTTCTCTAATCACAAACTTAAAAGTCCAACTCCACCCCACACCTCAAAAACAAACAACAACAACAACAACAAAAACACCTTTTATTTTGTAAAAGCAACGCCTAAGCCGGTAGGAATTTGAAATGGACAAGACTGATTGAGACTAAAACATAAAACACAGATGATCACACTCCAGACCTAAATTATCATCTTTTATTCTCAAGTTCATAATCAAGGACACAACCTGTATAGGCTACTTGGGCTACTTGCATTAGTCAGTGTGTATGTTTCAGTGTTGCCTGGTAGAGTTATAAACCCACTTATTATTACCTCAATAGATTACTATACTGCTCTCCATTTAGATTCGCCTCAATAGATTACACCTGTGTCGCATGCAACTCCAGGCCCACTATATCACACAATATCAATCCATAGAACATTAAATAATCAGCACAATTTACAAACTGTAGCCTATACTATTTCAGATACGCAAGAGACGCCAGAAGGGAAGTCTTTTTTAAATGGAAAGATGACAGGTTGAATTCTTTGTTCATTCAGGGAGATGTGTGTGTGTGTGTGTGTGTGTGTGTGTGTGTGTGTGTGTGTGTGTGTGAGATTTGCGCTGCACGCTCAAAGAAACAGGAGAGCATGTGTCTTTAGATCTGGTCTGGCCAACTGCTGATCTGAATGGATTTCTGAGTTCCCCAAAAACACATCGACCAGTAGTAAACCGAGGCATTAGAGGGAGGCGGGTCAACCATGCGCTTTGAGAAACTTTGGTCTGGCTCTTGGTCGATGGCAATCAGGCTATCAGTACTATGACATACTGTACCCTAACCCTAACCATGACAAATACGGGTGACATTTAATGACAGAAGTCATGACAGGTGTATGAACTTCATGACAGATTCATGACAACGTCATATCATAGTTAATGACAGTGTCATGTTAGTCTTATGACAGTACCTTCAAATAAAGTGCAACCCAATATTTTATTCAGAATACAACATCGATGACATATCAAATGTTGAAACTGAAGAAATGTATAATTTTAAGGGGAAAATAAGTTGATTTTCAATTTAATGGCATCAACACGTTCCAAAATAGTTGGGACAAGGCCACGTTTACCACTGTGTGGCATCCCCTCTTCTTTCTAGAACAGTCTGCAAACGTCTGCGGACTGTGGAGAGAAGTTGTGGAGAGAATGCTGTCCCTTTCTTGTCTAATACAGGCTTCTAGTTGCTAAACTGTCTTAGGTCTATTTGTCATGTCTTACTATTATGATGTACCAAAAGTTTTCTATGGGTGAAAGACTTGGACTGCAGACTTGATGGTGCCTTTCCAGATGCATAAGCTGGCCATGCCACACACACTCATGCAAACCCATACCATCAGAGATGCAGCCTTCTGAACTGAGCACTAACAATAAGCAATAACAATTTGTTATTGTCCGGGTTGTCCTTGTCGGAATGGCATGGCTTCACAGTTTTCCAAAAATAACTTTGAATTTTGATTTGTCTGACCACAGAACAGTTTTCCACTCCAGCCTCAGTCCATTTTAAATGAGCCTTGGCCCAGAGAAAATGCCTGGGCTTTTGGATCATGTTTAGGAATGGCTTATTTTTTTCACCTATAAAGTTTTAGCTAGCTATGGCAAATGGCAAGTCTAGTTTGTGATTCCCATTACATTAGCATTCCTGTATGTGATGCAGTGCCGTCTAAGGGCCCGATGATCACAGGCATCCAGTATGGTTCTCTGGCCTTGACCCTTATGCACAGAGATTGCTCCAGATTCTCTTAATCTTTGAATGATGATATGCACTGTAGATGATGATGCCTTCAAACTCTTTGCCATTTTTTTTCTGAGAAACTCCTTTCTGATCTTGCACCACTACTTTCTGCTTCTGCCGCAGTATTTGGGGAAGTGCTGATCCTCTGCCCATCTTGACCTCTGAGAGTCACTGCCACTCTGGGAGGCTCTTTTCATACCCAATGTTGCCAACTGACCAAATAAGTTGCAAATGGGTCCTCCAGCTGTCCCTTATATGTACATTTTACTTTTCTGGCCTGTTATTGCTACCTGTCTCATGAGATCCAAAATGAGCTAATATTTAGCATAATATTTCAAAATGTCTCACTTTAAACATTTGCCATGTTATCTATATTCTATTGTGAATAAAATACTGTATAGGTTTATAAGATTTGTAAATGTGATTCCATTTTTATTCTCAATTTGTAAAGTGTCCCAACTATTTTGGGATCGGTTGGTAATTTTGTTGTACTCCTGTTACAATGACAATAAATACTTTAAAGGTCCCATATTAAGAAAAAGCATTTTTATGGCTTTTGAAAGTGTTTCTTGGGTCTATACTGCCTCTACACACACTTTAAGTGGGATAAAAAGCCTAAATTATTAAAATAGACAATTTACACTGTTAGTAACTGTTCAGCTGCTGTGTGCTTAAACCACCTGCGTAGAATTTTCCTAACTACGTATCATAACTAACTATGAAATTAATTTGGAGATTGTACCAAAACAAATTACCTGATAAAATGGACAGTTTACATAAGCTACAGTAGTGGTGAAAAGTTAGCCAATTTAAAGTCCCTTTATGACCTCATGTTAAAGGGGTTATATTATGCCGTATTTCAAGCTAACTTATTTAGCTCTAATGTTCAGAACAGGCTGTTTCTCATGGGGGCGTGCACCAGGTAATTAGACACCTGTTAGGCTAGACACCTCTGTTAGACACCTCTGTTTACCCCCCATAATATGAACCCTTTAAGCTGACATGCATGTATGACAGTGCAAACATTAATCCTACTTTGGGCTGCTTTTGAGTCAGTCATAAGGAGAGAAATCACTTAGCCTGGCACGCCCTCCCAGTGACGTAACACCTTTGGCATTGCTGTCGCTGGTCTGGCCAGCTGCTGATCGGGCAGGATTTCTGAATTCCCCTGAACAGGGGAACTGCCCCCTCTTGGTGGAGAACCAATCAACTTTGAGCAGCTCCAACGGCTCTCAGTCCTGTTCAAGTAATTCCCTTCGCGTCACATACGTCAGAGGAAAGAGTGGTGTGATTGGTTTTGCTTCGGCACAGCATTTTCTAACATCGACCAGTAGCAAACCGAGGCATTTCACGGAGGCGGGTCAACCATGTGCTTTGAGAAACTTTGTTATACAGGCTCTTGGTCAGACCAAAGTAGAGCTTTGAAAGTCGATGGCAATCAGGCTAGAAATCACTTCCATGGTGCTGGCAGTTACTACTTAGTTTCCTTTTATGATCTCATGTTAAGCTGAAGTAGTAACTAATCCTACTCTGGGCTGCTTTTTAGTCAGTCATTAGGAAAGAAATCTATTGTTTCAGCCTCATGGCCTTGATAATTGTTTAAGATGTGAAGGATGCAGATCTCTGCTTAGTGTCCTCAAAGGCAGTCATCAATCAGTTAAACCTCCACAACTCCACTGTGCGTCTCTGAACCTACCACTGATGAGGCGCAACACGCAGGTTGCTTAATAGCCAAAATCATTGTAGGCTACCATCAGAATTGCTACTATCAAAATAAATGCAGCTGTTTTGATGAGTTGCAGCGAAATTTCATTAATTTAGCGCCAGTAATTAGGAATAACTCACAGCTGAGATAGAGAGAGTGGGTAGTCGGGCACAACTTTACTGAAGGAATGAGCAGGGAAGTAAATACACATAGGGAGAGAGAGGGGCGTGCATGCGCCACAGTAGAATAACAATAACCAGGCAGTAGACTGGCGTGACCACCTTTCTTCCCCACGCCCACCCTCAAACAGAATGAACGCAGTATTGCAGCCCATCAAGACAGGCAACTAGAATGCCCGCACTAAAGATTATGCTCAACAGCATAAGGCAAAACATAGACACATAACGTACCAACGCAGAACATATCAACGCTGCTAGAAACACACAACACAGCGTCATACAAAAAAAGGATATGTGAAGGGTCCGTCACAAGTCCAAGACATAGTCACTGAGGTGAGACGGCTGACGACGGAGCCGGGTGCCACGCCTGGGCGATGAGGGCGCACCGCCAGGGTCAGCGTAGGAGGACCCCTCAGGCGGGTCACATGGTATGGCGCTGGTAGCGGGTGACTGCCATCCCGGACCAGGGCAAGACCCACTGGGCCCAGCAGGGGCGAGCACTGACGCAATTTCCGGGGGAATAGCAGGTGCCAAGGGAGGCACCACCTGGGCGCCTTCGGCGGCGGAGGACAGTCGTCATCAGACGCATCGCTGTCCTCAGAGGGACGGGTGGCGCCATGGCTGGCAACTGGGACCTTGTAGCAGTCCGATGACTTGACCCGATAGGTGAAGTCTCTGAGTTGAGACCCTGCAAACTTGCGCAGGCCACACCAGAGACCCTCAACAGACACAACAAGGTATCTGTCACGGCTGCACGCCTTGTTGCGATCAGCGTGGAGGTAGACAAGGTCACCCACCTCAAGCAATGAGGGGACCAGGATCTTCCCATGAGGGGCCTTAGACTTCTCGCTGTGAGCGTGGTTCCTCACCCTCTCCTCATGCTGCAAACGTATGAGTTCCTCGTCGGCGAGGGGCAGCTGGGTGGAGGTGAACTGGTCTCTTTGTGTCCACATCTCCCGGGCAGATAGACCACGGGACCGCAATCTGGAGTTGAGGCAAGCAGTTGCAATTGCTAGAAGTCTAGGCGATATGGGGCCACCGCGAGGCTGCTGTCGCAGCAATTCCTCCCCCAACTCTTGCACAGCCTTTTCAGCAACAGGGTTCTTGTTTGGGTTCTTCGCCCGCCCCAGCTCCAGTGAGATCCTGTGTTGCGCGAGGAGAGAGTCAGAAGCCAGGGCTTTGAATGCAGGGGCTGGATCGGTCCGTATCACGGCGAATGGACCATCCAGGGGCCGTAGCTCCACACAGAGCCTGATGAGTCCATCCCGCAGGGTTTGGCTACCCTCGTCGTCCACCAGCAACGACACGGTGTAGGACGTCACACACTCTCGTACTACCAGCACCAGTTGGCGCGCACGTTTCATGACATCAGCAGCAAAGGCGACGCCAATGGCAGCGTATGACGGAGAGCCGCACAAGAATGACAGCCCTCAGTAACCCGGAGGACGGCCTTGTCAAGGTCAAGGGCGAAAAGTATCTGCCAATCGTCTTTTTGAGCTGGTTGGCAGAGGGGTGGCTGAGCTGTAAGTGCAAAGCAGTCACAAGGCCGTCCAGGACCTGTCTGGGAACAATTATGCACTCCCGGCATGGAGAGAGGGGTTCCTCGCGTCTCACGATGAGCAAGCCATCACTAGCAATAGATGCTATGCTGAGGTACCTTTTGACATCCTTGATGTTCGTGATTTTCTTCGATGGTCGGGTCCCCTGGGTAAGATGAGCATGGGTACGGCGCAAATCGGGGCATTCAGACTGGAGTGATCGCCACGCTGTTCTGCTCGTGAATGGCATTCTCGCACGACCTGCCAGGATGTCATCACTGGACAGTAGCCTGACGACTGAGTCTTGGGTGCGTTGTACAAAGGTGCACACCTGGCACGCCATGTCAGTGCAGTCAGGGGGATTACGACTAGCGAAGTCTGATGGGAGGATAGCCGCACCAGCCACATGTCGTATCGATACCTGGAATCTGCTCGCTGTGGAGAGGAAGGTAGACACACGAGGGCTCGCAGAGAACTCGCCCCTGCACAGCTTCTCGTAGGCCTGCACACACGGCTTGCTGTCAGTGAGGACGCATGCTTTGTTTGTTGACTGAATAATGTAGGGGCCATAATGCTTGACAGCTGCAGCGATGGCGAGGGCCTCCACCTCACAGGGCAACCATGCCAACTGATGGTCACGTAACTTGGCGCTAAAGAAACCCGCAAGTGCAAGCTTGTTGTCGCGCATCACATACAGTGTGGCAGCTATGCCAGGTCTCCTGACGGCGCCATCTGAAACGATCCACAGTTGATCGTCTGGGCGGGGCAGGATGACAGAGCGGCCGGAGGAGAGACACTCCCTCACCTTATTGAAGGCACAGTGCAGCTCCTCAGTCCACTCGATGTTGTCCTGCGACGTCTTGCCTGCTATGGCGTCGTCAAGGGGGCAAGGAGGGCAGAGCAATGCTTGATCACGCGGGCCATCACTTTAACCGCTCCAATGAAGGATTTCATACCCCCCACTGATTTCGGCGGCTCGCAGGCAGCCAGGGTAGACACACGGTGGGGGCTTGGCTGAAGCGTACCCTGGGACCACACCCACCCAAGGACGGTAGTGGAGCGCGGGTTGATGACTGTCTTGGACGCTGAGAGACGCAAGTTGCATCGACTCAGGGCATGTAGGACGGAGGCCCAGTTGTTCAACAGCTCCTCAGGTGAGTTGCCACCGCAATACAAGTCATCGGCAAGCTTCGCCACAACGCCAGCCTGTAGCAGATCGCCCAACACACGGCACATTAGCTCCTCGAGTGCAGTCTCTGAGCCAGGCATGCCCATGGCTGAACGTGCATAGACACGAACTCCGCGGAAGGGGGTGACCACACCACAATACTTCATGGAGTCATGCGACAGTGGTATCTGGTAAAATGCATTCGTCAAGTCTGTGGCAATGAGGTGTCTCCATTGAGCAACCAGACGCAGGGTGCTGTCGACGTCGGGCATGAGGGATGGTTGGGGTTTTGAGTAACGGCCGACATCAGCAAACGCAGTCACTAAACGGTACCCACCACTCTGCTTTCTGACTAAGAAGGAGGGGTTAAGATACTCCACCGAAACACCTACATCCTCAGGGCGACGGAAGACGCCCAGACGCTCTAGCTCGTCAAACTTTTGTTGCAGCTCAGTGAGTTTGTCCCTGCCATACAAGGGCAAGCGACCTTTACGTTGAGGTGGCTCGACTGGGCCCATATTTACTTTGGCCTCGAATGGGCCCACGGCACCGTTGTAGCCAGGGATAGCAGGGTTGAACACCTCGTCATACTGGTCCAACAAGGACTGGAACCTACCCTTAAAGCCAGAGGGGAGCAGGTTGTCCGGGTCTACTTGGACGCCACTGGAGTGTTGAACATTCGCAGGTCGAACAGGGAGGTGACGGGCCATAGGCATCGTGGTGTGAGAGTCAGAGGCATGGTTCAGAACGGACGGCACGGAAAGGGGGTCAACCTGGCAGAAATGTCGGTGACGCTTCAAGACATGGGGCTCGCCTGAAAGGTTTGGGATGCGGACTCTTCCTGCAACGCTGGATATCACCCCTGGGTGGGGCCAGTCACACATGGCATCGCCATTGCCCGAGTGTGTATTCAGACGAGGCTCCATGGCATAGGCCATATCTGATGGTGCGTCAGGTGGGAGGGAAATTTCAAGGTATTCACCTGGCCATATGGTGGTTGACACAGGAGGGGCACGCAATGTAATGGTGCGGCGAACCGCATTCTTGGTGAGCTCAGAGTCAGTGGAGCCGTAGGGGAACACAGCACCATCGGCTAAGGTAATCAGTCTTTTAGCAGGACGTACTGAAATGTCATTTGAGGACATGAAGGGAGTACCGGCGAGTATGTCCACATCCAGGTTTTCCACAACCAGGCCGTCAAAGTGGAACTTATTGGCACCCCGGGTGAATGAAAGGCGGGTTTCACCCACCACCTTCATGGGAGAGGAACCATCGGCCTGGTGGGCAGACTGGGAGCTGGGGGTCACGTGAGCTCCAAGGCGGTGTGCAGCAGACAGTCTGATCATGTTGCACGTGGCACCGGTGTCGAGAATGATGCGTGCATGGTGGTGTTTATAAAAGGTGTCAATATATGGCGATTGTCTGACTTGGACGGCGCGGGCAGTGTGGGGCTGAGTGGGCACAGGGCATATAGGAGGAAGTGGCTCTTCATCAGAGCACTCCTGGTATGCGACTGGGTCGGCGGGTTCCTCACTGAGGACGGAGACAATCTGTCTGGCTTTAAGCATGAATTTTCGGTCTTGTTCAGGTAAGAATTTGCATGAACTGAGGAAGTGTGTATTGTTTAGGCGGCCTGCTTGTGTACACAGGGGGCACGACTTCTCACGTGGGCTCGACCGCATTGGTGTTTTAGCAGCACCAAAGGGGAACTGACGGGGAACTGTGCCACTGTGTGTGCGGTTAGAGGCGGCTGCTCGCATTATTTTTGCATCATCAGCTGCACGGATTTCAGAGAGCAGGGAGTCTAGAGCCTGGGAAATTTCTGGTTTAATAGATGCCAATGTACGAGTGCGCAACTCAGTGCCATATCTTTGCTTGACGAGCTTAGGCAGATCAGCATGAATTACACGTAGCCATGTCACAACTACAAAATTCTCAAGGGAAGGGGACAGCTCTTCATCCTCAGCTAGAGCAACGCCATGGTGGGTTAACCCGGCTGCCTTAAGGAGACTATCCTCAGTAAAGGCCATAAGGCGCTGATATAAATCTTCAGCACGTTCATCAGCTTCTAGGTGAATGTCCACAAAATCAATAAGCTGAGCACCTGTGGTTTGGAAGCCGTAATGTAGCCGAATGGCTTGCCATATGCACTCAATGGTCGTGGAATTTTTGACGATAGTGTTACGGGAAATCACAGGGCAGTAGTTAGCAATCTGACCTAGCATAAGTTCTAACTGGCGAACTTTTTGAATGGCAGTCTGCCTGCGAGCTGCAGCAATCGCCTCACCATCGTCATGAAATCCTCTGAGAGGAGTATCCCTGCTCTCCTTACCCCACGCTGTGCCGTCAATGAGGAATGGAGCAAACAAGGGATCCAGTGAGAGTGTGTATAGTAAGTTCTGTTTCCAATTTTCGAATGAGTTCAGAGTCTCTTGTTTTGTTAGGCACCATTGTTTCGGTGCGCGGTTAACGTTAGCTGCCATCACGTAAACAATAGGCTATAACGTTAGTGCACCCAAACTACCTTCTCGGCCGCTGACACTTTCGTCGGAGTCAGAGAATGTTAATGTCAAGGTGAAAGGCTGGGTTCGGTAACTTTGCGCTGCCACCACGCCAGTAATTAGGAATAACTCACAGCTGAGATAGAGAGAGTGGGTAGTCGGGCACAACTTTACTGAAGGAATGAGCAGGGAAGTAAATACACATAGGGAGAGAGAGGGGGCGTGCATGCGCCACAGTAGAATAACAATAACCAGGCAGTAGACTGGCGTAGCCTAATCCAAAGACACGCACAAAACAGTTAAGTGCACTACAGTAGCAATGATAAATTGCCCTTTTGGCCGCGCGCATTTCTCTCTTTGGCTCCGCGGGAAAGTGAAAGCATAGCGTGTAGCCCACGTTACTGTTAACGGAGAGAGAGACGGAAGCTGTGGTCTTTTTGCTGCCTAGGACAGAGTAATTCTTGTTGGCTACTAAGAGCAGCGTTCATGAGGTTCCTTTTTTCAATATTTGATTGTCACTTAGTCACCGACCAGCGTTATTAAGTTTCTTTTGATACGGCAGAAAACAGATAGGCCTATATTGTGTCAACAGCGCGCATCCACGGGCGAGGAGAGGTGAAAAAACAGTCCTATTTCAGGGGCTGGATGCTTCCTTTTTGGATACCCACCAAGTGCCGAGTGTGGAGGTAAGTAGACATTTCATAAAAAATATTGATTTTGATATTGATTGAGATTTGTTTTTGATATTTTTAATAGTAGACCGAGCTTATCTTACAGTCTAAATCAGGGCTATTCAATTGGTGGCTCGGACACGGCCCAGATGCGGCCGACGTGATTCATCACCTTTAAAACGAAAATATCGTCACCAGTCTCCAAACCTTAATATATATCTTATAATTTTCAGAATATTAATAAATAGATAATATGTCCACAAACAACGTCAATTTAAGTGGCATTAATACATTTGGAAATATTTTTTCAAGGTATTTTCCACTGCTCATTCTCTATGGCGATTCTAAGCAAGTACATGTAATTTGCCACCAGAGGATTTTGGCGCTGTTGCGCAGCCTTTTTATTATTATTTTTTTTAAAGCCGGTTTGGTCTATTGATGCAGCATTTCCTCTTATGACAACTGTACTTATATTAGAGTCATTGCGTGTATACGTGTTATTTTACATTTTTCCTTTAGCCTACCTGTTGGAGTGCAAAATAAGTTCTGTAATAGGCCATTTAGGGATGAATAATTCACTTTAAAAACAAAGTTATGGTATTAAAATATTCTATTCTGGTAATTTAAAAATGTAAATTTTGTAAATAAATACTTTGTAGCTATTGTTAACATGCAAAGTTATTGTTAAAACAAAGCAAATATGCATTTTTAATCAATGTGTTGCGATTTGATTATTTGAAAATAGTGACTGCGGAAAGTTTGTGGCCCACTTCAAGTTCTTGGATTCTAAATGTGGCCCCCTTGGAAAACTAATTGAATAGCCCTGGTCTAAATCAACCTGTCTTTAAAATCATGTAGGCCTAGGGAGTTGGTTAAAGGATAGGATATTACAGTAGCCCATTTATTTAAGCAGGATGTTTTCCGGTGGACCTTTCCGTGTTAAGATAAGAAAAAAGAAGCTCAGATAAAAAAAAGTTTCTTCTTCACCTAACCGGCCTTGAAGCCGTGTGAGGTCTTGCCTGATAAACTTTGATCCGCATTTGCTGTGCCTAGACTTTAGTTATAGACACTACCAATGACAAACCTGAGTCTTATTATCATTAAGGCAGCTTTATTCATTTATGGCAGAAGAGAAAAGGGAAGTAGACTAATACCAAAATGCAAATTCAACGGAGTTGACTGAAATGCTCCAGTCTCATGAGGGATGAATGTGGCAGACAAACACACACCTGTTCTTAGATTCTCCCAAACACAATTAAATTAAATCACCAGACCTACTCACAGAACAAGATCATTGATCATTACTGTAGCTACTGCCAGTCCCCCCCCCCCTAGTGGTGAATAGTAGATATGACCTCTCTATCGCACCACAGCTGTTCTTCATTCCTTAGTTCATCCTCACTTCTTTCTTTCTTTCTTTCTTTCTTTCTTTCTTTCTTTCTTTCTTTCTTTCTTTCCTTCCCTCTGAGTGGTGGTGACTTAGACCAGGTGTTCTCAAACTTTATTGGGCCCCTCATGGAGACTTCTAAATGTATAGCTATTTTTTTTGCTGTTGGGTCATTCCACGTCAATTCAACAAGAGCCCGCGCACTTAGGTCTCAAAAAAATCTGAAAAAATCACCAAATGTACCCATGGTACTTAAGAGAAACACTGTAAATTTATTTGAATGTAAGATGTATACTTTCCATGTTACAGCCATTTTTACTGGGGGAGGGGGTGCCCATTTTGTTCACGCTCTTTTTTTGTCAAAGTTCACAAGCCCATAGCTCAAGAACTAAACCATGTAGGAAGCTCAAATTTTGCATGCTGGTACATAGATAGGAATAGTTTGTAGCAAAACTGTCAGTTTTGGTATAGATGATCCTGCATGGTCATAGCATTCCCTCAAAGATTATACAAATTTTATTGGAGTTTTTGGCTGTGCTCTGTTTAGGCCTTCAGAAGACATATTTGTACCCAACATAGGTTCTTGATTTTTTTCCCTTGTAGAGATAAGTAGAAACACTCTCATAAAAAGCAATAAATAGAAAGGAAACTCTATCAGTGTTTGAACACAAGACCGCACAAGTCTGACAAATCATTTTGGGTGTCATTTTCAGAGCACCAGAACACCTTGTGGGATTGTCCACAGATTTTTTTATATTTTTTTCTTTATTCTCCATGAATTCTTATTTTTAAAAATGCCAATTTGACTTGTCTTATATGACGTTTTCTTTTTTAATTTCTACCCTGAACATGGGCAAAATGCACATTGAGAGCAATATGTTTTCTATAACATTAATGTAAAGAATAAATAATCAAATACAAATTTTGCCCTTACATGATCACCTGAGAGTCCCTGTGCAGGGGTGCAGGTATCCTTTTCAATTTCAATGATTTAAGGAGCACCTGTGGTTACTCTCAGTAGTGGTTCTGTGCACCTCCACCTATCCTAACAAGGCCTGATGAAGCTAACATGATGACCTGAAGGCACATGAGTAGAGGTGGGGTAGAGGCCTTTCTGAGTGTTACGAGTTCAACATTGGTCTCAGCCAGGTCACTCAGCCTCAGGAGGTTATGCTTCCTTCAAAGAAATATGGCAATCAAGAATTTATTCCAGAGTTGTATCATCAATAAATACATTAATTGAGTAAAATATTACCAACCTTGTATAATGAGACTGATGACATTCACTTTCAGCAGAACCAAAAGAGCAGCTTGGAAGATTTGTGGCAATTTTAAGATTCAAGAGTGACAAAGGTGCCACTGGGATCACTGAAATAAAAGGCCTCTATCCCACCTCTACTTAGGTGCCTTCAGGTCATCACATTAGCTTCACCAGGCCATGTTAGGACAGGGACTCTCAGGTGATCATGTCAGGGCAAAATTTGCCTTTGGTTATGTATTCTTTACATTAATGTTACAGAAAACATATTGCTCTCAATGTGCATTTTGCCCACGTTCAGGATGGAAATTAAAAAAGAAAACGTCACATAAGACAAGTCAAATTGGCATTTTTAAAAAGAAGAATTCATGGAGAATAAAGAAAACAATCTGTGGACAATCCCACAAGGTGTTCTGGTGCTCTGAAAATGACACCCAAAATGATTTGTCAGACTTGTGCGGTCTTGTGTTCAAACACTGATAGAGTTTCCTTTCTATTTATTGCTTTTTATGAGAGTGTTTCTACTTATCTCTACAAGGGGAAAAAAATCAAGAACCTATGTTGGGTACAAATATGTCTTCTGAAGGCCTAAACAGAGCACAGCCAAAAACTCCAATAAAATTTGTATCATCTTTGAGGGAATGCTATGACCATGCAGGATCATCCATACCAAAACTGACAGTTTTGCTACAAACTATTCCTATCTATGTACCAGCATGCAAAATTTGAGCTTCCTACATGGTTTAGTTCTTGAGCTATGGGCTTGTGAACTTTGACAAAAAAAAGAGCGTGAACAAAATGGGCACCCCCCTCCCCCAGTAAAAATGGCTGTAACATGGAAAGTATACATCTTATATTCAAATAAATTTACAGTATTTCTCGTAAGTACCATGGGTACATTTGGTGATTTTTTCAGATTTTTTTGAGACCTAAGTGCGCGGGCTCTTGTTGAATTGACGTGGAATGACCCAGTTGTTTTTTTTTTTTTTTTTTTTTCAGATGCAACAGTTTTAAAAAAGACATGTAATTGCATGTGGCAAAATCTTACAGTGCAGAAGTGGTTTCTGTACAGGCCTACTGTTTTAAAAACTGCCCAAAGAAAGTGTTTTGGTAATATTTCTCATATAACTCACCTCCCAACAAAAAAAATATACTTTTTTGAATGGTCTGAATGTAATAGCCTATGAATCTGAATGTTAACATTGGGAAAATACATCAACATTGTCCTAGTCTATCATAACCACCTTTAGGGTACCCATTACACACTCAAAGTATACATATGATAACATAGGTCAAATATCCAAACATAATCATGCTTATTAGACAAGTTTGCTTGGCAATCATACAATAACATGAACAGTTCTGAAGTTCTGAACATTGGTGAAGTTCTTGGTTGATATAGCAGTCTCACCATTATCTTTTCTTGCTCACTAGTCATTTATGGACCTTCTCAATCTCAAATGGTCCTTCTTAAATCGCTATTAACTGGTTGAAACAGGAAGTTGCTGGATGTGAAAGATTTTTAGTCTCTTTAGACTCAAGCCAATGATCACAAAACGTCCACAAAGCAGATTTCTGGATTATCAGACCGTTCTCTGGTCTCCCCTCCTCTCCTCTCCTCTCTTCTCCCCTCCCCACTCCTATTCTCCCCTCCACTCCTCTTCTCCTCTCTTCTCTCCTCTCCTCTGTCCATGCATGCACTGGAGGCAGCATATTTATATATATATTTATATTTATATTTATATTCTCCATATCAACAGTGCAGTGATTCTGTGTTATAGTTTGGCCTCATTCAGGCTAGTTATTAAAACCATCAACACATCTGAATGTGTGTGTGCGCGTGTGTGTGTGTGTGTGTGTGTGTGTGTGTGTGTGTGTGTTTTAGGATGGAGCATGTCTGTGTGATTCTTCTGCTTCTCTGCAGCACCATTCTACAAGCAGCAGGTAAACACAACCTGTGTGTGTGTGTGTGTGTGTGTGTGTGTGTGTGTGTTTCTTTTAGGAAGGAGCATGTGTGTGTGTTTCTACCTACAGTAGGTAAAGAGAACCTGGCCTATGAAGCATTCTGATTGTGTGACCATATGATACAATATGGCATTAAGTCTCAGCACATATGAAACACCACAGAAGATGTCCCAGCTGCATTATAGAACTGAATCCTAAATAAGTTAATCAGAAATCAGAAACAAAATTCTACACAAACGACAGCCATATTATTATAGTGAAGTAGAAATCCCAGTGTGTGCGTAAAACAGATGATATTGGTTGATTGATTGATTGATTGGATTAAGAAGACATAAAAATATAAAGGATAACATGTTAAAGTGTCAACACTTATTTCCAACATGGTCCTTGGTGTTAGGACATACAAAAACATTGAACACATACTGGACACACAAATCAATCCAAAAAATTGGATATTGCTGCACACAGCCTGTTTGAACCTGATGTATGATTCTGCTGACTGCAATAAACACATTTGGAACAGCATAGGCCAAACACAAATGAGCACTTTACATCGAGTCAATGGATCATGGAAATTGTGGGACCACAATGGAAATAAGCTCTAGGGCTTTATTGTGTAATCCTGACTGTCTTGTTAGAAGGGATGGTGCGGTGTTTTATCTGTATCATGTTCTTTTGTTTTAAAATCTGAGTTGGTTGAATAAATCAAATCAAATAAAAAAAAATACAACATTGGGAAACGTAAGTAAGATGTGAGGTGCCATTGACTCAATGTAAGCTGCTTGTTTGCTTTTGTGTTCGGTCTATGTTGTTCCAAATTCTTGTGCAATAGAGCTGCTTGAAGTGCCCCAAACCTTCCCCTTCAGGGAGAGTTTTTATTCTTTCATTTAATTTCAATGTATTTAGTTTCTTACCCTGTTGTGTCTCTCCAGTATGTATTGAGGTGATTGCTGGTTCTGTAGAGAGAGAGAGAGAGCAGGGCCGTTTCAAGGTACTTGGGGGCCCCAAGCAAACAGGACATGGGGGCACTTCACTCCCCGTAAATACTTACATGAACCACATTATTATAATTTTCAAACATCATCAATATAATTATTTGTATTGTACAGTTGTCTAACTCCAGTTATTTTGTTGAAAAACACCACCAACTTAACTACTAAAATGATTAAACAGTCAATATTGGGGGCTCCTTTCAGCCTGGGGCCCCAGGAAATTGCCTGGTTTGCCTGCCTTGTTGCGATGGCCCTGAGAGAGAGAGAGAGAGAGAGAGTGTGTGTGTGTGTGTGTGTGTGTGTGTGTGTGTGTGTGTGTAGTGACTCTGTTGTGTCTCCAGTAGGTCTGAAAGTGGTTGGTAGATCTGTGCTGTGTGTGTGTGTGTGTGTGTGTGTGAGTACAAATAATGTGATCTTCAAATATGTGATCTTAGGGAATAATGTCCATGTGTCTGCTATTGATGTTCTGCAAGCACGTCATCATTACCATGTGATCTGTCGTCTTGGACGGTGGAGGTACATTCACAACCTATGCAGCAAAGATAAAAATATTCTTCTGTGCCTTTGTTATTTTATCTGTTGCAGCGATTTGTATCTGGTAGTAGGCCTATCGGTATATCGTCTGTGATGTCGTCAAAGGGATTTGATCAGAAGAAAAGTTATGCATAAAAAATGTGGATGCCCAAAGCATTTGTGCTTGCGCTTGTGCTTTCTGTGATAGTTGGGTTTGCATGGGTTGCATGGGTAAATGTAAGGACATGCAAAATGAAATGTTGTTTCTCTGTGTATCACAGAGACTAGCGTCACTGGGAAGCTGGAGAAGTAAAGTTTTAGGCCTATATTATATGCATTACTACAAACCGAATTCCAGAATAGTTTGGACACTTTGGACACACAAATTGTGAATAAAAACAGAATGCAATGATGTGGAAGTTTCAAATTTCAATATTATATTCAGAATACAACACTGATGACATATCAAATGTTGAAACTGAAGAAATATATAATTTTAAGCAGAAAATAAGTTGATTTTCAATTTTATGACATCAACACATTCCAAAATAGTTGGGACAAGGCCTTGTTTACCACTGTGTGGCATCCCCTCTTCTTTTTAGAACAGTCTGCAAAGGTCTGGGGACTGTGGAGAGAATGTTGTCCCATTCTTGTCTAATACAGGCTTCTAGTTGCTCAGCTGTCTTAGGTCTTTTTTGAATGTCTTCCTGTGTATGATGCACCAAAGGTTTCCTATGGGTGAAAGATGTGCACTGCAGACTTGATGGTGCCTTTCCACATGAGTAAGCTGGCCATGCCACACACACTCACTCAACCCCCTACCATCAGATGCAGTCTTCTGAACTGATCGCTAACTATAAGCAACATCAACTTGGGTTGTCCTTGCCCAGATGGCATACATCTCAGTTTTCCAAAAACAACATTGAATTTTGATTTGCCTGACCACAGAACAGTTTTCCACTTTGCCTCCATTAATTTTAAATGAGCCTTGGCCCAGAGAAAATGCCTGGGCTTCTGGGTCATGTTTAGGAATGGCTTCTTTTTTGACATATAGAGTTTTAGTGGGCAACAGCGAATGGCACGGTGGATTGTGTTCACCGACAGTGTTTTCTGGAAGCAGTCTTAAGTCCAATTTGTGATTTCCATCACATTAGTATTCCTGTATGTCATGCTGTGCTGTCTAAGGACCCGGTGATCACAGGCATCCAGTATGGTTTTCCAGCCTTGACCCTTATGAATAGAGATTGTTCCAGATTTTCTGAATCTTTGGATGATGATATGCACTGTAGATGATGATACCTTCAAACTCTTTGAATTTTTTTTGTCTGAGAAACTCCTTTCTGATCTTGCACCACTACTTTCTGCCACAGTATTTGGGGAACTGGTGATCCTCTGCCCATCTTGACTTCTGAGAGTCACTGCCACTCTGGGAGGCTCTTTTCATACCCGAACATGTTGCCAATCGACCAAATAAGTTGCAAATAGGTCCTCCAGCTGTCCCTTATATGTACATTTTACTTTTCTGGCCTGTTATTGCTACCTGTCCCAACTATTTTGGAATGTGTAGAACCAAAATGAATCAATATTTGGCATAACATTTCAAAATGTCTCACTTTCAACATTTGCCATGTTATCAACATTCTATTGTGAATAAAATATAGGTTTAAGAATTGTTTAAATTATTGGATTCCATTTTTATTCACAATTTGTGCGTGTCCCGACTATTTTGGAATTCGGTTTGTACAGTCACAAAGTTTACCGCGGCTATAACTGATAAGCTTACTGTATGCGTTCACTATGTTTTTTTATCAATTGTCTACAAGCTCACTCCAGAGAGTAGCACACCTCTGAAATGGTGCGTGCAGATCTACAAAAGAAACTCTCAATTTGGGTAGCGCGAGGAAAGGAAACAGGACAGCAGAGAGGGCAGCATAGGAGATTAACTTTTTCTCAACCAGTGTGGTCTCTCTTGTATGGGTTTTTGCACATTGACATTTTCCAGTGTGGTCTCTTTTGTATGGGTTTTTGCACATTGACATTTTCCAGTGTGGTCTCTTTTGTATGGGTTTTTGCACATTGACATGCTTAAGACATATTTTAGGCTAGGCTACTAATAACCTCTTGTGATGATTTTTCACAACCAAGATTTTTGGTGCCCACCCCAGGCACTTGGTGCACTACGAGCAGTGTGTGTGGGGTGCTCTACGAGCAGTGTGTGTGGGGTGTGTGTGTGGGGTGCCCTACGAGCAGTGTGTGTGGGGTGCTCTACGAGCAGTGTGTGTGGGGTGCTCTACGAGCAGTGTGTGTGTGTGTGTGTGTGTGTGTGTGTGTGTGGGGTGCCCTACGAGCAGTGTGTGTGGGGTGTGTGGGGTGCTCTACGAGCAGTGTGTGTGGGGTGCCCTACGAGCAGTGTGTGTGTGTGTGGGGGGGGGGGGGGGTGCTCCGGCACTGAAGACAACAAAAACGACTGATTAAAGCATTTGAGTCTTTAGCAACAGGGGTTGCTATGGGAAAAATCGGTTGTGTGCATGTCAAAACGATCGCTAAAGCTTAGGTAAACTTTTAGGTAATGAATTGAAGGATATTTATATGAATCTTCAAGAAGTTAATTTATTCAAGAAATGTAATCAACAGACTTAAAAAGGTGTATTGTATATCCTGCTGAAATCAGTGAACTGCTGGAAGCATCTCATTGAAACGCACTCGATAGCCAAGTCTGACGTCCACAGCCGTGGCAGGAACAATTACTCACTTGCAGAACATCAATATGATCTGAAGTCCCTGTGTTGTATTTGTTTCTGTCCTGTGATTGGTCCAGATGCTGATGATGTAGTGGGCGTGGTTGGTGAGGATGTGGTTCTGCCCTGTTCCATAAAGCCCACCAGTGCTGTGGACATGCAGGTGATCTGGTCTAGAGAGAAGGGCGTAGTAGTGCACAAATACATGAAGGATAAACCAGACCAGCAGCACCCAGACTACAGAAACAGGACCAGTCTGTTCAGAGAGGAGATGCAGAGGGGAAACGTCTCCCTGAAGATCACATCAGTCAGACCATCAGATGTGCACAAATACACGTGTCTGATACTCGGTCCGAATGGACCCATAGACACTCAGTATGTTCAGGTTGAGGGTGAGTTGTTTGCCTGATGAAACAGAATTGACAGACAAATTGTTGCCTGTTTTTCATGTGATGTCAACCACTGATCCATATTTGAGCTTAAAAAAGCTTCATCCTATAGTCTCACATACTCAATCACTACACACCCAAGCAGTACATACTCACTGGGCACATACTCAAGCTTCATCCTATAGTCTTGCATACTCAATCACGACACACCCAAGCAGTACATACTCACTGGACACATACTCAAGCTTCATCCTATAGTCTCACATACTCAATCACTACACACCCAAGCAGTACATACTCACTGGACACATACTCACTATACTCAATCACTACACACCCAAGCAGTACTGTCATGGCTCAGCTCAGAAGCTATGGCAAAAATGAAGGAGGCAGTGTTTAAAGAATACTAAATAAGTCATTTATTATAATAAATAAATTAAGCATAGACCAAACCAAACCAAAGTAGTGTAGTATGAGCTCCTGGATGTGTGGACAATATCATGAGAGACGTTGCACTTGCATGTAAGAATGCAACAAGAGTCACTATAGTCAATCATTACCCTGGAACAGCCTCCATACAGCCTCCAGGCCTGCTCACTATACTCACAATAGTCCTCACTGTAACTCAGGTCTGATTGTTGTCTCTGTTCTCTCCAGCTGTGGGATCCACTCCAGGCATCACTACTGAGAGTCTGGGAAACGGCAGTGTGGACCTGATATGTGAATCTACTGGATGGACATTTGAACCTGAGATGGAGTGGAGGGACAGCAGTGGACAGAGTCTCCCAACAGAACCCACCACGTTCCAGAGATTTCCTGAGGGCTACAGAGTGGTCAGGAGAATCACTGTGGAGAGGAGTAATGGCACCGTCTTCCGCTGCATAGTCTGGAGCCAAATACAGAGTAGAGAAACAGAAATTAAAGTCCCAGGTGAGGATCTGCACTGCACACACACAGCAGAGGAGGATTGTGAGGAGATTAAGACTGTAGGTCAGGCGTGCCCAAATGCAGGACCATGGACCAACTTTGGCCCGCCGTTCATTTTTTTTGCCCCACCAGATTGTTAATGAATTACTAGGTTTTTCATGAGAAGACCGATTCATTTATTTCTTCCGAGAACATACTGACTCCAATTGCTATTTACACTGCAGTTCCCTATTTGGCCACTGTTTTTTACAATGTCAAAGTCAAAGCGAACTTTATTTTCAATCAAGCACTGCAAGAGTACATTGCACGCAGACTGAAATTGCATTTCTCAAAGCTCCAAATGTGCAGTTAAAAATTAAGACATACAACTGAGATGTGGCGATTCTACCAAATTGGTGCAAATTCACACTTCTAAACTTCTTGAAAAAAAAGTATATTTTTCTTTCAGCTTTGCTTGCATATACACTAAGCACTATCTAAGGTATACAGTTCTAATATTGAGACACTTTAGAATCATAATATGCTTTTTATACAGGTTTCGAAACATTTGTCTGTCCACAAATAAGTCACTACCGAAACGGGATAATATATAACATAATGAATATGTTCAAAATAAAATTTCATTTATATATATATATATATATATATATATATATATATATATATATATATATCTCATCAATATGTTTTTTAGAATTTATGTCATATTTTGAAAACTGGATTTCTCCATAAAATTTATAAACTTGGTCACATAAAAATCATATATCAGGATTCAATAGACAAAAATATATATTTTATAACACTGTATCATAAACTTTAAATAAAACACTTTTTATATTGTATTTTGGCCAAAAACATGTCATTTTCGCGTTTTTTACGGCACAGTTTCGGTAGTGACATCGTTGTTTCGGTAGTGACCTGAATGTTTTATTTGCCTTGTTCCCATTGTCCTTAGTTCTAATAACAAGTTTTATTGTCCTTCCTTCAACCAAACAAATTGCAAATTAGCCAAATATTCAATCATATTTCATTTTGGATAAAGAATACCACCTCGGAGAGGCTGGCCTTCTAATAGGCCTTTTCTTACCCAATATCAACAAACCCCTACTATATTACATAATAGGAATATCCTATTAGTCCCTAAAATTAAACTTTTACTGAATTACTAGACTTATTCATCCTGTTGACCATGACATATGATAGGTCATAGGTCAATGTTCCCTATTTTTCTGCACATTAGGCCTTTATTCTCATGGAGCATTGATTTATACCAATACAAATAGGCCTACCTTTAAAAATTCTTAAAATTTCTCTGCTCAAAATTTGTATTTTACTTTATTTAGACATGTTGATTATCAACAAAACTATTTATTGCCTGCATAACCTCAAAAGTCTGCCAAAAATGACAGAAATGACAAGCATTAGCTTGTAATACACTGTAACTTTCATGTTATATTTCAGATGGCAAAACCATACAGTCTATAAAGATTTTTGTTGAATTGTTAATTGAGATGGGGTTCATACTCTTCACTGCATGATATCATGTCAAAAAATGTGTATATTATTTTTCATTTACCAGAGAAAAGTTGAATTTATGTCACTACCGTAACAATATGTCATTACCGCAACAACAGAGTTTTGTTTCGGTTGTGACTGTTTGGGTAGTGACGAAAATTGATTCTAAACCCAAGAAGCTTGGTAGGACATGGTTATATACCTTTGCTCTGAGCAATGAAACACATATGGCTACAAGATATTCCAAAATGACACAAACATTTTTGTCCTTAAACGTTACACCCAGGGTTTTTAGACTTTCTGATCACATTTACCTCAGTATCAAAGCTTGTACTATGTCAACACTCTATCAGGGGAAAGAGAACAACTAACCAATACTTCCCATGCAAAAATGTAAAATGTGACTACAACTGCTCTCAATCTATAAACAAAAACATTTTGTGTTTCGGTAGTGACGTGAAAATCCGGGACATGTTTTTTTGAATAAACTTGTAAAATCTACGACTTCAATCAACAATTATTGGATCTTTTAAACATTGTTTTTAGTAGCCATCAATAAGTCCTTTACAGAAAAAAATATGACTTAAATCTAAAAAAATATTTTGGCATTATTTTCCTTATCTCACAGCCGCCTATAAACTTCCGCTGTACGCTTCACGTTCACTCTTCACGTTCAAACGTACAGCGGAAGTTTACAGGCGGCTGTGAGATGTCGGAGAAAATAGTTCCAAGATTTTCAAAATGCTAAATAAAACACGACAGGAATGTTTTTTCACGACGAGAATTGTTTTGCATGCCCATATAACAGGACTGATGACTCGGTGAGTAGCATATTTGAAAATAACAATGTTTTAGGTGGTTTTAGGGAACATTGTCAGACATGCACAAAGCTAGCCTGTCTGAAGCAGAAAGGGGGGATTCTGAAATAGCCGTATACTCGAGACAGGACCAATCATCCAAATATTGGTGTCAATCGTTCTATTGCACCCTAGACACTCTAGAAAAGGGGCTAAATGTGTTAAAAACCGAACCTCCCCTTTAAGTAATGTAGTTACTGTATGTGTGACCATCTTATAACTCTTCCAACCGGCGTCTCTTCATCTTCATGGTGGTGATGACTGATTGCTGGGACACGTATGGGGAGGAGAGAGATGTTTCATATAAACCGATACTCTCAGAGGTGTTTGGCTACGTTTCTACTACGCTTGGTTAGGCCAGTCTGAGCACCTTATGTGCATTACATCACAACACCTCACACTGAACCATACTCACTCATTCATACTCACTCATTAGTTAACACACTGAACCATACTCACTCATTCATACTCACTCATTAGTTAACACACTGAACCATACTCACTCATTCATACTCACTCATTAGTTAACACACTGAACCATACTCACTCATTCATACTCACTCACTCATTAGTTAACACACTGAATCATACTCACTCATTCATACTCACTCATTAGTTAACACACTGAATCATACTCACTCATTCATACTCACTCATTAGTTAACACACTGATCCATACTCACTCATTCATACTCACTCATTAGTTAACACACTGATCCATACTCACTCATTCATACTCAACTCATTAGTTAACACACTGAACCATACTCACTCATTCATACTCACTCACTCATTAGTTAACACACTGAACCATACTCACTCGTTCATACTCACTCATTAGTTAACACATGAACCATACTCACTCATTCATACTCACTCATTAGTTAACACACTGATCCATACTCACTCATTCATACTCACTCATTAGTTAACACACTGAACCATAATCACTCATTCATACTCACTCATTAGTTAACACACTGATCCATACTCACTCATTCATACTCACTCATTAGTTAACACACTGATCCATACTCACTCAGTCATACACTGATACCAATATTGATGCAATATTGCTGTTTTATGTAAGTGTGTTAGAACACGGTAAGCAATCTAAACTAATGCCGTCGTTCATTCTGTCTTTTTCTGTTTGCCAAACCGTACCAAGGACCTTCTGCAGGTTTAATTGTGGGGAGTGTCATTGGTAGTGTCAGTGTCATAGATCTCATCATTGTGATGTTAATGCTCAGGAGCGTGATGTTAATGCAGTCTAACCTAATGTCAGCCATCATTCTCTTTTTTTTCAGAGGATCTCTTTAAGAAAGGACTGTCTGCAGCTGAAATTGTGGGGATTGTCTTTGGTGGTGCCAGTTTCCTAGCTGTAATCATGGGGATATTAATGTTCAAGGGACTGCTGTGCCGCCAGTGGAACATAAAAAGTAAGATATGAAAGTAATCAATTCCCATCACAATTATGTTCTTTTTCCTTCAGAACACTTAAATATTTCACCATGTGCCTTGACCTGGACATGCAGAGCAGAGTTTTAGCTAAAAGTGGCATTCTGTCAAACCCCAAATCAAATGTTGCACTAGCCTACTCTGAATATGGACCTGGGCTGCTCCATTTGTGGGTCTTTCTTTTGGGTGCAGCATTACGGTGCTTTCACACCGCAAGCGCGAGATGTCCACTTAATGTCTCCGGTATCAGTCCGAAACAGTTAAAATACATGGAAAAAGATCATGCCTTGCACACAGGAGCGTGGTGTAAGCGTGGCGCATGTCCGGCCCTGCAAGCGGCAGACTGGACATGTCCGCGATGCTCTTTCTAAATAGAACTCGAGTCTATTTTCCTGCGTGGACGTCCGCGTGCAATGAGTGGGCTCCGATTGAAAATGCATGGCATGCTGACCGTGTATAGAACGCGAACTTGACTGTGCAGTGTGAAAAGGAACAACGAAACAGCCCACGAACCTCTCGGACTCGCGATGCTCCCGGAGACGTTAAGCGCACGCAAAAGTCTGGTGTGTGAACACCGTTAGCCTGGCTTTGGCCATCCCCTTGATCTATGCTTTAGCTTCATACAAGGGTCTGGCATTTCACCATTGACAAACGATTACAGGCTGGAGGTGTGAACCGTGGAAGTTTGAAACTATTAAATCTGATTTCACCCAATCGCTAACGTTGTGCACCAGCTTGGTCGTGAAGTAGGCTAAGCTACGGTAACGGTACAACAACAGAAACCCAACTTCATCCCTCTCAACTCCTGATCCTGCTTGCGTTTTAGCTCTGTATAGAATTGATCTCTGCAAACAATGCCAATGGCCGGAATGCCAGACAGAGTCCTGGAGGGAAATGATTATTGAGCGGAGCTACAGTATGTTGGAAGGCAATGCCAGGCTAAGCCTATATGGGCTTCCAAATATCGTACAAAACGCACAAAATTACATCTTTGTGTGACTGTGCACTGAGTACTGTTGAATTAAACACACAATCAGGGAGATTGAAGAGAAGCCGAGATGAATAGGCTGATGTAAAACATCTATGGCTAGCCCAGCCTTATCCAATTAGTGTGCCGTGATATTAGGCTAATTAATAAAGCAGTTCAGCCATTGCATTTTCTTGGAGGTGGTGCATATTAAACATTATTAAACATTATACAACTGCTTCAGATCAGACTTTTAAGATTTCATCTTAATTTACGTTCACATAACAGCCTGAAGTGACCCAAATCCGATTTTTTTTGCCCGTATGCGACCTGTATCCGATCTTTTAATGACAGTCTGAACGACACAGATCCGATTTTTTCAAATGCGAACAAGACCACTTGTATATGTGGTCCTAAAAACGATAAGAAACAGATCTTTTAACATGCGACTCCAGTCTGAACGGCCATGTCGCATGCATCCGACCTACACGTCATCAATAAGCTTAACTCCATGTCAAGTAAGCAGCCGCTACAAGTCGCATTTTGGAAATGTGAACGACCTCGCAAAAAGATCGGATCCCAGAAAAATTCCAAATTGAGCATTAAGCCCTGCAGTTTAAACGTAGCCCAACTCTTAGTACCACTCAGCTAGGGAAGTGGAACATGATTCAAAATTGCAGTAATATAATATTTATTATATTTTATATTATATTCTCTTGTAAAGCCTGTCACATCCGCACTGTGTTTTAACGCCTCACCAAATAGCCCAAAAAGGTTTATTAGCAGAGCTGCTATGGCTGTGGGGTTGGTGGTGTTCAATCCAGACTGAATCTTGGCCTTTTGAGACAATTGCAGCATTATGGATGTGACACAACTTTAGCAAGCATAGTAGCGTAGAGTTTGAAATATTTCCTAGCCTACATGTGATGTTCAAATCTAAATGCACCCCTCAGGTTTCATATTATTTGAATGAAAATACATGGTACAGTATTGTACTGGAATTATGGATGTCACTAAAACTCCACTTTGCCAAATAAAACGTTCAGCAGTACCTGATCAAGATGATGCATGCAGACCGAATGTCTTTTGTTTTGAAGACCACATCATGAACTACTTTATCCCTCTGCCATTAGTATTCCCAAATAATTTTTATCATATCTTATATAAAGCACATACTCTATACACCTGCATCTGTCTTCACTAGCATAAGACAATACAGCCAGCATAGAAGCTTTTTATCTGTTTATCTTGTCTTAAATGAAAACATGTTTTCTCAGTCACTCTTAAATCATCATTATTAAAATCTTGACAGTGTTTGATTAACCACCAAACTGTCATATCAAGATGTAAGACATACCTTTTTTACTTATGAGTTATGGTAGCAGATTGATTACTAGTTTACTATTTCCTGACAAGAGGATAGTTGCTTTTAAAAACATATTTTTAGATTTTTAAAATATATATATTTTCAGCCTGTGAGACAGAATAGCAGTCCAGTCTTGAAGTGTTTAATTTTCATTAAATACAGACGTTACAAAAGTAAGTATTAAAGTGTGTTGGGTCTTTCATAAGTTCATCAGGATGACTAATTAAATAAATGTAGTATTAAATTAAATAAATTTGTATGTGTTGCGTCTTTGGCAAATTAATTGGATACATCAAATGTTGGGTTAAAACTTTTGTGGAGATATTAACTCGCCATAATACTTACGGGTCATTCCGTGTGAAATGGACCAACGGCTCCAACTTGACCCCCTCAGAATAGAATTGGCTGATTCTCAGATATTATGTGTCCACACCTCTCAAGGGAAGGTGTGCAAAATTATACCTCAGTATCTCAAATATGTCTATGACAACCATGCTTTCAAATGCACCCTCTCCCTATTACATTCAGATTAGTTTTACCCCTAATGGTACAATGTGTAACATTTATTGTTTAAATTCCAAAATCTGTGTTACCCATTCACCAACTTGTCTGTTTTCATGAATATTTACCACCACTATTAATTGTATTCAGATATAGATTCAACATCTAATATAGTGATTTTCTGTTCTGTTACCAGATGCGATCAGAAATGGAAATGGGCCATTAGAGGTAATTGTTTTTTTGTTTTTGTTTTTTTTTTATCCTTTATTTAACCAGGGTAATCATATTGAGATTATAATCTCTTTTACAAATGAGCCCTGGCCAAGAAAAGGCAGCACTAAAAGAAAGTTGCATTTTAAAGAGAGAAACCTTATCTCTCCTGATTTGTATATTTGATGAATCTAATCCTCTGAGTCGCTCTGGCAGACACCTAAGTTGGTGTCACAGTGTGCCCTTCACAGCAAACATCAATGTGTTATTTGCTCCATGCAGAACCCAGCAGAAGATGCTCCTCTGAACCGATAGCCAACAGCCATGATCATCATCATTGGAGCCCAATGTGCCACACAGATCTGATCCTGACATCACTGAACCACACCTCCACACCCCTGTCCTGGATTACCATTGGCCAGACTAGACACACCCCCTGTTATAGATGATTACCATTGGCCAGACTAGACACACCCCCTGTTATAGATGATTACCATTGGCCAGACTAGACACACCCCCTGTCCTGTGAGATTACCATTGGCCAGACAACTGGCGGTCATTTATGGGCCAGGGTGGTCATACTCATATTTGTTTGAAGGCTATTGTGCTAGCCCAGTTAAATCTCTCATATTCATGCAATTTTTCCAACTTACAGTGTTTTTATTTTTAGCTGGCCATGAAGTCATTATAGAGTAAAATCATGGTGGGCCGCCGCGGCCAAAAACATATTGGCCATTTTTTGGTCCCAGTCCAGCCCGAAATGTCTTCCATGTGTTAAAAACGAACTGCTTTTGTTTTTGGCTGTAACTGACACTAGGTCCCATTTGCACATTTGATCTTCAGTTCAATATGTTGGATACATTACGGTAGCCATAGGCTTCCATAAGACTTGTGTCAGACTGTAGAGGGCAAGGACATACAGTAGGAGCTGGGCACTGCACCTGAATAGCCCCAACGGCACCTTCCAGGCAGCACAGCCTGAAAAGCACTGCCTTTACCCCATTCCTAATATAACCCTAACCCCCTCCTAACCCTAAACTGAGGGGAGTAGTGCCTTGAAGGCAGTGCTGCCTGGAAGGCACCGTTGAGGGCAAAAAATACCAAAGACCAAAAGCCCCACCAGGTAGGCAGATGGGAAGAGTCGGCCAGTTCATTGTTTGCTCAAGTCTCTTGCCATCTTCGTCCAGATGAGCGGGTTTTGTGTCCAGGGTGAAAGCCAATTTGGGACAGTTGCAGTGTATGTCCAGATATTCAGGGGAACAATAAAAGGCCAGAAGCTGGACATTGTGCATATTACTGTTTGTTCCTCAAAGTTAGCTTCATTCAGTTGCCAATGAACGGTTTATCTAGTTGGTGTTTTGTATAACCAACCAATGGTGTGGTGGGTGGGAATTCCATGATTTATTTCACTGCTGAATTAGTTACAAAGATCAGATGTCAGACCACTTATCAACCAACCAAATAAATGGATGTCCAGGAGACATCTTTATGTGGTTTGTTGATAAGTGGTCTGAAATAGACATCCAACAGATGTCTACTGTATGTAGTTGGTGTGTAGCCTGAAATGGACGTCCAGTCGATGTTTTTAATTTGGTTGGTTTATAGGTGGTCTTAAAATGGATGTCCGGTAGACATCTTTATTTGGTTGGTTGAAATGTGATCTGAAATGGATGTACAGGAGACATCTTTAAGTGGTTGGGAGATAGATACGTGATCTGAAATGGACATTCCCCACCCCCCCACACACACAGTGACTGTTAACGGATACGGAGGTACAAACAACTACAACTGACACGACATAGAAATACACTACATAGAGTTACAGTTATACAAATACACACAACTACACTGCACAGAGTTACACATGGATGTCACTAGAGTTAAGGGGGCCTAGCTCTAGAAGGGAGTATATTAATGTGCGCATGAAAAGTTTTGATAAATAAATTGTATACAGTGTATGTGTGTTGTCAATTATTCATTACTTGAAGAACATTTATCAGAATCTATCCTATCATAACATTGATCTCTTCCAATTCTCATTCATACATGCCTCAACTGTGCTTACTCAATTTTTTCAGCATAAAATGTTACAATAACATTGTGTAATACATCGTTTTATTTTTTCCAGTGTGAGTGATTTCTTGTGAAGTCTTGTGTGTAATTTAAGTTGTGGTTTCCTCATTCACATGTTGAACTGGTACTTTCACAGCCACTAGAGGGACAGGAAGAGGCGGGTGGGCCCTCAGGGTTTCCTATTTGCTTCAAAGACGTGTCGACAGGCCTGCACACACACACACACACAGAGAGAGAGAGAGAGAGGGAGGATCCTGAGCGTGTTGGATGTGTGATTTCTGAGAAGTGAGGCCAGAAATAAGAAACAGTGAGAACTGAAATAAGAAACAGTGAGAACTGAAATCAGAAACAGTGAGAACTGAAATAAGAAACAGTGAGAACTGAAATAAGAAACAGTGGGAACTGAAATCAGAAACAGTGGGAACTGAAATAAGAAACAGTGAGAACTGAAATAAGAAACAGTGAGAACTGAAATAAGAAACAGTGAGAACTGAAATCAGAAACAGTGAGAACTGAACTGAAATGCGTGAGAGGAAGGACAGGACAGTCCATCAATCTGCATCAACCTGCTGAAGCATTTCAGCTCTTGCTGACCTTGAATTGACCTTGGCACATTGCTATATTATACCCAAGAGCCAAATAAGCTTCTGAACACAAAACATTTCATTCCATTCCATTCTTTACGGTTCTGCTTTGCTAACCCAGAGTCAGTCAGCCCATTTAACTCTAGCCCACATCCCTTTTATTTTACATCAAACTAAACTCCACCATATAGAACACTTTACCGACACGTCAAACTAAACTAGACTTTACTGACACACGCGTCAAACTAAACTAGACTTTACCGACACGCATCAAACTAAACGAGACTTTACCAACACACGCATAAAACTTAACTAAACTTTGCCGACACACGTCAAACTAAACTACACTTTACCGACACACACGTCAAGCTAAACTAGACTTTACCGACACAGGTCAAACTAAACTAGACTTTACAGACACACGCATCAAACTAAACTAGACTTTACCAACACAGGCGTCAAACTAAACTATACTTTACCGACACGCATCAAACTAAACGAGACTTTACCAACACACGCATAAAACTTAACTAGACTTTACCGATACACGCGTCAAGCTAAACTAGACTTTACCGACACAGGTCAAACTAAACTAGACTTTACGGACACACGTCAAACTAAACTACACCATAGAGGAGGGCAATTATTTTGGCTGAAGGGCCACTTTGGGTTGTAGGTATTGATTGACAGGCTGGGTCTTCACAGTCAACCTGTTGATGGGGGTTGATGCTGGTCAATTGCCAAGTCTCAAACCAGAAGCCCCACTTTCTTGAGAGGACATATTAAAGGGACACCAGGCAGGACTGCGTTTTTCTATCTCCGCCTACAATTGGCGAAATATTAGAAAAAATTCAACTACATTGCACATTCTCAACAACCAATGTAAATTTATTTGCAAACCAAAAAGTACAAACCAAAGGTGATCATTTTTGTGCGCTACGTTGTCTGACAAACTGGTAATAAATGTAATTTTAGTTATATCTACTTTCAGTTTCTATTTCGTGGACCCGCCACCAGTCATTCTGTAAGTGGGATTACCGAACCAAATGCTAGAGAATGATGATATAGGCATTGGTCACCCCATAATGAACCATTTAATCATCGAAGTGACTTCGAGGCTGGTAAATTAACAGTAAAACGTTGCCTGGTGTCCCTTTAACATGCAGGTTAAAAGAAAGTGCAATATAAGGGCTTGTGTGTGTAAAATAACACATAAGTGTGTTTGGTGAGGGTTACAGTAGAAGGTGTGTGTGTATATAACATACAAGTGTTTGGTGCGGCGTAGAGGTGTGTGTGTGTAAAATAACGACACATAAGTGTGCTTGGTGATGGTGTAGAGGAGTGAGTGTGTAAAATAAGGACACATAAATGTGTTTGGTGTGGTGTAGAGGTGTGTGTGTGTGTGTGTGTGTGTGTGTGTGTGTGTGTGTGTGTAAAATAACGACACATAAGTGTGCTTGGTGTGGTGTAGAGGTGTGTGTATAAAATAACACATAAGTGTGCTTGGTGAGGGGTAAAGGAGGAAGTCTTGCGTTGTGGATAAACTGGTTTGGAGGCATCTCTCTCTGCACTCAAGCACAACAGGTGATCATTATCAGCAGCCAGACTTCGAAATAAACAACTGGCTGTGCTCATAAAAATGCCACAGGTTGGGGGCGTCCTGGCTCAGTTGGCTAAGGCGCCATAGCATAAGTCTGGGGATCTGGGTTCGATTCTGACCCGAGGTCATTTCCCGATCCCCCTTGTCTCTCTCTCTCCCACCCTGTCTTTCTACACTGTCCTGTCCAATAAAGTTGGAGAAAGCCCAAAAATATCTTAAAAAAAAAACAAAAAAAATGCCTCAGGTTCATATGGCATCGTTTGCTATTTCACAAGAGAGCACAACTCGTCATCCTACAGTGCAAAGCAGCTTAAATCTGTGCTTTCCTTTGGTGGAAATTCCTGTTGCCTTTGTTTGCAAGTTACACGAGCTTGAACAATGCCGTCTGGGAAATTCAAGGCTTATCAGACTTGACAGCATCTGCAATTTTGTTGTTAGAAGTTGGTAATTTTGAGTAAGCATGGCTGTTCAGGCAGTGTGGTTTAGGGCCAATATCAGACAATTCGGTAGTTTTCAAGTAGAGATAGACTGGACTGGACGGATATTTGCCATTTTTTATCGGCATCGGCCGATATTGAAGTTCATTTCGCTGATTATATTAAAACAACTGCTGAGCACATTTCAGCTGTAGCGCAGCCTGCTACTTGTGTGAGCACTGCCTAGCCCACACCATGCAGGCACATGGACAGTGGGAGCCATGCAGACAGTCCAGGAGCTAGAGCAGTCGTTCAAAAGTAAGGTTTAAACGTTGCTTGAGTTTATGCTTTTTATGCAACGATTTATGCAGCTATTTAAATACAGTAGCCATTTGCAGAAACTTACAAATATTGGCTGTAAAAATTGATCCATGAATCGGCCATTGGTTGACCCTCACTTCCATATATCGGTATCGGCATCGGTCATGTAAAAACCCATATCGTTCAATCTCTATTTTCAAGTCAGAAAAAGGGATAAATTCGTACGACCTAAATTGTGGGATATGAGAGTGTTCAGAGGCCTCTACTGTGCGTTCACACCGAGAGCTACTAAAGCTGTAAAATCCATTCACTTTCTATGGGCAAGAGCGCCAAAAACGATAAGAGCGACAAAAGCTACCAGCTGTAAAAGTTCAGCGATTTGAGCGACTAAGAAAAAGCTAAAAACCGGTTAACTTCATGCAAATTATGACACGTTTCAGCTGTAAAATCTAAACGCTGTGATGTTAATGGGAATGACAACAGGCACGTCATGAGCGATAGAGCGATTTGGGCGAACACAGAACTACAAAAGCGATTTTGTAGCTTTAGTAGCTGTTGGTGTGAACGTACAGTTAGACTAATCCAATGCCCTGGTCCAGATCAAATTATTGAGAAGGCCCGCCTCACAGCTTGGGAACCTCTGGCTTAGAGCACACCTGGCCAAACTAAGGCCCGGGGGCCACATGCGGCCCGTTGAGCAACATAATCCAGCCCGTGGAGCCTTCCCAAAATAGAATAATTTCTCATTTAGCCAAGGTGACTTGAAGATTAAAATTCTGTTTATCAAAGTTGTTGTATTCGTGAAACCCTGCATGTTAACATGGCCCCTGAAGAAAGTGTGGCTACTGGTTTGAGACTTCAATTTACCGGCATCAACTGTTAACAGGGCCGTCGCAACAAGGCAGGCAAACCAGGCAATTGCCTGGGGCCCCAGGCTGAAAGGGGCCCCCAAGATTGACTGTTTAATCATTTTAGTAGTTATGTTGGTGGTGTTTTTCAACAAAAAATGACTTTAAACTGGAGTCAGACAACTGTACAATACAGATAATTATATTGATGATGTTTGAAAATTATAACAATGTGGTTAATGTAAGTATTTACAGGGAGTGAAGGGCCCCCATGTCCTGTTTGCTTGGGGCCCCCTAAGTACCTTGAAACGGCCCTGACTGTTAACACCTGGCCCGTTAGTCAAAATCTAAAAGCCAATGTGGCCCTTCGGTCAGAAGAATTGCCCATCCCTGACTTAGAGGATGCGGTGCAGAACCATTTAATACATGCCAGGTGGCTTAAAGGACATAAACACACCATAAATATGCCAGGTGGCTTAAAGGACATAAACACACCATAAATATGCCAGGTGGCTTAAAGGACATAAACACACCATAAATATGCCAGGTGGCTTAAAGGACATAAACACACCATAAATATGCCAGGTGGCTTAAAGGACATAAACACACCATAAATATGCCAGGTGGCTTAAAGGACATAAACACACCATAAATATGCCAGGTGGCTTAAAGGACATAAACACACCATAAATATGCCAGGTGGCTTAAAGGACATAAACACACCATAAATATGCCAGGTGGCTTAAAGGACACAAACACACCATAAATATGCCAGGTGGCTTAAAGGACATAAACACACCATAAATATGCCAGGTGGCTTAAAGGACATAAACACACCATAAACATGATAGATCAGCATATACTCTGAGCATATAAACACATAATCTTTATAAACAGCATATACTGTAAACACATAATCTTTATAAACAGCATATAAGCACATAATCTTTTTAAACAGCATATAAACACATAATCTTTATAAACAGCATATAAACACATAATCTTTATAAACAGCATATAAACACATAATCTTTTAGCACTTCGCTCAGATAAAGAGATCAGCATGCCTTTAAATTGAGGCTTGAGTTGTCGGACAGGAGTTTGAGCCTTGGGATTGAGTCCAGTTTGGATGATTATGGCCAGCTGCACTATGACAATTCAGGTGTGTGTGTGTGTGTTTGGCATTGCATCCAGCTTGGATGATTAAGGCAGCTGCACTATGAAGCCTCGTTCAGATTGGCATCCCAAATCCGATTTTTTCATATCCAGATTGTATCTAGAATTGATTTTGGGTGGTCTGAACAGCAGAAAACCACATGAATTCCGATTTTTCCGAATCTGTTACGCCCTACATACCCATGTGGTGTCAATTGCGATTCACATCGGATATGCTGCGATCTGAACAGCTTTTCCACATGGGATAAGATTTCACCGTGTCACTTGCGTCATTTGTCACGTGACACAAACATCAACACGTGGAATGCAGATGGACGGAAGTGAGAGATCAATGTTAATTCTCCTTTTAAAAAACAGTGTCGTTTGCTACAACAACGTGTCAGTGCGCGTTATGGATTTGCCGCAAGTTGGAGTTTACCTCGCGTGTGGAAAGCAAGGCTTACCTCGCGTGTGGAAAGCAACGTCAGTGAAAGTTTTCAACCACGCATCAGAAAGGCAACTAACAGCTGTGCTGGACTGCATTGATGCACTGAAATAAAGATGAGTAACTTTATTCTTCCATCTCTGATACTTCCTTGTTACTTGTAGCTGTGTGCTACGGCCCCACTTAACCATCTGAGAGAGAAACAACCAACATTCCACCCTCTGCGGTTTTGTTTATTATTTGTGGGCATGATGCGTTAGGGTACCATAGTAACCCACGTGGATATGGCAGGTGATTAGCGGACATGGAGATCCGATATGACAAGCAATGTGAACGCGGTCGATAGAGAGATCTGATGTTGATCAGATATGCTAAAAATCAGATTTGGAGTGCAGTCTGAACATAGCCTATGACACTTTCATCAAAACACTATCAGTATCAAATTATATGACACTTATAAAAACATTCATCTCAAACTGAACTTTACTCTCTTCAGGCACAAGGTAAGGCATTATGTCTTGTTTTCAGATGATCGTTTACAATGAAATATGATGGTTGAGATTGAAATTGTGACGATGCTTCTGTTCTGAGATTTTTCTGTTGTTGCTGGAAGGGTGTTCATTCTTCAGGGTGCTGCTGAGGGATGAGTTTAGAATGGATCCACACTGGAATTCCCCAAGATTAAAATCTCAGTCTGACTCTATAGTACCTCTTGGACATTAGAAGGAAAACTCAATCTAGACGGTCTTGACCGCAATGCTGAGGCGCTGGCTGTGACAAAATCATTGTAGGCTACAATCAGAATTGCTACAATCAAAATAAATGCAGCTGTTGAGGTGAGTTGCAGCGAAATTGTATTCATTTAGCCTAATCCAAAGACACGCAGGAAAACTGCACAAGCAATGATAAACTGTTCTTTTGTCTACGCGCATTTCCCTGCCCACTTGGGAAAGTGAAAGTATAGCCCACGTTACTGTTAACGCACAGAGAGACGCGGAAGGTGCGGTCTTCTTACTGCGTAGGAGAGAGTAATTATTGTAGGCTACTCAGAGCAGCGTTCATGAGGTTCATTTTTTAAATATTTGATTGCCTCTTAGTCACCGACCAGCGTTACAGTATTAAGTTTCTTTCGAGACGGATACAAAAAAAAAAGATATTTTGTGTTAACAGCACGCATCCACGGGCAAGGAGGGAACACACGTGTCTTTGGCTACCCACCAACTGCCGGGTGTGGAGGTAAGTATCATCAAAAATATTAATTTTAATAAAACAAACTATGTTTTGGATCTTACAGTCTAAATCAACCTGTCTTAAAATTCATGTAGGGGCGTTGCCTAAAGGATAGGATAGGATAGGATAGGCTATTACAGCCCCAAGCTAATTTATTAGTGCTGGATATTTTTTCGGTGGATTTTTCCGTGTAAAGATAAGAAAAATAGGCGTATAAAAACTAGCCTGAAATAGTGTGTTCAGCGTTTTTTGTTTTGTTTTGTTTTTGTTTAATATTGGCTGAAGCTCCGTTTTCTTCAGCGGTTTAATATTGGCTGAAGCTCCGTGTAAATCCTGATAAAAAAAAGTGCATATTGTAGCCTAGTGATGTTTCCTCTTCACCGGGCTTGAAGCGTGTTTGGGGTGTTGCTTGGTAAACTTTGATCTGCATTTGCTGTGCCCAAACTTTAGTTATAGACACTACCAATGGCAGACCTGAGTCTTATGTCAAGGCAGCTTTATTCATTAAAGGGGAGGTTCGGTTTTTAACACATTTAGCCCCTTTTCTAGAGTGTATAGGGTGCAATAGAACGATTGACACCAAAATTGGGATGATTGGTCCTGTCTCGAGTATACGGCTATTTCAGATTTTGAAAATCCTGGAACTATTTTCTCCGATATCTCACAGCCGCCTATAAACTTCCGCTGTACGCTTAGCTGTAGACTTTTCACAAGCTATGCAACTCTTCACGTTCAAACGTACAGCGGAAGTTTATAGGCGGCTGTGAGATGTCAGAGAAAATAGTTCCAGGATTTTCAAAATGCTAAATAAAACACGACAGGAATGGTTTTTCACGACGAGAATTGTTTTGCATGCCCATATAACAGCACTGATGACTCGGTGAGTAGCATATTTGAAAATAACAATGTTTTAGGTGGTTTTAGGGAACATGGTCAGACATGCACAAAGCTATAGCCTGTCTGAAGCAGGAAGGGGGGTTCTGAAATAGCCGTATACTCGAGACAGGACCAATCATCCAAATTTTGGTGTCGATCGTTCTATTACACCCTAGACACTCTAGAAAAGGGGCTAAATGTGTTAAAAACCGAACCTATCCTTTAATGGCAGAATACAGAGAAAATGGAAGTAATTAGAAAATGCAAATGCAACAGAGTTGAATGAAATACTTGTGTCTCATGAGGGATGATTAGGGCAGACAAACACACACCTGTTGTTACATTCTCCCAAACACAATTAAATTAAATCACCAGACCTACTCACAGAACAAGATCCTTCATCATTACTGTAGCTATAGTGGTGAATAGTAGATATGACCTCTCTATCACACCACAGCTGTTCTTCATTCCTTAGTTCATCCTCCATCTTTCTTTCTTTCTTTCTTTCTTTCCTTCCCTCTGTGACTTAGACCAGGTGTTCTTAAACGTTATTGGGCCCCTCATAGAGACTTTTTTCAAGGATCCCTCTTGATCGCGAAAAATGTATAGCTATGTGGGCTTTTTTTTTCAGATGCAACAGTTTTAAAAAGACATGTAATTGTATGTGGCAAAATCTGTCAGTGCAGAAGTGCCTTATAGCATCCCTCCCGACAAAAATATACTTTTTTGAAAGTATACATAATATGTATGCTTTCAAATACAAATATTGTTATCATATTATGATAACATACAGTAGGTCAAATAGCCAAACAAAATCATGCTGATTAGACAACATTGCTTGGTTATCATATGTGTACTTTCAAAAAAGTATATTTTTGTTGGGAAGGATGCGAGATGCTATAAGTCATTGGTTCTCAAACAGGGGTCCGAAGTGTAGTATCCAAGGAGATTTATTTCTTAGTGTTGGATCACTCCCCAGAGTTATTTGTTTCCCCCTGTTGGTGATGTGAGTTACCAGAAGTACAGTAAATGAGTTCACATGAAACTGCATTGTTATTTTAATACTAAACTGGAAGTTTCCGGACATGAAAGATTTTCGGTCTCTTTACACTCAAGCCAATGATCACACACGGTGATGGAAAAAAACTTCCACAAAGCAGGTGTCTGGATTATCAGACCTTTCTCCGGTCTGCCCTCCTCTCCTCACCTCTATCCACTCCTCTCCTCCTCTCCACTAGCCTAGAAATCTAGACCCCCCTAGCGGCAGCAAATTCATTTGGCCACTACAGGAGTCTAGCCAGGCTTGGCAGAGAAGAAAGTGCCCAGATCTAACTTGTATCAGACCAATCAAATCGTCCTGAGGCGTAAGGGAGAAGTGACGAAAGAGAGTTGCAGAGATCTCCGTCTTTTTGTTACGCTGAAGCAAATTCAAAATTTGTGGAATGGAACTTATAAACTGAGTCGCTATCGTTTTATGGAGTTATTTAGAGTTTTTTGCATGTATCCCTGATATTCCCCAACTGGTTGCCATCATTTCAAGCCTAAGGAGTAAGTTGTGACTGTTCGTTTTTGTTGCAGATGAACTTTATTAGATCAGGCAATGACAGTAATTATGATACTACAAGTTATTAGCGAGCTAAAAAATAATAATATTAGCGAGCACTAGGCTAGCTAGGGGCGTCTAGATTTCTAGGCTAATCGCGTGCAGAGACGACTTGACAGACAACGGCTGCGCCCGCCCTCTACCCAATCCGGCCCTTCCAGACTCAAGTACAGAAAATCTTCTGTACAGAGATGGCCTGTCAGGCTACCTCTCCACTCCACTCCTCTCCTCTTCTCTCCTCTATCCACTCCTCTCTTCTCTCCTCTCCTCTGTCCATGAATGCACTGGGCACCCTTTGGCCTGTAGGCAGCTGAATTCTCCATAGTTATATTTATGTTCTCCATATCAACGGGGCAGTCAGTTATTCTGTGTGATAGTTTGGCCTTAGCAAGGGTAGTTATTAAAATCATCAACACATGTGTGTGTGTGTGTGTGTGTGTGTGTGTGTGTGTTTTTAGGATGGAGCATATCTGTGTGATTCTTCTGCTTCTCTGCAGCACCATTCTACAAGCAGCAGGTAAATGCAACCTGTGTGTGGGTGTGTAAAATTCCTGTTGTGTCTCTCCAGTATGTATTGAGGTGATTGCTGGTTCTGTAGAATGTGTGTGTGTGTGTGTGTGTCTGTGTGGTTCTGTGTCTCCAGTAAGTCTGAATGTGCTGTGTGTGTTCTTAAGTGTTTGTGTGTGTGTGAGTACAAATAATGTGATCTTAGAGAGTAATGTCCTACGTGATCCTAGGGAATAAGATCCAGTTTTCCACAATATGATCTGAAGTCCCCTGTGTTGTGTTTGTTTCTCTCCTGTGATTGGTCCAGATGCTGATGTAGTGGGCGTGGTTTGTGAAGATGTGGTCCTGCCCTGTTCCATAAAGCCCACCAGTGCTGAGGACATACAGGAAGTGATCTGGACCACAGAGAAGGGTCTAGTGCACAAATACAAAAACCAGCAGGATGATCTAACCCAGCAGCTCTCAGACTACAGGGGCAGGACCAGTCTGTTCAAGGAGGTATTAAAGGAAGGAAATGTCTCACTGAGGATCACATCAGTCAGACCCTCAGACATGGATAAATACACGTGTAAGATCCTCGGTCAGAGTGGACCCATAGACACTCAGTATGTCCATCTTAAGGGTGAGTCCTTCTCTGTCCTTTGACTGTTGAAACCATTTAGCGTCACCAAGAACACTGTTACTTGTCAACCATTGCATCCATGTTTGAACTTATTGTATACTCACTATACTCAATCACTACACACCTGAGCAATAAATACTCACTGCACACATACAGTACAGACCATGCTCACTAAAGTCAAAGACCTCACTATAACTCAGTCACTTGACTGTTTTTCCAGCTGTGGGCTCCACTCGTCATCACACCTGTAAGTCTGAAAAAGTTTCGTTAGTCTGAGAGGGTGATGGTCTCATCCAATCAGAAACTGACTTTTACCCCCAGAGGAATGAATACTCTCTCATTCATGCTCACTCATTACTTAACACACTGAACCATACTCACTCATTCATACACACTCACTCATTAGTTAACACACTGAATCCATACTCACTCATTCATACTCACTCATTAGTTAACACACTGAACCATACTCACTCATTCATACTCATTAGTTAACACACTGAACCATACTCACTCATTCATACTCATTAGTTAACACACTGATCCATACTCACTCATTCATACTCACTCACTCATTAGTTAACACACTGAACCATACTCACTCATTCATACTCACTCATTAGTTAACACACTGATCCATACTCACTCATTCATACTCACTCACTCATTAGTGAACACACTGAACCATACTCACTCATTCACACTCACCCATTAGTTATCACACTGAACCATACTCACTCATTCATACTCACTCATTCATACTCACTCATTAGTTAACACACTGAACCATACTCACTCATTCATACTCACTCATTAGTTAACACACTGATCCATACTCACTCATTCATACTCACTCAGTTAACACACTGAACCATACTCACTCATTCATACTCACTCACTCATTAGTAAACACACTGAACCATACTCACTCATTCATACTCACTCACTCATTAGTGAACACACTGAAGCTCCACTCAAAAGCTCCACTCGGAAAGTAGGCAACATTAAGAATTGCTGCTGTGGTGGATTTTGTGCAAACTGATGACCGTTTACACAAACAAAGCACTTAATAACGTAAAATGCGTCTAATAGCCTACAACACATGCTACTAAACCAGTTGTCAGAAAATAGCGCTTACCACTCGCCCAAATTCATCTAGGCTACCGCAAATATAGCCTACCTTGCCTAATGTAAAATATTACGCAAGGATGTCTAGGGGCTGTAATGCTTAGTTTATCTTGCGATGAGTTAGATCAAATGTCGAGTACGGTGAGACTGGGCTTGGATGCAACAAGTGACAGGCTAAACGTTTTACAGAAAGAAATTTCCTCTGTACCTCTCATCCCCAGGCTCAGCTATTGTAACATTAACATAAATGCAAGCTTCTTTGCAGCACGGTGTTGTAAAGACACTGATAGTAGACTCAGAAATTAATTTCTGAAGGTTGGGATGTCTTGCAATCCATTGTCACGCAGACCGTTTCCCTAGTACTAGGAATAAAAGGCCTCTCATTCTGTTGTTGGCTACCTGCAGCACTTGAAATCAATTACATCATCCTGACAATAGGTACATTTCCTATAGTGAAAGTATGTCCTAATTTGGAAATGAGCAAACAATAAAATATGCCTAGGCTACTGGAGGATATTTACTAGTTTAGGACATTTCATAACATTTCAAGAATATTAACAATGATGGCTACCGTAATTGTTGGTTTTATTTTATTCTGTCTACCCCTCTAGTAGCCTATCTACTAGGCAATTTATGAAAGAAATCAAATGAAAATTGCAGATAGACTGATCGGCTGATGGTTGATAAGGAATATAGCCATTAAAAGAACAATTTTATAACCCCTTTTTTTGTTGGAAAATACCGAAACCGTACCGTCACCGTGGCCCCAAAACCGTGATACATACCGAACCGTGGGCACACTGTACCGTTGCATCCCTACACTGAACCATACTCACTCATTCATACTCACTCATTCCTACTCACTCACTCATTAGTTAACACACTGATCCATACTCACTCATTCATACTCACTCATTCCTACTCACTCACTCATTAGTTAACACACTGAACCATACTCACTCATTCATACACTGACTCCGTAGTTAACACACTGAACCATACTCACTCATTCATACTCACTCATTAGTTAACACACTGAACCATACTCACTCATTCATACTCACTCACTCATTAGTTAACACACTGAACCATACTCACTCATTCATACTCAATCATTAGTGAACACACTGATCCATACTCACTCATTCATACTCACTCATTAGTTAACACACTGAAACTCATTCATACTCACTCATTCATACTCACTCATTAGTGAACACACTGATCCATACTCACTCATTCATACTCACTCATTAGTTAACACACTGATCCATACTCACTCATTCATACTCACTCATTAGTTAACACACTGAACCATACTCACTCATCCATACTCACTCATTCATACTCACTCATTAGTTAACACACTGATCCATACTCACTCATTCATACTCACTCATTAGTTAACACACTGATCCATACTCACTCATTCATACTCACTCATTAGTTAACACACTGAACCATACTCACTCATTCATACTCACTCATTAATTAACACACTGAACCATACTCACTCATTCATACTCACTCACTCATTAGTTAACACACTGATCCATACTCACTCATTCATACTCACTCATTAGTTAACACACTGAACCATACTCACTCATTCATACTCACTCATTAGTTAACACACTGAATCATACTCACTCATTAGTTAACACACTGAATCATACTCACTCATTCATACTCACTCATTAATAAACACACTGAACCATACTCACTCATTCATACTCACTCACTCATTAGTGAACACACTGATCCATACTCACTCATTCATACTCACTCATTAGTTAACACACTGAACCATACTCACTCATTCATACTCACTCATTAGTTAAAACACTGAACCATACTCACTCATTCATACTCAGTCATTAGTGAATACACTGAACCATACTCACTCATTCATACTCAGTCATTAGTTAACACACTGATCCATACTCACTCATTCATACTCACTCATTAGTTAACACACTGATCCATACTCACTCATTCATACTCAGTCATTAGTGAATACACTGAACCATACTCACTCATTCATGCTCACTCATTAATAAACACACTGAATCACATCACTCCTGTGCTCTGTGAACTGCACTGGTTGCCAGTGAAATATAGAATTGAGTTTAAATTGTTACTTTATGTTTTTAAAGCCTTACATCAATTAGCACCTGATTACATCTGCAATTTACTTAGTCCTTACTGTACTTCTAGGCCCCTCAGATCTTCCTCTAAACTTCTTCTTTCTGTTCCCTCCTCTCACCTTAGAACCAGAGGTGACAGAGCCTTTTCTGTTTCTGCTCCCCAGCTCTGGAATAGTCTCCCCTCCCACATTAGGTCCATTCATACCATTGATCTTTTTAAGTCTAAGTTAAAAACACATCTTTTTTCCCTAGCCTTTAATTCTCCCTAAACCCCTTTCCTCTTTTATTTTTGTTATTATTTTTGTTTGTTTGTTTTATTTGGTCATTTGCATATTATTATTATTATTATTATTATTATTATTATTATTATTATTATTATTATTATTTGTTTATTGTTTGTTATTATTATTGTATTATTATTATTATTTTTAAAGCACTTTGGATCAACTATGTTGCATGAAATGTGCTATATAAATAAAAGTGACTTGACTTGACTTGAATCATACTCACTCATTCATACTCACTCATAGATACAGACGGCAAGTACGGTTAACGCCCCCAAAGTGCGAGGGTGAAGTCAGCGTGGGGGATAACAGAGGCCAATTTAACATTATGGTGAATGGACAAGGTAGAGAAAGTTACTTAACAATAAAAGATCGCTAAGTAAAATTGAACAAAGTCCATATTAGATGTTTTGTCTAATCATGACCTGTTTGCCTACTTGTGTTTAGACTAAAATAATTTTTCCATCATTAGTTTATTGCAGTTACACTAACAGAAATGTCATGAGCCGTCTCTGATCCTGTCAAAAGTAAAGCAACTTTCAATCACAAGTCTGATTAGCTCAGTTAAGCAAGCTAAAGTTAGCTACATTTACTGTGGTGATCAATGAAGTTGGCTAGTTAGCAAGCTAATGAAGCTAACAAACATCATCTAAATTGTCATCAGTATCGCGTTTGGAGGGGTGTCAAGTTCAGAATTGGACCATCTGACCATCATTACTACCTTCAGGCATTGCCCTCAAAAATGTGTCTGGCTCCTTGTAGATGGTGCTCAGTGTAACTTGTAGCTTAGCATGCCATTGACTCCTTCACTAATTTAGGCTTTGTTTTCCCCCACATGGGGGACACGAGGAGCTGATTTTATGGGCGTGCCCAGACTTGCCGTCTGTATCTATCAGTTAACACACTGAATCATACTCACTCATTCATGCTCACTCATTAGTTAACACACTGAATCATATTCACTCATTCATACACTGACTCATTAGTGAACTGAATCATACTCACTCATCTCATTCACACACTGATGCCAATGTTAATGCAATATTGCTGTTTTCTGCTGCAGAGGGCCTGTTTGATAAACCCTATCAAGGACCATCTACAGTTGTAATTGCGCTGATTGCCACTTGTAGCGTCATTGCCATAGTTGTAATCATCGGGATATTAATGTTCAAGGGACTGCTGTGCCGCCAGTGGAACATAAAAAGTAAGATATAAAAGTAATTAACTCCCATTACAATTATGTTCTTTTTCCTTCAGAACACTTAAATATTTTACCATGTGCATTGACCTGGACATGCAGAGCAGAGGTTTAGCTAAAAGTGGCATTCCGTCAAACCCCAAGTCAAATGTTTACATTAGCCTACGCTGAATATGGACCTGGGCTGCTCCATTTGTGGTTCTTTCTTTTGGGAGTAGCCTATATGGGCTTCCAAATATCTGTACAAAACGCACAAAATTACATCTTTGTCTGACTGTGCAGAATACTATTGAAATAAACATACACAATCAGGGAGATTGAATAGAATAGCCAAGAAGAACTTGCTGATCTAAAATATCTATGGCTAGCCCAGCCTTACCCAATTAGTGTGCCATGATATTAGGCTAATTAATAAAGAAGTTTAGCCATTGCATTTTCTTGGATGTGGTGCTTTTTAAACTGTGACCATACCACTGCTTCAGATCAGACCTTTAAACTTTCATCTTAGGCTAAGTTCACATAGCAGCCTAAAGTGACCCAATTCCGATTTTTTCAAATGCGACATAGCAGCCTAAAGTGACCCAATTCCGATTTTTTCAAATGCGACCAAGGCCACTTGGATATGTGGTCCTAAAAACTATACGAAACTGATTTTTAACATGAGACTCCAGTCTGAACGGTCATGTCGCATGCATGCGACCTACAAGTCATTAATAAGCTTAACTCCATGTCAAGTAAGCAGCCACGATCACAACAAATGTTATCATGTGTAAAACGCAAGGTGGGTAAAGATAGACTAGAGTTGACAAGAAGAGGAGTTCATTTCTTTGGAGCAGATTTAGAATGCTCTGTATTTAGGTATCACAGGCTCACTCCACTCACTATTGCAAACGGAGGAACTAAAGATTATTTAGACTGACTGACTGACTGAAGAGTATTGCAGGAAAGATGTAATTTCTTCGCTTTAAATGTCCTAAAATCTTTTATTTATGACGAAGATAATTACAACTAGGGCTACTGCTTGCGTTCATGTTTATTGCTACTTCCTTAAACACTGAGCACGTTTGCTGTGTGTGACGTTGACACTTTTAGTGTGTTTGAAGTTCATACTTGAGATCACATACAGGCGCATATAAGTTGCATTTTATTGGAAGTGTGAACAACCTCGCAAAATGATCGGATTCCACAAAAAAAATCTAAATTGAGCATTAAGCCCTGAAGTGTGAACGTAGCCTTAGTCTCAGTAGCGCTCAGCTAGGGAAGTGGAACATGATTCAAAATTGCAATAATATGATATTTATTATATTATTATTATTATTATTATTTATTATAGTGTAAAGCCTGTCACGCCTTCACTGTGTTTTAACACCTCACCAAATAGCCCAAAAAGGTTTATTAGCAGAGCTGATATGGCTGTGGGGTTGGTGGTGTTCAATCCAGACTGAGTCTTGGCCATTTGAGACAATTACAGCATTATGGATGTGACACAACTATAGCAGCCATAGTAGCTTAGAGTTTGAAATATTTCCTAGCCTACATGTGGTCTTCAAATCTGAACGCACCCCTCAGGTTTCATGTTATTTGAATGAAAATACATGGTAGAGTATTTTACTGGAATTATGGATGTCACTAAAACTCCACTTTGCTAAACAAAATGTTTAGCAGTACCTGATCAAGATGATGCATGCAGACTGAATGTCTTTTGTTTTGAAGACCACATCATAAACTACTTTATCCCTTTGCCATCGGTATTCCCAAATCATTTTTATCAAATCTTATATAAAGCACATACTACACCTGCATCTGTCTTCACTAGCATAAGACAATACAGCCAGCATAGAAGCTTTTTATGTTTGTCTTGTTTGAAATGAAAACATGTTTTCTCAATCACTCTTAAATCATCATTATTAAAATCTTGACAGTGTTTGATTACCCACCAAACTGTCATATCAAGATGTAAGACATACCTTTTTTACTTATGAGTTATGGTAGCAAATTAATTACTAGTCTACTATTTCCTGACAAGAGGATAGTTACTTTTAAAAACATCTTTCTAGTTTTTTAAAAAATGTATATTTTCAGCCTGCGAGACAGAATAGCAGTCCAGTCTTGAAGTGTTTAAGTTTCATTAAATACAGACGTTACAAAAGTAAGTATTAAAGTGTGTTGGGTCTTTCATAAGTCCATCAGGATGACTACTTAAATAAATGTAGTATTAAATTAAATACATTAGTATTAAATAAAGTATCAAATAAACATGTTGGGTCTTTGGGAAATTAATTGGATACATCAAATGTTAAAACTTTTGTGGAGATATTAACTCGCCATAATACTTACGGGTCATTCCGTGTCAAATGGACCAATGGCTCCGACTTGACCCCCTCAGAATTGGCTGATTCTCAGATATTATGTGTCCACACCTCTCAAGGGAAGGTGTGCAAAATTATACCTCAGTATCTCAAATATTTCTATGACAACCATGCTTTCAAATGCACCCTCTCCCTATTACATTCAGATTAGTTTTTCCTTAAAAGTACAATGTGTAACATTTTTATTGTTTAAATTCCAAAATCTGTGTTACCCATTCACCATTTATATACCATATAATATTTACCCCCACTATTAATTGTATTCAGGTATAGATTCAACATCTAATATAGTGATTTTCTGTTCTGTTACCAGATGCGATCAGAAATGGAAATGGGCCATTATAGGTAATTATCTCTCCTGATCTGTTTATTTGATGCATTTAATCTTCTGAGTTGATGTCACAGTGTGCCCTTCAAAGCAAAAATAAATGTGTTATTTGTTCCTTACAGAACCAAGCAGAAAATGCCCTTCTGAACCAACAGCCATGATCATCATCATTGGAGCCCAATGTGCCACACAGATCTGATCCTGACATCACTGAACCACACCTCCACACCCCTGTCCTGGATTACCATTGGCCAGCCTAGACACACCCCCTGCTATAGATGATTACCATTGGCCAGACTAGACACGCCCCCTGTTATAGATGATTACCATTGGCCAGACTAGACACACCCCCTGTTATAGATGATTACCATTGGCCAGACTAGACACACCCCCTGTTATAGATGATTAACATTGGCCAGAATAGACACACCCCCTGCTATAGAGGATTACCATTGGCCAGACTAGACACACTTCCTGTTACAGATGATTAACATTGCCCAGGCTAGCCACACTTCCTGTTATGATTACCATTGGCCAGACCAGACACACTTCCTCTTATAGATGATTACCATTGGCCAGACTAGACACTCCCCCTGTCCTGTGAGATTACCATTGGCCAGACAACTGGTGGTCATTTATGGGCCAGGGCGGTCATACTCATATTTGTTTGAAGGCTATTGGGCTAGCCCAGTTAAATCTCTCATGTTCATGCAATTATTCCAACTTACAGTGTTTTTATTTTAGCTGGCCATGAAGTCATTATGGAGTAAAATCATGGTGGGCCGCCGCGGCCAAAAACATATTGGCCATTTTTTGGTCCCAGTCCAGCCTGAAATGTCTTCCATGTGTTAAAAACGAACTGCTTTTGTTTTTGGCTGTAACTGATGCTAGGTCCCATTTGCACATTTGATTTTCAGTTCAATATGTTGGATACATTACGTTAGCCATAGGCTTCCATGAGACTTGTTTCATTCAGACTATAGAGGGCATACTGTAGGAGCCGGGCACTGCACCTGAATAGCCCCAACGGCACCTTCCAGGCAGCACAGCCTGAAAGGCACTGCCTTTACCCCATTCCTAATATAACCCTAACCCCCTCCTAACCCTAAACTGAGGGGAGTAGTGCCTTGAAGGCAGTGCTGCATGGAAGGCACCGTTGAGGGCAAAAAATACCAAAGACCAAAAGCCCCACCAGGTGGGAAGAGTCGGCCAGTTCATTGTCTGCTCAAGTCTCTTGCCATCTTCGTCCAGATGAGCAGGTTTTGTGTCCAGAGTGAAAGCCAATTTGGGACAGTTGCGGTCCAGATATTCAGGTGAACAATAAAACGCCAGGAGCTTGACATCGTTCACGTTACTGTTTGTTCCTCAAAGTTGCCAATGAACCTTTTTATCTAGTTGGTGTTTTGTATAACCAACCAATGGTGTGGTGGGTGGGAATTCCATGATTTATTTCACTGCTGAATTAGTTACCAAGATCAAATGTCAGACCACTTATCAACCAACCAAATAAATGGATGTCCAGGAGACATCTTTATGTGGTTTGTTGATAAGTAGTCTGAAATAGACGTCCAACAGATGTCTATTTAGTTGGTTGAAATGTAGCCTGAAATGGACGTCCAGTCGATGTTTTTAATTTGGTTGGTTTATAGGCGGTCTAAAATGGATGTCCAGTAGACATCTTTATTTGGTTGGTTGAAATGTGGTCAGAAATGGATGTACAGGAGACATCTTTAAGTGGTTGGGTGATAAGTGATCTGAAATGGACGTCCAACAAACGTCTCTATTTAGTTTGCTAAAATGTGGTTTGAAATGGATATCCAGTTAACGTTTTTAATTAGGTTGGATGATAGGTGGTCTGAAATGGACATCTTGTAGACGTCTTTATTTGGTTGGTTTTGTGGCAAAAGGAGGTTTCATCAGTGCAGCCTTAAAAAATCTACAAATAAAGCACTCTGTCCTCAATAGAATTTAGAAGTATCCTTGACATTGGTACTTTGCTTGCTTTTTGGAAAAGTAGTCTTCTAAGAATGCTTTTTTGACTTTGAGAAACACTCCATGTAACACTGAGTGACACTGCTCCCTCTGACCCCCCCCCCCCCCCTCACAGTAACTGTTAACGGATACGGAGGTACAAACAACTACAACTGACACTACATAGAAATACACTACATAGAGTTACAGTTATACAAATACACACAACTACACTGCATAGAGTTACACATGGATGTCACTAGAGTTAAGGGGGCCTAGCTCCAGAAGGGAGTATATTGATATTGATTTTAATAAATAAATTGTATACAGTGTATATGTGTGTTGTCAATTATTCATTACTTGAAGAACATTTATCAGAATCTATCCTATCATAACATTGATCTCTTCCAATTCTCATTCATACATGCCTCAACTGTGCTTACTCAATTTTTTCAGCATAAAATGTTACAATAACATTGTATAATACATAGCTTTATTTTTTACAGTGTGAGTGATTTCTTGTGAAGTCTTGTTGTGTGTAATTTAAAGGTGCCCCGCCACACAAAGCCGTTTTTACCTGTTGCTTTTGGTATAGTTAAGTTCTATATGACCTCAAGTTACACAGTGCATGTGAAAATGTAATACTGTCTTCGCTATAGGCAATAGCCCATTAAAAGAAATATGCAAAGAAATTAGGTCAGTTTGAATCCATGGTCAGTGCTACGTAGTATAGACAACGTTACAGCCATTGGCTGACTGAGGAGAATTATCGCCCAATCCATGCTCTCCTGTATTTGACTAAAGCCCGTCTCTTGAAATACTCGCGAAAAAGAAGGAATATCCATGAAATGGTAACAGGCAACTTGTCAACTTGGCGAATTCAACAGTCTTGGTAAGTGTAATCTGACTGTGGATGTAGGCTAACAGTCGGCTACTCTTGCAATAAGTATCTGATTATGTTGGCTACTGTGACATCCTGACTATGTAGTAAGCTTACCTTTGCAAAGTGGACGTTTACAATCTGCAAGCTAGGTTGGTGCAGATATCCTCTTTCTCGGTTTCATGATAATATTCCAAGTTTTTTTTTTTCCGTACCTCGCAATTCGCAAGTAAAACTAATGTAAATATTCGTCCATGTGCTTTACAACGTCGAGCTTCAGCAGCGAATCAGAGCGCAGCCCATTGTAACAGTGGAAAAAAAACCGGAAGAACCGCATGAAATTTTCGAAGGCTATTCCTACAGGCTGCAAACGATCTCATTACGGTCTCCTTGGACCGTTCTCAGTCCAAGTGAAGTCACATACCCTATTTGTAGACCTCAAAGAACAATTTAAACTACCTGTAGTGGTGTGGCATGGCACCTTTAAGAGGTTGTTTCCTCATTCACATGTTGAACTGGTACTTTCACAGCCACTGGAGGGACACTTGTGAAGTGTTGTGTGTAATTAAAGGGTTGTTTCCTCATTCACATGTTGAACTGGTACTTTCACAGCCACTGGAGGGACACTTGTGAAGTCTTGTGTGTAATTTAAGGTGTTGTTTCCTCATTCACATGTTGAACTGGTACTTTCACAGCCACTAGAGGGACAGGCAGAGCCGGGTGGTCCCTCAGGGGTTCCTTTTTGCGGCAAAGACATGTGTCGACAAGCCTGCACACACACACACACACACACACACACACAGAGAGAGAGAGAGAGGATCCTGAGCGTGTTGGATGTGTGATTTCTGAGAAGTGAGAACTGAAATAAGAAACAGTAGCCCCGTTTACATGGACACTTCTAATCTGATTATTTAACCCAATATTCCATTTTAGATTGCATTTATGAATGCATCTCCTTGGATACTGTTCTATAGAATGCACATGGAATCTTTCTAATCAGATTAGAAGTGTCCATGTAAACTCGCCTAGTGAGAACTGAAATGCGTGAGAGGAAGGACAGGACAGTCCATCAATCTGCATCAACCTGCTGAAGCATTTCAACTCTTGCTGACATTGGCACATTGCTATATTATACCCAAGAGCCAAATAAGCTACTGAACACAAGACATTTCATTCCATTCCATTCTTTACGGTTCTGCTTTGCTAACCCAGAGTCAGTCAGCCCATTTAACTCTGTCCCATTTTATTTTACATCAAACTAAACTCCAGTATATGGAACACTTTACCGACACGTCAAACTAAACTTTACCGACACACGCGTCAAACTAAACTAGATTTTACAGACACGTCAAACTAAACTACACTTTACCAAAACACGTCACACTAAATTACTGACACACACGCCAAACTAAACTAGACTTTACAGACACACATCAAACTAAAGTACTGACACACACGTCAGATTAAACTAAACTTTACCGACACACACGGCAAACTAAACTAGACTTTACCGACACACACACCAATCTAAACTAGACTCTACCGACACGCCAAACTAAACTAGACTTTACCGACACACACTTCAAACTAAACTAGACTTTACTTACGCCAAACGAAACTAGACTTTACCGACAAAAGCATCAAACTAAACTACACTTTACCGGCACGCATCAAACTAAACTAAACTTTACTGACACAAATGTCAAAATAAACTAGACTTTACCGACACACGTCAAACTAAACTTGACTTTACGGCACACCCGTCAAACTAAACTAGACTTAACAGACACGCATCAAACTAAACTATACTTTACCGACACACGCGTCAAGCTAAACTAGACTTTACCGACACACGTCAAACTAAACTACACCTTAACATAGAGGAGGTCAATTATTTTGGCTGAAGGGCCACTTTAGGTTGTAGGTATTGATTGACAGGCTGGGTCTTCACAGTCAACCTGTTGATGGGGGTTGATGCTGGTCAATTGCCAAGTCTCAAACCAGATGCCCCACTTTCTTGAGAGGACATATTAAAGGGACACCAGGCAGGACTGCGTTTTTCTATCACTGGAGCTCCACCTACAGTCGCCGAAATATTAGAAAAAATACAACTACATTGCACATTCTCAACAACCAATGTAAATTTATTTGCAAACCAAAAAGTACAAACCAAAGATGATCATTTTCGTGTGCTACGTTGTCTGACAAGCTGGTAATAGATGTGATTTTACTTTCTACTTTCTAGATCTTAGAGTTGTATGTCTCGAGACCGGTCTCGAGACCAATTTTGCGTGGTCTCGGTCTCGTCTTGGTCTTGACAGTGTATTGTCTTGGTCTTGTCTTGGTCTCGGATCCCTTGGTCTTGTCTTGGTGTCTTGCAAGACCAAGACAAGATAAATAAATGCAATATATGTTTTAATGATATTGAGTTGCCGATTTATATGACTTAGCCTAAACAATGAGACGCACCAAAACGAAAGTGAGTGCGCGTAAAAGACGCCCCTTACTGCAGCAGAGCAAGGCATTCAAATGCATTTATGGGTCGGTCTCTCTCAGTGACAGAGAGAGCCGAGCACATCCAGTTACATGCAGCTCTAAATTACTCTCCTAAAAGTTCACTTTCCACTCGCAAAATGGAGGCAATTTAATTATGGAATGTTCGTGTATGCATAGGCATGCGTTATGATGGCTGAGATGTCATGCTAGTTAACGTGATCTCATGTAGGCCTATTTATGGGAATTAAATCTCATCTTTCTCATCATGGGAATTAAAATTTCATCTTTCATTTTGGTAAATTTAGTATAGGCTACCGAGACACAGACATCTTAAAAACTCCCGTATTAAGTGGTTCATGGATGCTTGTGAATGATGCCAAATCTCCTGCGAGTGACTCTTATCGGGCGATAAATAAATGAACGCCGTTGATTTTTTTTTTCTTCTTTAACGTTATCTCTACTGCATTCCGAAAGAATCCATTCCACTTAATGTAATAGCGAATGTATACCGCTGATAATCCGCTCCGGGTTTTGCATTACTTTTGCATAACTCAGTCACCACAAGTAGTGATGAGAATAGTCAAGTAGTAAAAGTGCAGGCTGCCCAAAACGTTGGAACACCAGCCCAGTCATCTCACAAAATAGGCAAGCTTCTGCTAAAATCGTATCCTTGTATTCTATGTTCTCAAAATTAACTCAGGCCATGTTAAATTAATTAGACTAGGCTAGTATAGAATCTTTGGTAGGCTATAGACAGAGTATGCTGGTAGGCCTGGTTGGGTTGCCAACTTTCAGAAATCAAAATAAGCAGTTATGAAATGAATGAAATGCATATCAGAAAAGTATAGAGCTTAATCGTGTGCTCAACCTAGCCTACTTTAAAAGTACAAATTGAAACTGTATAAGTCAGTTTTTACTTTTGTTTTATGAAGGCTGCATCTTGCCCATTGTGTGGAACTATTTCTTATTTTTAATTACCGTTGGCACACTGCATGTTGTGTTACATCTAAAACTAAAGGAAACACAAAATAAAAAGTAGAATGCACCCATCAAGTTAGCCAAAGTGTGCTACATTCATCTCAGTATAGCAGTAGGTTTAAATGCTTTAAAAGTTTAAAGGAGCTAGCTATCTAAAATGCACACACACACAAAAAAAACATCCAAAAGAAACCTGCTCTTAACTTTTACCAGTAGAAGCAAGGCCAACATAGAGTAGAATTGAATGTAATGGAGTTGACTTTGTCATTCTCCCAGCTACCCAGAAATGATTTTCTACTGGTTGAAATGTCTGAGCATCAACTACATCAACTGGTAGACCTCAACTCATCACAGTGGGTGACTAGGTGATATCCCCCTGCTGTTAATAAATGATTCAACAGCTATCAAAAAAGATATCAAAACAGTTTGTATTTCCTGCCCACATTGCCGCTATCCCTATCCCATTGTTTCCAGCAGTTGAAATAATACTCTTTAATATGGGTCGAATGTTAACCAAGGTTGTTTTTCAAATCAAGTTACAACTTCCAATATAGCCTAGCATAGTCTACTTTTTTTACGGTCTCGGTCTTGGCCTCGGCCTCAATTTGTCTTGGTCTCGTCTCGGTCTCGTTAGCCTCTGGTCTTGGTCTTGTCTTGGTCTCGTTAGCCTCTGGTCTTGGTATTGTCTTGGTCTTGGTCTAAGCGGTCTTGACTACAAGTCTACTAGATCTACTTTCAGTTTCTATTTCGTGGACCCGCCACCAGTCATTCTGTATGTGGGATTGCCGAAACAAATGCTAGAGAATGATGATATAGGCATTGGTCACCCCGTAATGAACCATTTAATCATCGAAGTGACTTTGAGGCTGGTAAATTAACAGTAAAACGTTGCCTGGTGTCCCTTTAACATGCAGGTTAAAAGAAAGTGCAATATAAGGGCTTGTGTGTGTAAAATAACACATTAGTATGTTTGGTGCGGCGTAGAGGTGTGTGTGTGTGTGTGTGTGTGTGTGTGTGTGTGTGTGTGTGTGTGTGTAAAATAACGACACATTAGTGTGTTTGGTGAGGGTTACAGTAGAAGTGTGTGTGTGTGTAAATAACACATAAGTGTGTTTGGTGCGCCTTAGAGGTGTGTGTGTGTGTAAAATAACGACACATTAGTGTGTTTGGTGTGGCGTAGAGGTCTGTGTGTGTGTGTGTGTAAAATAACAACACATAAGTGTGCTTGGTGAGGTGTAGAGGAGTGTGTGTGTGAGTGTGTGTGTAAAATAACAACACATAAGTGTGTTTGGTGAGGGGTAGAGGAGTGAGTGTGTGTATTGTGTGTGTGTGTGTGTGTGTGTAAAATAATGACACATAAGTGTGTTTGGTGAGGGGTAGAGGAGTGAGTGTGTGTATCGTGTGTGTGTGTGTGTGTGTGTAAAATAACAACACATAAGTGTGTTTGGTGAGGGGTAGAGGAGTGAGTGTGTGTATTGTGTGTGTGTGTGTGTGTAAAATAATGACACATAAGTGTGTTTGGTGTGGTGTAGAGGTCTGTGTGTGTGTGTGTGTGTAAAATAATGACACATCAGTGTGTTTGGTGTGGTGTAGAGGTGTGTGTGTGTGTGTGTGTGTAAAATAACACATAAGTGTGTTTGGTGCGGCGTAGAGGTGTGTGTATCATGTGTGTGTAAAATAATGACACATAAGTGTGTTTGGTGTGGTGTAGAGGTCTGTGTGTGTGTGTGTAAAATAACAACACATAAGTGTGTTTGGTGCAGGAGGAAGTCTTGCGTTCTGGAGAAACTGGTTTGGAGGCATCTCTCTCTGCTCTCAGGCACAACAGGTGATCATTATCAGCAGCCAGACTTCTAAATAAACAACTGGTTGTGCTCGTAAAAATGCGACAGGTTGGGGGCGTCCTGGCTCAGTTGGCTAAGGCGCCATACCATAAGTCTGGGGATGTGGGTTCGATTCTGACCCGAGGTCATTTCCCGATCCCTCCTTGTCTCTCTCTCCCACCCTGTCTTTCTACACTGTCCTGTCCAATAAAGGTGGAGAAAGCCCAAAAATATCTTAAAAAAAAAAAAAAAATAGTGCCACTATAAAAAAGTGCCACAGGTTCATAAGGCATCGTTTGCTATTTCACAAGAGAGCACAACCCGTCATCCTACAGTGCAAAGCAGCTTAAATCTGTGCCTTCCTTTGGTGGAAATTCCTGTTGCCTTTGTTTGCACAAGTTACACAAGCTTGAACAATGCCGTCTGGGAAATTCAAGGCTTATCAGACTAGACAGCATCTGCAATTTTGTTGTTAGAAGTTGGTCATTTTGAGTAAGCATGGCTGTTCAGGCAGTGTGGTTTAGGGCCAATATCAGACAATTCGGTAGTTTTCAAGTAGAGATAGACTGGGCTGATATTTGAGTTTATTTCGCTGATTATATTAAAACAACATTGCTGAGCACATTTCAGCTGTAGCGCAGCCTGCAACTTGTGTGAGCGCTGCCTAGCCCACACCATGCAGGCACATGGACAGTAAGAGCCATGCTGACAGTCCAGGAGCTAGTTCAAAACTAAGGTTTAAACGTTGCTTGAGTTTATGCTTTTTATGCAACGATTTATGCAGCTATTTAAATACAGTAGACCATTTGCAGAAACTTACAAATATTGGCTCTAAAAATCGATCCATGAATCGGCCATTGGTTGACCCTCACTTCCATATATTGGTATCCGCATCGGTCATGTACAACCCATATCGGTCAATCTCTATTTTCAAGTCAGAAAAAGGGATAAATTCGTACGACCTAAATTGTGGGATATGAGAGTGTTCCACAATGCAGTCGGAACTGGTGTGTAGAGTCCTTTACTGTGCGTTCACACCAAGAGCTACTAAAGCTGTAAAATCCATTCACTTTCTATGGGCAAGAGCGACAAAATCGATAAGAGCGACAAAAGCTACCAGCTGTAAAAGTTCAGCGATTTGAGCGACCAAAAAAAAAGCTAAAAACCGGTTAACTTGCAAATTATGACACATTTCAGCTGTAAAATCTAAACGCTGTAATGTTAATGGGAATGACAACAGGCACGTCATGAGCGATAGAGTGATTTGGGCGAACACAGAAAATTTAGCAGCTGCTTTTTTGAGCTACAAAAGCGATTTTGTAGCTTTAGTAGCTGTTGGTGTGAACGTACAGTTAGACTAATCCAATGCCCTGGTCCAGATCTGTTCAATATTCAGCTCCACCGCCTAGAGCATGGGATCTTAAAGCATTACATAATCAGTGAAAAAAATAGATTGCTCTTTTCGAGAACCTTCCGCGCCTCCCCTCAAAGTATTGGGCGCGCCCCAGAGAAGGCCCGCCTCACAGCTTGGGAACCTCTGGCTTAGAGCACACCTGGCCAAACTAAGGCCCGGGGGCCACATGCGGCCCGTTGAGCTACATAATCCGGCCCGTGGAGCCTTCCCAAAATAGAATCATTTCTCATTTAGCCAAGGTGACTTGAAGATTATAATTCTGTTTATCAAAGTTGTTGTATTCGTGAAACCCTGCATGTTAACATGGCCCCTGAAGAAAGTGTGGCTACTGGTTTGAGACTTCAATTTACCGGCATCAACTGTTAACACCTGGCCCGTTAGTCAAAATCTAAAAGCCAATGTGGCCCTTCGGTCAGAAGAATTGCCCATCCCTGACTTAGAGGATGCGGTGCAGAACCATTTAATACATGCCAGGTGGCTTAAAGGACATAAACACACCATAAATATGCCAGGTGGCTTAAAGGACATAAACACACCATAAATATGCCAGGTGGCTTAAAGGACATAAACACACCATAAATATGCCAGGTGGCTTAAAGGACATAAACACACCATAAATATGCCAGGTGGCTTAAAGGACATAAACACACCATAAATATGCCAGGTGGCTTAAAGGACATAAACACACCATAAATATGCCAGGTGGCTTAAAGGACATAAACACACCATAAATATGCCAGGTGGCTTAAAGGGCATAAACACACCATAAACATGATAGATACTTAGATCAGCATATACTCTGAGCATATAAACACATAATCTTTATAAACAGCATATACTGTAAACACATAATCTTTATAAACAGCATATAAACACATAATCTTTTAGCACTTCGCTCAGATAAAGAGATCAGCAAGCCTTTATATTGAGGTATGAGTAGTCGGACAGGAGTTTGAGCCTTGGGATTGAGTCCAGTTTGGATGATTATGGCCAGCTGCACTATGACAATTCAGGTGTGTGTGTGTGTGTGTGTTTGGTATTGCATCCAGCTTGAATGATTAAGGCAGCTGCACTATGACACTTTCATCAAAACACTATCAGTATCAAATTATATGACACTTATAAAAACATTCATCTCAAACTGAACTTTACTCTCTTCAGGCACAATGTTAGGCATTATGTCTTGTTTTCAGATGATCGTTTACAATGAAATATGATGGTTGAGATTGAAATTGTGACAATGCTTCTGTTCTGTGGTTTTTCAGTTGTTGCTGGAAGGGTGTTCATTCTTCAGGGGGCTGCTGAGGGATGAGTTTAGAATGGATCCACGCTGGAATTCCCCAAGATTAAAATCTCAGTCTGACTCTATAGTAGCTCTTGGACACCTGAAGGAAAACTCAATGTAGATAAGATAAGATCAGAGTCAGGCCTGGGAGCAGACAGACACATCACTGGTGTACTTTCATAAGTGCTACAAAGTTTAATGAGGGAAATGAGATAGAATATATATACCTTATATACCCTGATAGGGTGACATTTGACAAGTATCAAAATCAAAACACACAACAGGTATTGTGTTCCATTTGGTGGGGTGAAATTTGCAGGGTTACATTTGTAAGCAATAAATCACCTGAGCCTGGTGATACTGGTGGTTTTAGCACGGTTCTACCAGTAGGATACTCTGCTGCGCCTCGTGCCTAACAACAACCGTGCTAAAACTAGCATTACCACCGTAAACAAGTGATCTATTGCGTTTCTAAAACTTTTACCATATTAAACAAGAATGATTACATTTAAAGGAAAATACTGGAGTGAATTCATGCATAGCCCTGTTAAAAGAGCTTGCTAAATGCGCTAGTTAGCGAGTGGAACAAAATAATTTGGTACAGCACAAACTGAATGCGAACGCAGAAGCCAACAGGCACATTACACTGAATCAATGGGACCTGAGTGTTTCGCGTTCGCGTTAGGTCTGTGCTGTTCGAAATTCTGTCATTTCATGCGAAATATATTGCTGTTAGAAGGCTCGTGCAGCAGGGCTATACTTAAACTTACTCCGGTATATTCCTTTAAGGAAGACACAACAACTAGAAATATAGCGAATTATTCATGATACCAATTCCTCCGGCAAAAATATATTTCTTCTTACTGAATAGTTACCAAGTAACACATAAACGCAGCTCCTTTCACTTTCCTATGGTGCAGCAGTTTATAATGAAATGCGGTTGGAGCCGTGCTAAACGGTGCATTTACAACGGCATTGGACGTGATTCAACCAATCACAATCAAGGAACGGAACTGTCAGTTTTAGAAAGATAGGCGGTGGGCCGAGGCTTCGTATCTGCTTGTTTTTTATAAGTCAGCGGTGGAGAACTCAGAATATTTTATGTAGTATGGTTGATTCATTTTAAGCAATATTCCACTTGTTGCCACTCACACTTCTGTTGCCGAACCTTAAAATAATTGTTTTATTCACCCCGTGTGGTACAGGAAATGCAACGGTTGTGTAGCCAATAGCACAACAGGATTTTGACACGTGAGCATTCGCAAACCTATCAGATTTCGCTGTTCGAATCAGCTGGAAAACTTATCTTCCTAACACTCCTTGCCAACGTCAAGTTATCGGTTTTGTGAGCGTAAGTAGCTATTTAATATAACATTCTGACTGTTTGACAATTTTTGCAAATTTACACAGCTATGTCCTTGCATTTTTGTAAGTGTTCTGGTACTTTTAGCCTATCGATGATGTTTGCATTTGTCTTGAACGAACCTTGCTGCTTTCTGATCAGAGATAGCTAACTTTGGCTGACGTTAGCAAAACTATCTTTAGGTACGCAATAAAACTACCATTAAGTCGATGTTAACACGCTAATGTTGCAATTAGTTTACTCCGATCTAAAGTTAGTTGCAGGGCTGTAGGGTATTGTAAGGTAAAGCCAGTATGTTTGAACAATAAAGTGAGAAACCTGCCAAGTTAGCCTATGGTGGTGGCTTTCTGTTTTTAGGTTTAGCTTGTGTGAGACTGCTGTTTTCAGTTTTAACTCACCCACACCCGCACATATTTTGTACTTGTTTGTACTTTGTAAACTGGCAATATGTGCTGAAATTAATATTCACCATGCATCTCCAATCTTGTGCTTAATAGCCTAGGCTTTTCATTTCAATGTCATATCAGATGTGTTAAATGTAGGAGTTTGGGCGTTGATATCCAGTTCTGATTTGCTTTTTTAATGAGCAAAATGAATAGGAGTATGTACATTACAATATGTTTTTATTGTCATGTAGGGAATCTTGTCCTTCAGCTGGAAAGTGATGGGTATGGAAGCAAACTACCAAGAGGGCAAGCACCTGTCAGTTGGAGGATCTGGACCCATAAGATGCAGTCTTCTGAGGCCTTGTATTGTAACAATTCGCCCTTAAATTACTCAAGGAAAAAAGTCACACGCTATTTATGTCGCGGGCGGACCTGATCTACAGAAGCGGTAACGTTAAAGCAGGCTCAGTAGTAAGTTAGTCAATGGACTTATTAAATTAATTGCGCTCTAAGCGCGGCATTAACGCTCAACTTTCCACATTGTACAATTTAACCATGATTAATACCTTGTCGAAGAAATATGCAGGAGACAAAAGATAAAGTTTGTGAAGCTATAATTCAGAAGCAAAGCGCTGACCGCTCAAACAAGGAAGTTTTATGACGGTGAATGCCGACACTTCTTATCACCGTGCAACCCACACAAATAACACACTTGAAACCCCGAAAGTCCAATTCCCTATAAGTCCCAAAGTCAAAGTCTTGTTAGGATCTCAAAACAAAAAGAAAACATGCGCGCAATGGAGAGATACGAGGTCTGTCGAGTAGCCTAGCCGCTTCCAAATAAAAAGGAAAGCGCAATCTCGCCAGAATGACGCGTCCAGAGAACATGTTCCAGTACTTGCCGTAATCCACAAGATTCGTAGGTATATAAAATAAAAAAATAATTCCCACGAGAAGTACGGTAGTCCAAGTTGGAATCTCCGGCGTCTCTCGCTCACCTGCAGGTTGGCCTCCTCGGGTGAACTCGCGTCACCCCAGGTAACCACTAATTCCAACCCCTGCCCCACGGAAAGTGTATGTGTATTTAAAGGTATCTCGTCCCAATTACCCGCGTCATACATAATGGCAATTGCCTACAAGTTTAACATGGCAACATAATTAAACAAGAATCAAAATAAACATTCTTAAACATTAAGTCATGTAAAAAAAGGTGGACTTGTTGGCGACCTTTACAGTATTCTCTAATGATCACAAATTAAATGTTCACACACCTTGAGCCATGTCAATGTCATACCCCCCTCTCCTTCATTCAGTCAACCAATTTCAGATGCCCCTTTCATTACATCAAAAAGCAGTATAGCAAAATTAGGCCCACATGGCCTATCTATACAAAGACAAATGCATTTCATGATATTATTTATTGGTAGAAGTAGTGCATTAAACAAGACATTGATTGGTGACTTCTGGAATGACAGTAGGTTGGTCTGTGGTTCAGGGACCACTGGTGATCGAGTACCTTGCATTAGTCCATATGAGGAGGTGATAGCATAGTGGTAAGAAACCTGACTAGTGTGCTAGTAGTCTGGAAGTTGTGGGTTTGTGGGCCACCGTTGTGCCTTGCCCATGGCACTCTAGGAGAGACTGACCCTGAACTAACAGATAGTTGACAAATGTAAGTTGTTTTGGATCAAAGTGTCTCCTACATGTAAACGCATAAATGTAAATATTACAAGTTAATGTTTCAAAGAAGCCTCTTTTAAAGTATGTTCTTGTATTTGTGAAATTAAAATGAATTTAATTGGTCTGAAAAGGTTTAAGGAACACTGCTGTAGATAGCCCCAGTCCAAACATCATCATCAGCAATAGTCTTCTGGTGTAATTCCTCCTTCAGAAGCAGCCCCTGAAAATAAGACAAGATGGTTCTTTATTAGTGCTGTCAAGCGATTAAAATATTTAATCGCGATTAATCGCATTTTTGGCGTAGTTAACTCATAATTAATCGCGATTAATCGCAAATTTCTTTCTATTCTAAATGTCCCTCGATTTCTTTTTGTCACATTTTTATTTATTTATTTTCATTTTAATGCTGTTATCAGCATTCATTGGTGGGGGTGAATACCAATTTAAAATAAAAGAAAACCCAGTTACAGCATCAGAAATTATTAACATGTTCAAGCCAGAGAGATGTTGATGTTTTTATGTTGCTAGTTCACAAGTTTACAAAAAAAAAAAAAAAACTGGATGGTGGCCCTTTAAATTATACTAACCTATATTTTAAAGAGGCTCAATAAAAATATGGCATTATGGTCTGCATGAGTAAACTTACATTGCATGAGCATACCTTTAAAATGCATTTTGCCATATTGGCAATTGTCCTGCAAGAAGCTCTCATTTTAGTGACAAGGTCATAAGTTCAGAATCAGGTAGGCTATATCTCGTTTGCACAAATTCTCTCTCTCAGTTGCACTCCAACCTGTTTCACCTCTCTCACTCGCGCTGCAATTTTGAAACTGATATTAGCCTATTTGCGGGGTATTCAGTTCAAGAGAAGGGATTTCTAAGTGACAACATTAATCCTCTAGCTAGTTAACAACCTAAATATGCGAACATGCGAGTGAGCGTCAACGATTGTGTCGGTAAAATATTTGCTTTCACTGACATCAAATGACGCTCACAAACATTCTCTCTCTCAGTTGCGCTCCGACCTGTTTCACCTCTCTCACTCGCGCTGCAATTTTGAAACTGATATTAGCCTATTTGCGGGGTATTCAGTTCAAGAGAAGGGATTTCTAAGTGACAACATTAATCCTCTAGCTAGTTAACAACCTAAATATGCGAACATGCGAGTGAGCGTCAACGATTGTGTCGGTAAAATATTTGTTTTCACTGACATCAAATGACACTCACAAACATTCTCTCTCTCAGTTGCGCTCCGACCTTCACCTCTCTCACTCGCGCTGCAATTTTGAAACTGATATTAGCCTATTTGCGGGGTATTCAGTTCAAGAGAAGGGATTTTCTAATTAACAACATCAATACAATCGTGAACATCAACGATTGTATTGGTAAAATATTTGTTTTCACTGACATCGGAGCAGCAGAGCAGAGTGCAGACACCCGTGCCGTGTGTGAAGTGCGTGTGTAGGCTACTGTAGGCATGAGTAGCCTTGGTCCTAGGCTAAGCAGTAGGCCTACTTCAAGCCTAATACAAACACAGGACATACTGAAACGTCGGGAGGTGTTGGAATGTCGGAGATATTTTTTTTCACATTCCATTGATAATGGCGGGTCAAATGCGTTAATCGCACGTTAAAAAAATTGACGGCGTTAAAATGGGTTTGCGTTAACGCCGATATTAACGCGTTAAACTGACAGCACTACATTTAACACATCTGATATGACATTGAAATGAAAAGCCTAGGCTATTAGGCACAAGATTGGAGATGCATGGTGAATATTAATTTCAGCACATATTGTCAGTTTACAAAGTACAAATAAGTACAAAATATGTGCGGGTGTTGGTAAGTTATACTGTACCTGACAGCAGTCTCACACATAAGCTAAACCTAAAAACAGCAAGCCACCACATACTTTCTAGGCTAACTTGGCAGGTTTCTCACTTTATTGTTCAAACATACTGGCTTTACCTTACAGCCCTGCAACTAACTTTAGATCGAAGTAAACTAATTGCAACATTAGTGTGTTAACATCGACTTAATGGTAGTTTTATTGCGTACCTAAAGATAGTTTTGCTAACGTCAGCTAACGTTAGCTATCTCTGATCAGAAAGCAGCAAGGTTCGTTCAAGACAAATGCAAACATCATCGATAGGCTAAAAGTACCAGAACACTTACAAAACGGCAAGGACATAGCTGTGTAAATTTGCAAAAATTGTCAAACAGTCAGAATGTTATATTAAATAGCTACTTACGTTCACAAAACCGATGACTTGACGTTGGCAAGGAGTATTAGGAAGATAAGTTTTCCAGCTGATTCGAACAGCGAAATCTGATAGGTTTGCGAATGCTCACGTGTCAAAATCCTGTTGTGCTATTGGCTACACAACCGTTGCATTTCCTGTACCACACGGGGTGAATAAAACAATTATTTTAAGGTTCGGCAACAGAAGTGTGAGTGGCAACAAGTGGAATATTGCTTAAAATGAATCAACCATACTACATAAAATATTCTGAGTTCTCCACCGCTGACTTATAAAAAACAAGCAGATACGAAGCCTCGGCCCACCGCCTAAGAGGGCTGAAAGACCAATAGACCCTCATGAATCAACCATGTGAATCAGATAACATGCACTTGGACACCGCACGAGGGTCCCCAGCCTGCCACCTCATCAACTAGGACTGACCCACGGCATGGGAGTCAACTTTATAACCACTGAGCTAGCAGAGCAGGAGAGAACGATACACCCTTCTGGTCCCTCCCCCAGTCTCTACTACACTTCTGAAAAGTCTTTCAAACACCTCCCTCTCTGTAGCACGTTATAAGCGGTTTGTTCATGACCTGTGATCGACAGGCAGCTATCCCTCCCTCTGAACCTGATTGGTTGAACAGTACAGGGAGCGCTGGATTACACGATTACAGGCTTAGATGGAACTAGAGAATTCGTGATTTTTCCTAAATAGTGACACTCATACTACTTCAAGAATATCATGACAGTTTTAAGAAATTCAACTAGAACAGAGTTGCTGAATGCTGCTTTATGACTTATCTTCACTAGTTGTTTAAAACAAACAAACAATATATTAGGAGATTTTCATATTCACATGGATGTTGCAAATAACAGCCTGAAGATGACATTCCAATCTTTAATTACCTCGGTCACGTTGGTTTGTCTGTCTGTCTGTTTGTTTGTCTATTTGTCTGTCAGCCGGATAACTCAAAAAGTACTGCACGGATCTGGATGAAATTTTCGGACAATGTGTATATTGGGACAAGCAAGAACTGATTCGATAAACATAACATCTCCAAAAACTTGCAACACATTTTTTCTTTGTTATGATGTAACTAATCAACTGGAGAAATTTCATATTGATATCTATTCATTTAAAATGTTACCCTCTATCTGCAGCGGTCGACTTTTAGTATGTAATTCAGGGGGGTGTTAGGACCTATATAAACCATGAACCGTTTCTGTTGCAATTTTTTTTCCCATTTGCGCTAGATTGACTGGACTATTATAAATGTAGTCATTTACTGACTATACAGCTAGTTCCAGTCAACCTGTAGGACACCTTGATTCATTTATACCCAGCAATACATCAGAAATAACTTCTCTTCCTAAACCAATACAAGACCTCAATCAACATACTGAAGTAGTGCGAGCAGTAAGTAATCCTACTCTGGGCTGCTTTTGAGTCAGTCATAAGGAGAGAAATCTCTTGTTTCAGCCTCATAGCCTTGATAATTGTTTAAGAAAGATGCTGATCTCTGCATGCCACTGCATGTCCTCAAAGGCAGCCATCAATCAGTTAATACGCCATTACAACTCCACTGCGCGTCTCTGAACAATGAACTTGACCCTCCAATGATGAGGCGCAACGCGCAGGTTGCTTAATGGCTGTGCCAGAATCATTGTAGGCTATCAGAATTGGCACTGCTATCAAAATAAATGCAGCTGTTTTTGAGGTGAGTTGCAGCGAAATTTTATTCATTTAGCCTAGCAATGATGAATTGTTCTTTTGGCTGCGCGCATTTCTCTCCCTGCCCACTTGGGAAAGTGAAAGTATAGCCCACGTTACTGTTAACGGACAGAAAGAGGCGGAAGGTGCGGTATTCTTGCTGCGTAGGAGAGAGTAATTATTGTTGGCTACTCAGAGCAGCGTTCATGCAGAGGTTCCTTTTTTAAATATTTGATTGTCTCTTAGTCACCGACCAGCGTTACAGTATTAAGTTTTCTTTCGAGACGGAAGATAAAAGATATTTTGTGTTAACAGCGCGCATCCACGGGCGAGGAGGGAACACACATGACTCTTTGGCTAAACACCAACTGCCGGGTGTGGAGGTAAGTGTCATCAAAAATATTCATTCAAATAAGACGAATTATGTAGGCCTAGCCTATATTGCAGTCTAAATCAACCTGTCTTAAAATTCATGTAGGGGCGTTGCCTAAATGATAGGATAGGCTATTACAGCCCCAAGCTAATTTATTTAAGCAGGGTGTTTTTCGGTGCACTTTTCCGTGTAAAGATAAGAAAAATAGGCGTATAAAATACTAGCCTGAAATAGTGTGTCAAATTGTTCAGCGGTTTATTATTGGCTGAAGCTGTGTAAATCCTGATAAAACATGCGTATTGTAGCCTAGTGATGTTTCCTCTTCACCTAACCGGGCTTGAAGCGTGTTTGAGGTGTTGCTTGGTAAACTTTGATCCGCATTTGCTGTGCCCAAACTTTAGTTATAGACACTACCAATGGCAGACCTGAGTCTTATGTCAAGGCAGCTTTATTCATTTATGGCAGAAGAGAAAAGGGAAGTAGACTAATACCAAAATGCAAATTCAACAGAGTTGACTGAAATGCTCCAGTCTCATGAGGGATGATTGTGGCAGACAAACACACACCTGTTCTAGATTCTCCCAAACACAATTAAATTAAATCACCAGACCTACTCAAGATCCTTGATCATTACTGTAGCTCAGGCCTGGGCAAACTAAGGCCCGGGGGCCACATGCGGCCCGCTGAGTTATTTAATCCGGCCCGCGGAGCCTTCCCAAAGTAGAATAATTTATCTTTTAGCCAAGGAGACTTTGATTATAGGCCTAAATTATCAAATTTGATGTATCCCTGAAATACAAATCCCCCCTTTTAACCCTGCATGTTAACATGTCCTCTGAAGAAAGTGAGGCTACTGGTTTGACACTTGCCAATTTACCAGCATCAACCTGTTGACGGTTAACACCTGGCCCATTAGTGAAAATCTACACGCCAATGTGGCCCTTTGACCAAAATAATTGCCCACCCCTGCTCTAGCTACTGCCAGTCCCCCCCTAGTGGTGAATAGTAGATATGACCTCTCTATTGCACCACAGCTGTTCTTCATTCCTTTGTTCATCCTTACATCTTTCTTTCTTTCTTTCTTTCTTTCTTTCTTTCTTTCTTTCTTTCCTCTGGGTGGTGGTGACTTAGACTAGGTGTTCTTAAGCGTTATTGGGCCCCTTATGGAGACAATTTTTTTTTCAAGGATCCCTCTTGATCGGGAAAAATGTATAGCTATTTGTTTTTTTTTTTTTCAGATGCAACAGTTTTCAAAAGACATGTAATAGTATGTGGCAAAATCTGACAGAGCAGAAGTGGTTTCTGCAGGCCTACTGTTTTACAATGTCCAAAGAAAGTGTTTTAGTAGTATTTCTACAGTATCCCTTTAAGACAGGTTTACTTTTTGTCATAAACCTTTTCACAGACCGCCTACTCCGTGTCGTGTCTTTTATTACAACACAGTATGAAACTAACAATGCAGACTCAGAGGTAGTTGTTTCATGTGAACTCATTTACTGTAGTCTACTTCTGGTAACTCACATCACCAATAATAATAATAATAATAATAATAATAATAATACATTTAATTTCAAGGCGCCTTTCAAGACACCCAAGGTCGCCATACAAGGAATAAAATCACATTATTATTAAAAACAGTCATTACAAAAAAGTGGAGAAAAAGAAATAGAATAAATAAAAACCAGTGGCTAAAGATTGAATGCTTGTTTAAACAGGTGGGTTTTGAGTAGTGATTTGAATGATGAGATTGTGTCTGACTGTTTTATGTAAGGGGGGAGGGAATTCCAGAGCCTGGGTGCCATGCAACTGAATGATCTGGCACCCATTGTACTGAGGCGAGAGGTGGGGGTGGTTAATAGTCCAGCAGAAGATGAACGGAGGGAGCGGGAGGGAGTATGTTCATGGAGGAGGTCAGAGAGGTAAGTGGGGGCTAGGTTGTGGAGAGCTTTGTAGGTGAGGAGAAGGACTTTGAACTGTATACGGTAGGAGACAGGGAGCCAGTGAAGTTGGATGAGGATGGGAGTGATGTGGTCCTGAGTTCGTGTGCGGGTGATGATCCGGGCGGCAGAGTTCTGGACAATTTGGAGTCTATTGATGAGCTTGGTGGGGAGTCCAGAGAGGAGGGCGTTGCAGTAGTCTAGGCGGGAAGTGACAAATGAGTGGACCAAAATTTCTGTACTGGGTTGGGACAGTGAGGGGCGGAGTCTGGAAATATTGCGGAGGTGGAAGAAAGCAGACCGGGTGATGTTTTGAATGTGAGGGGCGAAGGAGAGGGTGCTGTCCAGGGTGACGCCGAGGCTCTTGACTTGGGGAGAGAAGGGTATAGGGAATCCGTCTATGGTGATGGGGGTGGCTGGGGTCTGTTGAAATTTGGTGAGGATGGATTTGGTGCCGATGAGGAGAATTTCAGTTTTATTGCCGTTGAGTTTTAGAAAGTTCCTGCTCATCCATCTCTGGATGTCATCCAGACATGAGGTGAGGGGGGAGGGAGGGAAGGCAGCAGTGGGTTTGGTGGAGAGGTAAAGTTGTGTATCATCGGCATAGCAGTGAAAGTGAATCCCATGGTGACGGAGGAGTGTGCCCAGGGGTAGGAGGTAGATGGTGAAGAGAAGTGGACCCAACACTGACCCCTGGGGGACACCCAGTGTAACACCCGATGACCCAGACTTATTGTTTCCAAGTTGCACAAAATGTTGACGGTCAGTGAGGTAGGATGTGAGCCAGGACAGAGCAGTGCCACTTATCCCAATGCCAGCCAAATGGTTGAGTAGAAGAGGGTGGGAGATGGTGTCAAAGGCTGCGCTGAGGTCAAGGAGGATGAGGATGGTGAGTAGTCCAGAGTCTGCTGCGTGAAGAAGGTCGTTGGTGATTTTGACGAGGGCTGTTTCGGTGCTGTGTTTTGATCGGAAGCCAGACTGGAATGGTTCATGAAGATTGTTTGTGGTCAGATGAGACTGTAGCTGAGCGGCGACCACCTTTTCAAGTATTTTTGAGATGAAGGGGAGGTTGGAGATGGGGCGGTAGAAGTTGAGGTCGGCTGGATTGGCACCAGGTTTTTTCAGAATGGGTGTGATGGCGGCCAGTTTGAGAGAGGGGGGTACAGTGCCAGTAGTGAGTGAAGAGTTAATAATTTCGGTGATCATGGGGGAGATGGATGGCAGGCATGCTTTGACAAGTGAAGTGGGAAAGGGATCGAGCTGGCAAGTAGTGGTTTTGGCTTTATGGATGAGTTCAACAATGGTGTGCTCTGACACAGGAGTGAAATGAGAGAGGTGGCTGATAAGAGATTGGACAGTGGTGGACATCCAGGGTGGGTCATCAGAGGGGGTGAAGGATGATGCTAGTTGTTGATGAATGTTGTTGATTTTAGAGCTGAAGAAGTCCAGAAATGCGGTACACTGATTGGTGGACATGTCTGGATGGAGGGTCTCAGGAGGCTGGAGTAGTTTGTTGACGGTTGAAAATAGGACTCGATTGTTAGCTGATTCAGTATTGATAATGTTGGAGTAGTATGAAGATTTGGTAATGGAGAGGGCATTCTTGTAATGATGGAGGTGGTCAGAGTACATTTGCTGATGTACAGTGAGTCCAGTCTTTTTCTGTAATCGCTCAAGTCTGCGGCCTGTGGCTTTGAGTTGGCGGAGCTCGGGGGTAAACCAGGGGGCAGAGTGGTTGAATGAGACTGAGCGGGTTTTCAGGGGGGCCAGGGTGGTGAGGGAGGAGGATAGGCAGTCATTGTAGTGAGACACCAGGTCACTGAGGGAGGATGTAGGAGAGGGGCAGGGGTAGGAGCTGATCATGGTGGAAAGTTCTGTAGTGTTTATGTGTTTGATGTTTCTGAAGGAGATGGTCCGTTGATCCTTGGCTTTGTGTAGTTGCATGTATATGTCACAGAAAACAGCTTTGTGGTCAGAGATAGGGAAGTTGATGACATCAAGGTTATTGGGGGTGATGTTGGTGCAGCATATCAAGTCCAGTATGTGACCTTTGTTATGGGTTGGGAGGTTGACATGTTGTGTGAAGCCAAGACAGTCCAGTAGGGATGAAAAATCATTGGCAAAGACATTGGATGGGTTGTCGATGTGAATGTTAAAGTCACCAAGGAGGATGACAGTGGGGGACATTGCACAGACAGATGTTAGCAGTGATGAAAAATCATTGAGGAATGCAGCAGAGGGTTTTGGTGGTCTATAGATGGTGACAATGATGGAATGTAGGTTTAGGGCCTGTAAGTTTCACAGCTAAAAACTCAAAGGAAGAGTATTGGGAGAGAGTGACAGGGGTAAGTTTGATGTTATCCCGGTGGAGGAGGGCAATGCCTCCACCTCTCCCAGTAGCACGGGGTCTACTAAAATAAGAAAAACCTGAAGGAGTTGCTTCATTCAAGTGTGAATAGTCATTAGGTTGCTGCCAGGTCTCAGTAAGACATAATATATCTATACTCCGTTCTGTTATATAATCAGCAATCAGCAATGCCTTACTACTGAGTGATCTAACATTGAGCAAGCAGAATTTCAAACAAGTCAGTGGTACATATGTGACTGCTTTGGGCACATGGGACAGCACGCTGTGGTTGACTTGATTAGGGCGAGTTGTGCGAGGAGGTGGGCGGGGCCCAGTTGACCAGAAGGAGCGGATGTTTGTATTGTTGTTAGAGAACTGAAAGTTCCGTCCAGAGCCTCGGTGGATATATTTTGGACGTTTTAGAATGCTGTGGTGGGAGGCAAGCTGAGCTGGGGGGGTCCTTGAAGAGATCCGGAGACGAAGCAGCTCCGTTACAGAGTAACGAAAGTGGAGGGATGCATTTGTGACAATCGACCATAACGCAATCCATAGGAACAGATTAAAAATCCACATGTTAGGTCATCAGCGAGGGAATCCAGCGATAGATGAGAAGGTAGTTGTGGTGAGACGTAGCCAGCACAACAGGAGTGTGGAGTGCGCTGGTCACCAACAGGGAGCACATCACCAACAGGGAGAAGCTAATAACTCTAGGGAGAAATAAATCTCCTTGGATACTACACTTCGGACCCCAGTTTGAGAACCCATGCCTTATAGCATCTCGCATCCCTCCCAACAAAAATACAGTTTACTTTTTTGAAAGTATACATATGATGACATACAGTGGGTCAAATAGCCAAACAAAATCATGCCTATTAGACAACATTGCTTGGCAATCATACAACAATATGACCAGTTCTAAACATTGGTGAAGTTCTTGGTTGATATAGCAGTTTATAGCAATTGCTATACTGGTTGAAACTGGAAGTTGCCGGAGATGAAAGATTTTCAGTCTCTTTACACTCAAGCCAATGATGACACACAGTGCAGGTTTCTGGATTATCAGACCTTTCTCCGGTCTCCCCTCCTCTCTTCTCCTCTTCTCTTCTCCTCTCCTCTCCATGCATGCACTGGGCACCCTTTGGCCTGGAGGCAGCTGAATTCTCCATATTAACAGTGCAGTGAGTGATTCTGTGTTATAGTTTGGCCTCATTCAGGCTAGTTATTAAAACCATCAACACATCTGAATGTGTGTGTGTGTGTGTGTGTGTGTGTGTTTTAGGATGGAGCATGTCTGTGTGATTCTTCTGCTTCTCTGCAGCACCATTCTACAAGCAGCAGGTAAATACAACCTGCGTGTGTGTGTGTGTGTGTTTTAGGATGGAGCATGTCTGTGTGATTCTTCTGCTTCTCTGCAGCACCATTCTACAGGCAACAGGTAAATAAAGTGTGTGTGTTTTTGTGTGTGTGTGTGTGTGTGTGTGTTTTAGAATGGAGCATATCTGTGTGATTCTACCTACAGCAGGTAAAGACAACCTGGCTGGTATATGAACAGTGTGATTATATGAACAGTGTGATTGTGTGATTATATGAACAGTGTGATTGTGTGATTATATGAACAGTGTGATTGTGTGACTATATGAACAGTGTGATTGTGTGATTATATGAACAGTGTGATTATATGAACAGTGTGATTGTGTGATTATATGAACAGTGTGATTGTGTGATTATATGAACAGTGTGATTGTGTGATTATATGAACAGTGTGATTGTGTGATTATATGAACAGTGTGATTGTGTGATTATGAACAGTGTGATTGTGTGATTATATGAACAGTGTGATTGTGTGATTATATGAACAGTGTGATTGTGTGATTATATGAACAGTGTGATTGTGTGATCAGTGTTTCCCACAGATTAGGTAGCAATTTGTGGTGGTCCACTATGCCGATGAGGGTGGTGACCAGGGGGGAGGGGGCGTTGCCCGGGCGATCAACGTCAGGGTGGGAGATGGCCAGGGGGGAGGGGGCGTTGCCCGATGGGGCACAAATTTAAGTTGGCAACAGCCTTACTTTATTTACTGAACAAAAAAAATAAAGTAGGTAAAGTTTAAAGGCTGCAATCACAGTGCAATTAACTGCAATTAGATATTTCTGGAATTGAGTAGCCTATTATTTCATCAATTAATCAAGTAATGGGATAAAACTTAATTTATCCCAACTGTTCAATGTAAAAAAAGAACAGCCACACTCATGGCACAATCATAAATTGCTGTGAAACAGGTCACATGAATTAAATTCGACTTGACGAATAAATGTTATTTGCCATTCGTTTAAAGTTTACAGAAAGCCTCCTGCACCAAGTCAATAAGGAACATATATGCACGATGTGGAGACCGGCAGGGAGGGAGCTGCGTCTGTGTGCGCAACAGAAGGGAGACAGGAAGAGAGCGCAGGTAGTGAACGGGCCATTTGTTGCGCGTGCTTTCTAATTCTATCGTTAATCATTATAGGCATAGGCAAGAAATTATTGCAAATACCGTAATTAGCGCTTGTGTTTATTGATCGTCAATCAACTAGCGTTGACAGCTAACTTTGACGCTTTGGTGACTTTAGTGAACTGCTATTAACGTGCAGGGTTTTTTTTTTCTGTAATGTAAAGATGAGCATTGACAGTTTTGGAAAGCCACGTTCACAGGCTACACATATTCTCTTGATTAAACGTTAAAACACAGCCCTAGGTGTTCTACCCACGATCATTGTATGTATTCCAGTTGTCGGTTAATTAGCCTCTCCTTTAAACTAATAATGTTGGCGTAGCAAAAGGTAACATTGCCGATGGAGCAGTATATGCAACTTTCAGATGACGCTATTTGGCCTCATCGGCAGTGATAATGATGCGACCGGCCTTTTTATCTAGGTCTATTAGCAAATGGCACTCCCAGTAGGCACTTACAAAAGAGTGATAACAATCAAACTTCAACACAATACTAGTAAGTTGCTTTGGATAAAAGCGACTGCTAAATGCGTAAATGTAAATGTAAAAAAAAAATCCGGGGGACGTAGGCAAGGCGGCGGGCAGTTTTTGACAAGGCGCCTTAGCTTTAAAGCCCAAGGGGGCACTATGAAAGAATGGAACGATACAGGTGTGAGGGGAAATGGAACGATACGCAACTGATTTTTTTTTTTATTATTCGCGAGTCTTTTTTTTTTTTTTCTAAACGTGAGATTTATTATGTGGCGATAGGATTCCATTCTGTGGCGGCCCGCCACACAAATGTCTATGTATGGGAAACACTGGTGATTATATGAACAGTGTGATTGTGTGATTATATGAATAGTTTGATTGTGTGACCAATACACTGTAAAAAGCCTGACCTGAGGTCCCTGTGTTGTGTTTCTCTCTTTCCTGTGATTGGTCCAGATGTTACTGTAGTTGGTGTGGTTGGTGAAGATGTGATCCTGCCCTGTTCCATAGAGCCCACCAGTGCTGTGGACATGATAGTGACCTGGTTCAGGGGGCCGCATAAAGTAGTGCACAAATACATGAACCAGCGGGACATCCCAGACCAGCAGGACCAAGACTACAGAGGCAGGACCAGTCTGTTCAGCAAGGAGGAACTGAAGATAGGAAATGTCTCCCTGAAGATCACATCAGTCAAACAATCAGATGCGCATAAATACACCTGTAAGATCCTCGGTGATGGTGGAACCACATACACTCAGTATGTTCAGGTTGAAGGTGAGTTGTTTGCCTGATGAAATAGAATTCTCAAACTGTGGGGCTGGCCCAGACACATGACAGGTGGGGCGCAAGACATCTCTTGGCGATCGACCGACGGCCGCAGCATGCCCCCAGAATTCTCTGTCAGATTACCCGAGAATTAGTCACACAGACATGAAATTGAGCTTTCCGATGGTGTTTTTCACTAGTTGCTGTGATCTGAGTGCCATTTCTGGTCTGAGAGAAATTTGGCTTTGAATTTGTAAGATGAAAATTCTAAAAATGTGGCTCTACATCCATGTACAGGCCTACCTATTTATCTGGGTAAAATATCTCTTGATCTATTCAGTCATATTGCATATCAAAACTAGAAAAGCTCCGTTTGAAGGGGCTATTTGAAGGGGCTGAAAGCCACTAGCCCTCGATCTGGAAAGTATTGGGAAACACTACACTTACACTTGAACGTCCGTTAAAATCGGGGGAAGTGGTAACTGGACAGGGCAAAAGATTCTAGAGCAGACCTCTGCCAAGGCAATGTGGTCACAGACACAAAATAAATTACAGATCATGTTCTGGATGACAGATCTGCACCAAAATCGAATCATTTCTTGCTTGTCCCAGTATACACATTGTCCGAAAGTTTCATTCAAATCCGTGCAGTACTTTTCGAGTTATCCTGACAGACAGACAAACAAACAGACAGACAAACAAACGCGACTGAAAACATAACCTCCTTGGCAGAGGTAATAATGATAAACAGGGGAACCTACTGATGTTAATGGCTTTAATGCTTTCTATGATTCACAGTGCCTGAGTAGCCTAATCCAGTCTTGAAATCACATCAGATGTATTGTATTGTCTCCAACCTCCAACACGAAATGATTTATTTTCTATTTCAAAAGATTCAGATTCTGTTCTCATAGAGTCAGGACACATGCAGAAATTATTATTATTATAGAGCTCATGATGAGTGCTTCATAATGTGTTACGACCCTGGTGGGTCTGTAGCGGCCCCGCCCACTCTATATGCCTTGTCTTCTGTTTCCAGCAGGTAGAGGGTGCTCTGCAGGTGTGGCCCATTCCACTAATTGGGATTCTCTAATGAGTGCTTCCATAAGAGGGCCTGGGCTGCGCTATACAGGGGTTCTCTCCTCTCCTTCGTCGGCGTTTTGCTTTTGTTTTGACATATCCCCTAGACACACATTTGCACTACACTTTTCTTTATTTCACTATACTGATGTTTTCTAACTTATTTAATAAATATTCTTATAAATTATAATTACTTGTGGCCTCCCCTTCATGTGACTCGTGCTCTGAGCCAAGCATGCGTTACATATGGGAACTCGTCGGGATTTTGAATTCGGAATCGTGCCTTATTCGGTGAGATCAATTTTTTTTCTGTCTCTCGATGTGCATGATACATTTTTGTGAACTTGCACTGAGTCTTATAGAGCTCCGTGAGTTCAGCGTCGTAAACACGCAGCTGTATTGGGGAGAGCCAATTTTGTTTGTTTTCTTGCTTAATTGCTTTGTTAATTAATTTATGATTTTTTGGGTTAGTTCCGATGGAGAGGAGAGTTCCACGGCGCTCTGTGCGTAGTTGCAGGGTTTGCCATTTTTTGTGCATCTACGTTGTTTGTAATGTGTCTGTGTGTCTGAGGCCTGGTGGGGAAATTAAATAAATAGGGTAAGTTTTGAGCTAACTAAGTACAACCCCGGTGGTAGGTGAGGCCGCCTAAAAGTTTATTATTTTTGTTAATTGTTTAGTTTAATTGGCGTGTCGAACGTGGGGGGACTGGTTAGCAGTTCAATCGCATGAGGGCACGCTGAAGACACAGGTTTTGGACATAATTAGGGATTGTTAATTTCAGGTAGATACCGGGCAGCTCTTTTGGGTAATGTTAGGCCGAATTTTCTCCGCTATAGCGCATTCAGACACTCAGTGACATTGTAAACGTGCGTACTGCAGTTGAGTAATATGGGGCTTTGTTATCTTACATGAGTTTGCCGTTTTGTTTAGGCCTGTGTTTGTTTGGCATTTTTTGTTAATTGGAAAATTTGATCGATGTTTTGATTGGATAGTAGCCATTTGATATATTGCGATGGATAATTTCAGTGCAGCGACATTAACTTCTCAGGGCGTTGCGTTAACTTTTGAACAGCAGAAAACATTATTGGAGTTACAACTGGAACGAGAAAAATTGATGGCTAAAAGTCGAGAAGAAGAAGTGGCTGAAAGGGAAAAGGAGAGACTGTTAGAATATGAGAAGCTGAAGGTGCGCGAAAGGGAGACCGAGAGAGAAAACGAAATCCAAAGAACTAAATTGGAACAAGAGAATGAGCGTCTTAAATTAGTGGCTGAAGGGAAAATTTCGGGAGTTGGCAGTGGAGTTTCGCCTGCCACTCAGTCACACTCGTCATCTGATTCCAATTTGTCTTTTATGGTTAAATTTTTGCCGAAGTTTAATGAGCGCGACCCCGACATATTTTTCTCGCTGTTTGAAAATCTTGCGGATGATTTGGGTTGGGGAGACTCGCAGCGCACGTTACTTTTGCAGAGCGTAATAACAGGCAGGGCTCAAGAGGCCTTTGTTGCCTTGACTGCTTCAGAGCGTAAAAAGTATACTTCTGTGAAGGCAGCGATTTTGAAGGCTTTTGAGCTTGTTCCTGAAGCATACAGGCAAAAATTTAGGAACTGGAGAAAAGGCGATGATCAGACGCATACAGATTTAGCTCGTGAGCTTACTGGGTTTTTCTCTCGTTGGTGCGCATCAGAAGACGTTAAAACTTTTCAGAGTCTCAGTGACCTGATGGTTTTAGAACAGTTAAAGAACATCATTCCCGATCGTATAGCCACATACATTAATGAACATAAAGTGACCACCGCCAGTGTAGCTGCTGTATTAGCGGATGAGTTCATTCTGACTCATAAACGTTCATTTGAAGATCATGCATGCAACACTAACAGTCGTGAGGAACCCTGTTCAAAATATTTCAGTGGATCTAAGCAATATTCTCGGGGGCGGGATATGGCGTACGAGGATAATGTTTGTCGGTATTGTTTTGAAGTTGGGCATTGGAAAGCGGATTGCCCTGTGTTACGTCAAAAACATGGCAGATTAAGTTCCCCTAAACCTGTAGTTGGTCCTTCAAGGTCTCTGCCCTCCAGTTCTCCTAATGGGGAGACTGGAAGTCCGTCTTGCAGTGTGTTTACAGTGTGGTCAGGTGGTGAGAGCTCTGATGCACCTGATCAGCACCTTGGACAGAGGAATGTTAATGAATGTCATAGTGACAGTTTTGGCCCTTTCATCAGAGAAGGTTTTGTGTCTTTGATTGGCAGCTCACAGAAAGTTCCTGTTAGAATTTTACGAGATAGACTGGATCAATAGAAGCTTCAATTGATCCAGTCTATCTTGCCTTTCTCTCATGAGTCTGATACAGGGAGCTGTGTCCTGGTTCAAGGAATTGGGATGCAGGCTTTCTCAGCTCCTCTGCATAGGATAGGGTTGTTTTCAGATCTTGTGCAGGGGAGGTGGTAATGGCTGTCCGTCCATCCTTGCCCGTGGAAGGCGTGGATGTGATTTTGGGGAATCAGCTGGCGGGGTGGCGAATGTGGCCTGAGATGCTGTCTCCACCCGCAGCTCAGATTAAAACTGTTCTGCCTGAGTTTAATGTTTGTTCAGACTTGATTTCAGATTTGTCTGCTACAAGTCACTCTACTGTGCCGGTCAGACTGGCTGAGGAAGCAGTCGGTCCTTTTGAAGCATTCAGTGAGTTTGGGTTTCCTGATGTGTCTGTGTTGCTACCTAGCTTGTCCTACAGTGAACTCATTGCTGCTCAAGACCAGGATGAAGAGCTGTTGAATTTGCGGACTTGTGTTTTGTCTGAGAGTAATCTAAAAACTGCTGTGAATGGTTACTATGTTGTCAATGATTTGTTGGTGCGCATGTGTTCCCTAAATGGCACTGATAATTCTGTATTGCAGATAGTCATGCCTAAAGTGTATCGTAACATGGTCTTGCAGGCTATTCATTGTGAGGGGACGGGACACCTTGGTGTCAGGAAGACCTATCAACATTTGCTGAAGCATTTCTATTGGCCAAGAGCTAAGCGAGATGTTGCTACCTTCATTAAATCCTGTTCTATTTGTCAGCAGGCTAAGAAGCTGGATTTGGTTTCTCCTGTGTTACCAGTGGTTAAGAATTCTACAGGTCAACACCTGAGTGGTGAACATCGGTTGCAGTCTGGTAGTTTACCTTCCAGAGCTGTATGGCATTACAACCTGGTTGGTTCTGAGTTGGCTACAGACCAGGGGGCGCCTGTTACTCCTCAATTGGTGGCAGCTAGTGGGGGGTAAAGGGTCCTGTTAAGGCTGTTTTGCTGCATTTGCTTAAAAACTCAGAGCAATTTTGTCACATGGTTGATATTTGTCTTCAATATGGCACACTGTCTGCAGATAATTTGAAATGGTTCATTTTTCTGTTTGACCAGTTTTCCTCAAAGGCCGTAACTGCTGATTTGGAGCAAGTTCAACATGGTGGTGGTGATGCCCAGTTTCGTCACCATCATTTCTATCAGGTTACTCTGTCCAGATTGAAGTTTTGGAATTCTGAGGTCCACAACTTTGATCTGGGTTTGATCAAGTATTCCTACCTTCATTGGTTATTTTCTGTGTTTACCATTATATTTCTGTTATCTATTTGCCAGATTTCTTGTAAGCTGAAGAATCAGTTAATGTGCTCCACTATGGATCAATGCAAATGCTCCCAAGTGGGAGAACTGCAACTTGTGGATTTGGAGGCGTGTGGTATGCAGCCTGTTGTGGTGCAGTTGACCACAGCCTCCTCAGTCCTACACTCTTGAATGATGCCTAACGTTTCCTGTTTCTTTTGTCTCTCCTATCTCTACTGTCCAGTTGGTCCTTAAATTGCTTTTTCAGGTGCGCAGAGATTGCAGGTTATGCGGGACATGGAGGTTTGGGGGACAGAGGGTACTGGGATGGGTTGGTGGTCTGTGAAGAGGGTGGTTCTATTGCCCTAGCTTATTGGGGTTATGGGTTTTTCAATCTAGCCCTATGGTTGTTGGATTAGGGATATAGTGGGTAACTGATGCCTTGATATGCCCTGATCATATTTTAAATATTTTGCATTTCTGTTTGTTAAGCTTGTTACAGAGTTCCACTTAGGTGGAACATCTGTCTTAAGGGGGAGGGTGTTACGACCCTGGTGGGTCTGTAGCGGCCCCGCCCACTCTATATGCCTTGTCTTCTGTTTCCAGCAGGTAGAGGGTGCTCTGCAGGTGTGGCCCATTCCACTAATTGGGATTCTCTAATGAGTGCTTCCATAAGAGGGGCCTGGGCTGCGCTATACAGGGGTTCTCTCCTCTCCTTCGTCGGCGTTTTGCTTTTGTTTTGACATATCCCCTAGACACACATTTGCACTACACTTTTCTTTATTTCACTATACTGATGTTTTCTAACTTATTTAATAAATATTCTTATAAATTATAATTACTTGTGGCCTCCCCTTCATGTGACTCGTGCTCTGAGCCAAGCATGCGTTACAAATGAAATACAAAATAAACCTGTCAAATTACTCGCGTAGTATTCCTCACAGTTGTCAAGGCCTCTCAAGGGCCTTGAACAAAGGAGGACGACACGATAACAAACTTTTAAATAATTTATTAAATAAATAAATAAGTATGTGTTTAGAGTCAACAATGGATATCAGTATGTCGGCAGGGGTACATGTTGCGAGTGTATGTTGGAATTGTGAGTGCAAATGTGTGGACGCAAACAAAAGAAAACATGCAGCTCTCTCAAAAATAAGCCAACACGCCGCCTAGCTCCCCTCAATAGATACAGCCAGCAATGTTAAATAGGCCAGCTGATTACCGACCACGCCCACGCCAGCACGACCTGAGGGGGAGACGGACAGTAAGTGCAAGGAAAAGGAAAAGACGGCCTTCTGGCCTATGCGGCCGTCACACAGTGATATTGGATGCATCAGGGGTTCCCAAACTTTACCATGCCAAGGCCCCCTGATATGAAACATGCGTAAACACTCATGTGTAAGCTACAGCAACAGAATTAAAATAAGTGAATAAATCATCTAATTAGAAACACATTTATTTTGTAAAGATGAAGTCACAAATGTTCATATGAGAGAGAGAGAGATACTGCAGATGCAGTATGTATGTTTCACGCCCTTGCATGCTTTGGTTCAGTACATTTAGATGGTGAAATATGTCTGCCAAATATGCAAGCTTGAGAAGCCATGGTGCATCTGTGAAACGGTTGGCCAGTTGATGTTTTTCAGACGCAAGGAACTCAGCGATCCCTGTCCGCATCTTGTAAAGGCCTACACGGTTCAAAACTGCCCCTCGCAAAAGCAAGCGTACATTTGAATGAAGCAGCAATCCTTTAAACGGAGCTCCCATTTCGTCACACAGAATGCCAAAGAGTCTGTCCTTCTAGGGTCGAGTTTTAATAAAGTTAACCACCTGCACGGTTTCCTGCAGGATTTAGTTAAGCTCGTCATCGATGTGTTTAGCCACAAGGGCTTCGCGATGGAGCATACAGTGTGTGAAGACGATGTGCGGGGCATTCTGTTTAATTAGAGCTGTCACTCCACTGTGTCTCCCTGTCATAGCTGTGGCCCCATCCGAACATACTCCAACACATGGATATGCCAACCAATTAGAAAGAGATGCGTGAGTTGCGTGATGCGTTTTATGTGAATGATTATCTTTATGCAGTTATAAGCAAACGGGAATATTTTTAATTATTTGTATATTATTTAATTTTTTTCCCCCCTCCATCTCCCACTTTGAAAACCACTGTGCTAAGGGATGAGGTGATTTATGGTTGATCAAGCCAGGTGTTGTTTATTCTCCATGGGTTTGCTTTCTGATTGTATGACCGATGTTATACTTTTCTTGACAGGTTAGCTGCCTGTTGCTGCCTGTAACCTAGCTTTTTTGCTAGTTAGATCACCATATGGTTTGTTGTTTACATTCTCAAGTTAACTTGGTCCAGATGAAAAGGGCAGCGCATAGGTTGCGTCACTGAACCCGCTTGACTTTGCGTGTTACTTATTACGTTTTGTGTCTCTAGGTCAAACCCCAGAACAGGCTTTGGACAGGGGTTGGAATTGCGTTCCCATTGCTCGATGCGGGGTTGAACACGGTATTACGACCCAGCATCATAGCACGCTGCAATGGGAAAGGGGCTACAGACCAACAAAACCAAACCAAAGTAGTATGAGTGCCTTGATGGATGTGTGGACAATATCATGAGAGATGCTGCATGTAAGAATGGAACAGGACTCACTATACTCAATCATTACACTGTAACATAGTCTCCAGGCCTGCTCACTATACTCACAATACTCCTCACTGTAACTGAGGTCTGATTGTTGTCTCTGATCTCTCTATTAGAGCTTAGAATCCAGATTGGCCCCAACCTAGCAGTACATACTAAGTATAGTAGTCTTACTCACTGCCCCTCTTTACTCAGTATCTCCTCACTCTAACTGATGTCTAATTGTTGTCTGTGTTCTCTCCAGCTGTGGGCTCCAGTCCATTCATCACTGCTGAGAGTCTGAACAACGGGAGTGTGAGTCTGCAGTGTGAATCTACTGGCTGGTCAACTAAGCCCCACATGGAGTGGAGGGACAGCAGAGGACAGAATCTCTCAGCAGAGGCCACATGGTTACAGGAAGATGCTGGGATTTACAATGTGAAGAGGACAGTCCGAGTGGAGAAGAGTAATGGCACCACCTTCTTCTGCAGAGTCTGGACCCAAATACAGAGTAAAGAAGGGAATATTACAGTCCCAGGTGAGGATCTGCACCACACACAGTATAGAGCTCCGGACGTCACGTGACTTTTGATTGTCAGCCGCCATTCTGGCAGTAAACTTGATCACCGGCGCCAGTGAGTTCCTACTGAGCGACTATATATGTCATTTTAATTCCAGTGAAATTTGGCTTTATACTAATAAATTACACAGATTAAATATTAGCGACCCACCAGACTCAACAGGTTATCACTCTTTCTCCCTATGAAATAAATAGAAGAAATTCCATATCCAACCGGGGTTTGTTTACCACTAGCTTGTTACCAATGCTTGCTACGCGCTTGTTAACTTGCTAGGCTACGCGAGAGCCACACTTGTTGAGTTTAAAAGGACATGACAGTTTCATTAGCTCTGATAAGCTTTAATTCCAGCACTTCTGTAAAATTAAACTGACCAAAAACTTTTTGTAGCATCGTACTTTATATTCCTTCACCCACCCAGTTACTTCAGTGTGCGGATTCTTCACTTTTTATTGAAGTGGCCTAGCTCAATAAAAAGTGAAGAATCCGCACACTGAAGTATTTGCATTTTCCAAACAAGTTTTTTTACTCCAAGTGCAAGCTTCCGGTAAGACGAGGTGTGCAGATATTTCTTCACTTTTTATTGCACAACAGTTATCTACCATCCCTCCTTCACCTTGACATCTACCGATCTACCGATGCGATTACTGCCAATGATTACTGCCAAAATGGCTACGTACAACCTTCTCTCGTCGCGTATGACATCATCCACATGAGCTCTATTGGAGAATGTGAGGAGATCAGTGCTGTAGGTGTTTGGTAAATAGGCTGCACTTGCACTGAGTTACTGTGTTAATGTTGATTATAGCCTGGACACCCCATAATGATCTCTGGGATCTACATCTCATTCAACTATCTGTTTAGTTATCCTGAGACAGGGTGATGGCCTGATCCAATCAGAAACTGACTTTTACCCCCAGCGAAATGGAGGTGGATTCCTCAACACAAGTTTCCACAGGCCAGCACAGTGGATTAAACAGTTGATATTTGAGTAGTTTGTTGAATCTAAGTAAGGTATGTGAGGGAGACGATCCTTTGTAGCTCTTGCACAGGTATAGTTCTTGCAGCTGGCATCTCTTCATCTTCATCATCTTAATGGTGATCAAGATCGTGAGAGCTGGGACACATATGGGAAGGAGAAACATGTTTCATTAGTTAACACACTGAACCATACTCACTCATTCATACTCACTCATTAGTTAACACACTGAACCATACTCACTCATTCATACTCACTCATTAGTTAACACACTGAACCATACTCACTCATTCATACTCACTCATTAGTTAACACACTGATCCATACTCACTCATTCATACTCACTCATTAGTTAACACACTGAACCATACTCACTCATACATACTCACTCATTAGTTAACACACTGATCCATACTCACTCATTCATACTCACTCATTAGTTAACACACTGATCCATACTCACTCATTCATACTCACTCATTAGTTAACACACTGAACCATACTCACTCATTAGTTAACACACTGAACCATACTCACTCATTCATACTCATTAGTTAACACACTGACCCATACTCACTCATTCATACTCACTCATTAGTTAACACACTGATCCATACTCACTCATTCATACTCTCTCATTAGTTAACACACTGAATCATACTCACTCATTCATACTCATTAGTTAACACACTGAACCATACTCACTCATTCATACTCACACACTCATTAGTTAACACACTGAACCATACTCACTCATTTGTTGTTCAAGATTCAAGAATTTTATTTGTCACATGTATAATTGTTAAAAGCAGTGAAATGTAGATTGGGGCTGAACTCCTTTTGTGCAAGCAAGAATCATTAATAGTAATAAATAAGAAAAGTTTGTGTGAGGTCATGCATTAATAAACCCATGGCTTGTGGAAAGTAGCTCGTCCTTAATCTCTCAGTTCTTGTTCTGAGGAACGGAACCGCTTTCCAGAAGGCAGTCTTGCAAAAACATTATGAATGGGGTGGTGAGAGTCCTTGATGATCCTGTTTGCCCTGGTCTGACATCGCCTGGAATATAGTCCCTGTAACCCTGGGAGATTGGACCTGGATATCCTTTCAGCACAGCGAATCACTTTGTGGAGGGTGGATTTGTCTTGAGAGGTGCAGTTTCCATACCACGTAGTGATGTTCCCAGATAAAACAGATTCAATAGTGGCAGTATAGATTCATATATTAATCAGGGGTGAAAGTAAGCCGGTAAGCACCTATACTGCATACGACGTACCAATATAGGATTGACAGGCAGTACGGCATAGACATAAGGGTTTCTGCCGTCCAAAATGCACATGAAAAATGTCACATGCACTGATTAACTTAAAACACATATACCATATGTCATTGTAAGTATATGTCATTGTAAATATTCTACTCATCAATACCTAAGTCAAGCCAAAATATTCCTGCAGCAATTTTGATCTGTGTTTCACATGCTCATTTATTTGGGTCCTATGGAAGTGATGTCTTTCTCTCTCTTCTTCTGTTATGAAGCACTGCAGATTTCTTAGGGCTTTTTAATGAACAATTAAGCTAGTACCAGGGTTTTAAAGTTATAGATATACAAATACTATTTCAGATTGTGACATTGCCTTCATAAATAGCATGCAGTATGGCCTGATGAATTTAGCCAGAGTTTAAAAGACAAAAATTAGACTAACTCTCCATTAATTGGATAATTATCTGCTGTTTATGTTTTTTGTGTGAAATGTTAAAGATCTCTGTGGGACAAATGTTGACCATTAATGCAGTAGCCTACCTGATGTTTGGTTGCTGGAGGCCAACAGAGACTGTAATTTCCTTTAGTGTAAGCAGAATGACCTATTGCTGTAGCTCAGTGGTTTTCAAAGTGGGGGCTGCGGGATGATGGAGAAAAAAAATTAATACATGAAATTATTTTATTGAATTGAAAATAATTTAAAAATATTCCCGTTTGCGTATAACTTCATTATGATAATCATTCACATAAAACTTACAAATAATCTTTTTAAATCACACATCTCTTTCTAGAGATTGGCATATCCATGTGTTGGAGTAGCCTATGTTCGGATGGGTCCGCAGCTATGACAGGGAGACACAGTGGAGTGACAGCGCTAATGAAACAGAAAGCCCCGCACATCGTTTTCACACACTGTATGCTCCATCGCGAAGCCCTTGTGGCTAAACGCATCGATGACGAGCTTAACCAAGTACTGCAGGAGACCATGTAGGCCAACAATTAAAGGATATTCAAAGCACAGGGGTTTGTAGCTGGGAGTTTCTCCAGTGTGGTGAAGTGAGGAACCTTAAGTGCTTTGAATATCCTTTAATTTTTTTATTTTGTTTTGTAGTGTACCCATAAATAGCTGAGGAGGCCTTTTTTCCCTTTCAGTGGGCTATATACTTAGTCTGACAAAAAACCTGGACACATGATATGTTTTTTTTTTTCTCAAATGGCTGATGTGTTTTTTCAAATGTCTGATGCTGATAGACTACCTACATTTTCTATCAGGATTAGCTGATGGCCAATATGTTGTTCCCAGTAACTGGATGTTTTTCCCTGTAAATTCTATAATGCCACAATTAGGTCTATGAATAAAAGAAAGGAATTTGCAGAATCCATACAACCATGGGTCTAATTTTCTGTTTTCATAAAATTTCAGACAGAATGAAGTAGGCTATTATCATAGGCCTACTGCATTAAGGGCATTCTAGGTCAGTGGTTGTAGGAAGTGATAAACCTTTTAACCATTTTAAATGTGGGCCCCACCTGTCTGCACCCATCTGTATGCCTTTTGATACAAGGGAAATAACCCATAAGGAGAGATTATTTCAATAATGTAAATTAATGTAATGTAAATACTGCTGCCATCATGGGCAGAAGTCATACACCTACCATCTTTGGTGTAATATCCACAGAAAAACATAGATCAAAGTTTTTTTTTTTTTTTTTAATGCTGTTGCCCTTTTAAGAAGAAGAAGAAAAAGATCCTACCTATTTACTGAACACAGTGTTGACACCTGAACTGTTTGTGAAAGATAGCGCTGAAAAGAAATAAAAGACCTGTGTTTAAATGTCATTGTTGCGGTTCTATCAAGTGCGTAAATGCGCAAAATGGATTGGCAAGGGGAAAATAGTCAATTAAAACTGATAGAGGAAGAGCGTGTAAGTTTTCCTGGCCAGACAACCAAAAAGAAGGAAGATTTAGTCAAAAAACGAGACAGGTGGCAACTTTATAAGCCATGGATTTAAACTGTAATTTAGCTGGAACTGGCTGGGTGCTGATGTTTCTTTCCCCGGACCTGTGCCACCGGGACGGGAGATATCGGTAGGCTACTAGGCCAATATCGGGACTATTTTCGGGGACAGGTGCAGACGGGCGCAGGCCATCAAAATTGGGGTCTGTCCCTGAAAATTGGGGACGTCTGGTCACCCTAGCATGAGATGCATTTTGGAAAATTAACCCTAGCTGTAGGTAGGGCTAGGGTAGGAGAGGGCGATGGTCAACCTGCTTTCACAGCCGATCATTTGACGTTAGTGTGGTTGTTCGGACTGAATTGCGAAGAGAACTTTGGAAGACAAAAGTTAACCTATAGTCTACGAATATGTTGCGGTGTAAGCTACCAGTCCGAGTCAGATTTTTTCCCTAATTCGTAAAGCCGCGTAAAAGCGCCATAGCGCTGGAGATGAATCAGGGATAGAATTTAGCCTACAATTTTATCCGATGTATTGTGAAATACCTATTACCGTTATAGCCTAACGTTACCCCCTTTTTCTTTTTGCAGATTCCCTGTTTGTGATTTCGACATTTCCTGTGTGGGCAATTGTTGTGGAGATTATCTGTATAGTCGTTGCAATCTTATTCGTTGGATGCGCGATGATATTAATTTCCTGGAGACGGAAGTGGCTCTGCTGGAACATTATCAATGATGTTTGTCTAAACCTTCAGGGACACAAAAGTAAGTGAGAGAAGTCAATGAAATCTCGGATGCTTTTGTGTGTGTGCATGTGTGTGTGTGTGTGTGTGTGTGTGTGTGTGTGTGTGTGTGTGTTTAGTAGCAAGATTAGTAGTTCCCAAGATCAGAGTAGGGCAATCATGTCTTTTATAATTTAAAATAGTCAAAGGACATTTTTTATTTTACTTGAGATTAGGGTTTATAGGCTAATGATTCAAAATGGCCACTATTAGGTACATTATTTTCTTCTTTTCTTAATTCATATCCTTTCTTTAGGCTATTCTATTTTTTCCAGGGCTGTAAGGCCACACCAATTTATTTAGTTGGTTTTCTGATTTTTTTTCAGGTAAAATATGGAGCAAGTGAGTGAAAAAAAATGCTCTGAAGGTAAATTAGCATCCATAACCATTAAGTATAATTGAAAATAAAAGGCTGAAATAGTCTTCCATTTCTTCATGTCTCTCCGTGAAGTGAAAAGGACGATTTGATTGGTTTGCAGTCTTCATTATTATAGCCATAAGCCACATTATTTTTTATGTTCATGGGAGTTCAAATTCAATTTATTTATTTATTTTTTTCAAGTGGCGATTCCGAGAACCAACTTATCAATTTGGTGTGGCCTTAGTAGGCTAATTATAAGCTAGTCTTGCTACGGAATTTAAAGCTCTAGGCAAGCCAAGCTTAATTCATGTAGCGCAATGACTGGGGCCTACTCAGTAGCCGAGATGTATATTTTTATTGGGTGGTGGTACTAGTATTATGAAAATATTAGCATGCAATATTGCCATGCTTCCAAGTAGTCAAGGAGACATCCAGTGTGATTGTAAAGGCCAGGCTTCCAACTCAGCGGTTAGAGGCGTTCTTGAAGGACAGTGAGGATTTACACATACTGCCGTCAGCTAGCCCAGGCTAGTTGGCATCCGTTAGGCCTACACACATTCCCCATAATCCAAAGCACTAGAAAGAGGTAAGAAAATTCCAGAAGAACTATGTGAACAACAAAAGGAAACTGAGGCCTTATGAGATGAAGCAGAAAGAGTTCAGGTCCTCTTTGACAATGTGAACACAAACAGAACGGAGTTCACTTTTTGGTCTTCTTTTAGAGGACTGAGCTCGGTTCACTTAAAGGGGACTAAGGGGCTTAGACTTCTCCTATATGGCTCAATTGCTAATCCTCTTTTGTAAGTCGCTTGGGATAAAAGCATCTGCTAAAAAGCAAATCTAAGCAATGTCCTGGGCTGTAAATCTACAGAAGTACACAGCTTGGCGTTAGAATGAAACTGCCATGGATGTGACTTACACTTCGAAAAGTTATGAGGGCTTCCATTTATCTGGGTAGCCCTATTGTTTGACGTCACCAAGTTCTGTACGTAGGAAAAATAACTAGAAAATTAGATACAATATCTAAACCAAATACCACAGCTTAGGTTAACTGCATGTGTAGCCGAGGTCGAGTTGACCGCTCAGGGGCCTCAAACTCACCACCCCGTCAAATACAACAAACACAGGCCATAGGAAATGAACTCTCTAACCACTGCGCTAAAAGCCCAGGCTTCCAACTCGGCGGTTATAAGTGTTCTTAAGGCTACAACTAGCCCAGGATAGTTGGCACCTGTTACACATGACATGTAGCTTAGGAAAATAGAACTGAACGTGTGCCTTAATGGGCTGGTGTTAATGGGCGATACAGTGTATGGCCTGTGCTGTATCAAAAAATTTAATTCAATTATTTTTTCTTTAAAACAGTGCATAATTATGGAGAAGTGGAACCTCACTGAAATATAAGTAGAGTCCTCAAGCCTCAGAATAATGTCCTAGTTAAGCAGCCTCACTTGCTGATTGATAGGTGTCCAATTCGAACTTAATCTACTGGCTAATCTTAGCAAGGATTTCTCTCAGTTGTCATTTTCAACTTACATCTAGACTCAATGAAGACAATGTTTTATTCATTTTGATGTGGACTACCTACACAGAGCAGTTAGTAGCGGCTATTGTGGTGTCTTAAAAATCTGAGGAGATTCTGATGCTATGTTGATGATAGGAATACCCAAACATTCCTGTACACAAGTGTTTTTTCCAACCCAGAGAAGCAGAATAATTCAGTCCTTAAGTGTTTAATTTGTGATCGTTTCTGCAGAGGTAAATATGATTGGGTGGCTTTAGGATGGCTACTGGCCTATAGATTCACAAGTGAATCAATCACCCCCACCCCCACACACAAACACACACACACACACACACACACACACACTCTCCCTGTTCCCCCTCTCCTATTCATCATCATAAAGATCTTCATAGGCCTATATGGACCTACTGTAATATATGCACCCAGTAATTTTGAATTCAATTAAATTTGAATTAAGTACAGTCAGTGGTTTTGACTAAGTAATGTAGTACCATGAGTAGAGCATATTGTCAGACAGTATTAGGTGGTGGTCAAAGCATAGTGTGTAGAGCTGCCAATCAAATTGAGGAGTCAGCAGATAGAGTCAATAGTAGGGTAGCATTTAGGTACAGTTCCTCATCATTTAGGTAGAGTTCCTCAGGTAGAGTTCCTCATCATTTAGGTAGAGTTCCTCATCATTTAGGTAGAGTTCCTCAGGTAGAGTTCCTCATCATTTAGGTAGAGTTCCTCAGGTAGAGTTCCTCATCATTTAGGTAGAGTTCCTCAGGTAGAGTTCCTCAGGGAGGCCTCCGAGGTCAAGTGTATGGATATGCTCTTTGCATGCAAGTATGCAAGTAAGATATTCTCTTGATTGTTCCCCTTTATTTCACTGGTAATGTAAAATGAAATGTGATCATGCAAGGCTAACTCCAAGGACCCTTCTTTCCATTCAGTATATGGTTCAGGCTTCAGATAGCTGTAATGGATGAGTCACAACCTACATTTGTATTATTAATCTTGAATAATTAATGAATTAGCTCTGGCCCACAAATAAATTAAAAGAAACAAAATGTCCTAATTTTTGGGAAGAGACTTGGATAAAGTAAGGTATTCTTGGAAATTAATCGTTGCTTATTGTAATATATGTCACCGAGTTGTCTATTGGGGTTCCACGGAGTCTCTGGGGAACTGAAATGACGAGGAAGAGGCTGTTTCTAGTTCCCCTGAGACTCAGTGGAACCCCCATAGACAACTCGGTGACACTTGAATGGCAGCCAGTGGGTGGGCCGATGTGCTCCTGTCTGTGTTGTAAAACGACCACCTCTAAAACTGATAGTTCCGGTCCTCGATTGTGATTGGTTGAAAACACGTTCAATGCTGTTGTAAATAAAGCATTTAGTACAGCTTCTACCGCATTTCGTTCTAAACTGCTAAACTCGCTATATTTCTCGTGGTTGTGTCTTCCTTTAATGAAACTACTGCCAGTTAACATGGTAACAGTTTTAGAAAAGCAATAAACCCTCGAGTCCAGTGTTCATGCTGGTTTTAGCACGAATGTCTACCGGCACTCGGTTGCGCCTCGTGCCTAACAACACCCGTGCAAAAACCAGCATTAACACTGGCCTCTCGGGATTTATTGCTTACACAGCCCAGATACCGCACCCGGGTCACTTGTGAAGGTGGTAAACCCATAGAATTCACCGATACCACTGAATACAGCACAGTCACAGTCCCAGACCTGACACCAGGAAGTCGATACAAAACTGAAGTCTGTGCTGTCATCAATGGAAAGAAATGCCCTTGGAGCCAGTCTTACTTGTTCAGAACACGTAGGAAACAATACACACTGTTCCGACTTCAATTGAATTTCTCAAAGTTCCAAATGTGCAGTTAAAAATTAAGACATACAACTAAGGTGTATATAAGACATCACAACTCACTAAACATAAAGTGCAAAGATATCAAGATATCAGGCATGGTAATAATAGATAACAGTAACATATAACAGACAACATAACAGTGAACTTCAGAGAACTTGCCGATACCACTGTAAATATGCCTACCACTCTGTACTGCACAGTACCCAGTCGCAGACCTGACACCACAACCAGGAACAACCAGGAGCAAGTCACACGTAAGTTATTCTCCTGAGAAACAATACACACTGTTTTGTTATTGTGTGAGAGACAGGTTGCCTTCACTCTAGACTTTCTGTCTGTTACCAGAAGGGACCAGTGATGGGAATGAACTCGCTCAGGTAATTATTTCTTGTATTTTGTTCATTTGATGCACCTAATCCTCTGATGTCAGAGTGTGAACAGCTGCCATGCAGTCATACAAACTCTGAATAAAACTCTTATAAGAATGTTATTTCAAATTCTGAATAAAACTTTAATAAACATGTCATCTGCTCCATGCAGGACCAAGCAGAAAGAGAATCTCTGAACCGATAGCCGTGATCATCATCATCACTGGAGCCCAACGCCACACAGCTCTGATCCTGACATCACTGAACCACACCTCCACACCCCTGTCCTGGATTACCATTGATTGGCCAGACTAGACACACCCCCTGCCCTGTCCTGGATTACCATTGGCCAGACTAGACACACCGCCTGTCCTGGAATACCAACCAACAACCTCCAACAACAAGGCTGTGGGTTCAAATACCGCTTCATAACATATTTAATGCTTCACCACTGTGCTCAGCAGCACCTTCCAGGCAGCACAGCCTAAAAGGCACTACCAAGCCTAAATTGGCAGCGCTGCCTGGACGGCACTGTTGAGGGCAAAAACACTGTTACTGTACTGAATGTGTGACTGTATACCGCATCAGGGGGTCATCCTTAGACATTCAATTGAAGGGTTACTTGTGTTTGTCCTGCAGTTGTATTCAATCAGGGTCTCTAAGAGGCGTTTACAGATGGACATGATAACCGCCAGTAGTGAGGAATCCTTTAATAAATTCCTGAGTCCAGATCCTGATCCAGGTCATCGCCAAAATGTGTCAGTTTCTGCCTTGTGCAAATACAGACTTTGGGGAAGATTTCATGCAAATCTGTCCGTCACTTTTGACGCAAAGTTGCCAACAAACTGACGGACAAACAGAAAAATTCCGGCAAAAACAACCTCCTTGACGAAGGTACTGTATTACAGTATCAACTAGTATCTACAGTATCTGGATAACCGATCACCACCTAAAAAATCGAATCAGTTCTTACCCCTCAACCCAATACACAGGTCGTCCGAAAATTTCATCCAAGTCCATGCAGTACTTTTCGAGTTATGTTGTACACAGACAGACAGACACACACACATAGACAGACATATACACTCCGGCGAAAACATAACCTCCTTCACGAAGGTAATAACAGCATACTGTATAAAGAGAAACAGGTCATTTTATATCATTATTTGTGTTTTTAGCTTCTGGATGTTCCAGCATAGCAGCCCTGCTTCAAATAATACAGGCTCAATGGTGTTTTTTTGCCCCCAACGGCACCTTCCAGGCAGCACAGCCTAAAAGGCACTACCCTTACCCTATTCCTAACCCTAACCCCCTCAACCCTCATCCTAACCCTAAACTGAGGGGAGTAGTGCCTTGTAGGCAGTGCTGCCTGGAAGGCACCGTTGAGGGAAAAAAATACCAAATACCAG
>JAODXP020000015.1:2238873-2251373 GCA_027497455.2 Sardinella longiceps
AAAGTATCTGCCAATCGTCTTTTTGAGCTGGTTGGCAGAGGGGTGGCTGAGCTGTAAGTGCAAAGCAGTCACAAGGCCGTCCAGGACCTGTCTGGGAACAATTATGCACTCCCGGCATGGAGAGAGGGGTTCCTCGCGTCTCACGATGAGCAAGCCATCACTAGCAATAGATGCTATGCTGAGGTACCTTTTCACATCCTTGATGTTCGTGATTTTCTTCGATGGTCGGGTCCCCTGGGTAAGATGAGCATGGGTACGGCGCAAATCGGGGCATTCAGACTGGAGTGATCGCCACGCTGTTCTGCTCGTGAATGGCATTCTCGCACGACCTGCCAGGATGTCATCACTGGACAGTAGCCTGACGACTGAGTCTTGGGTGCGTTGTACAAAGGTGCACACCTGGCACGCCATGTCAGTGCAGTCAGGGGGATTACGACTAGCGAAGTCTGATGGGAGGATAGCCGCACCAGCCACATGTCGTATCGATACCTGGAATCTGCTCGCTGTGGAGAGGAAGGTAGACACACGAGGGCTCGCAGAGAACTCGCCCCTGCACAGCTTCTCGTAGGCCTGCACACACGGCTTGCTGTCAGTGAGGACGCATGCTTTGTTTGTTGACTGAATAATGTAGGGGCCATAATGCTTGACAGCTGCAGCGATGGCGAGGGCCTCCACCTCACAGGGCAACCATGCCAACTGATGGTCACGTAACTTGGCGCTAAAGAAACCCGCAAGTGCAAGCTTGTTGTCGCGCATCACATACAGTGTGGCAGCTATGCCAGGTCTCCTGACGGCGCCATCAGAAACGATCCACAGTTGATCGTCTGGGCGGGGCAGGATGACAGAGCGGCCGGAGGAGAGACACTCCCTCACCTTATTGAAGGCACAGTGCAGCTCCTCAGTCCACTCGATGTTGTCCTGCGACGTCTTGCCTGCTATGGCGTCGTCAAGGGGGGCAAGGAGGGCAGAGCAATGCTTGATCACGCGGGCCATTACTTTAACCGCTCCAATGAAGGATTTCATACCCCCTACTGATTTCGGCGGCTCGCATGCAGCCAGGGTAGACACACGGTGGGGGCTTGGCTGAAGCGTACCCTGGGACCACACCCACCCAAGGACGGTAGTGGAGCGCGGGTTGATGACTGTCTTGGACGCTGAGAGACGCAAGTTGCATCGACTCAGGGCATGTAGGACGGAGGCCCAGTTGTTCAACAGCTCCTCAGGTGAGTTGCCACCGCAATACAAGTCATCGGCAAGCTTCGCCACAACGCCAGCCTGTAGCAGATCGCCCAACACACGGCACATTAGCTCCTCGAGTGCAGTCTCTGAGCCAGGCATGCCCATGGCTGAACGTGCATAGACACGAACTCCGCGGAAGGGGTGACCACACCACAATACTTCATGGAGTCATGCGACAGTGGTATCTGGTAAAATGCATTCGTCAAGTCTGTGGCAATGAGGTGTCTCCATTGAGCAACCAGACGCAGGGTGCTGTCGACGTCGGGCATGAGGGATGGTTGGGGTTTTGAGTAACGGCCGACATCAGCAAACGCAGTCACTAAACGGTACCCACCACTCTGCTTTCTGACTAAGAAGGAGGGGTTAAGATACTCCACCGAAACACCTACATCCTCAGGGCGACGGAAGACGCCCAGACGCTCTAGCTCGTCAAACTTTTGTTGCAGCTCAGTGAGTTTGTCCCTGCCATACAAGGGTAAGCGACCTTTACGTTGAGGTGGCTCGACTGGGCCCATATTTACTTTGGCCTCGAATGGGCCCACGGCACCGTTGTAGCCAGGGATAGCAGGGTTGAACACCTCGTCATACTGGTCCAACAAGGACTGGAACCTACCCTTAAAGCCAGAGGGGAGCAGGTTGTCCGGGTCTACTTGGACGCCACTGGAGTGTTGAACATTCGCAGGTCGAACAGGGAGGTGACGGGCCATAGGCATCGTGGTGTGAGAGTCAGAGGCATGGTTCAGAACGGACGGCACGGAAAGGGGGTCAACCTGGCAGAAATGTCGGTGACGCTTCAAGACATGGGGCTCGCCTGAAAGGTTTGGGATGCGGACTCTTCCTGCAACGCTGGATATCACCCCTGGGTGGGGCCAGTCACACATGGCATCGCCATTGCCCGAGTGTGTATTCAGACGAGGCTCCATGGCATAGGCCATATCTGATGGTGCGTCAGGTGGGAGGGAAATTTCAAGGTATTCACCTGGCCATATGGTGGTTGACACAGGAGGGGCACGCAATGTAATGGTGCGGCGAACCGCATTCTTGGTGAGCTCAGAGTCAGTGGAGCCGTAGGGGAACACAGCACCATCAGCTAAGGTAATCAGTCTTTTAGCAGGACGTACTGAAATGTCATTTGAGGACATGAAGGGAGTACCGGCGAGTATGTCCACATCCAGGTTTTCCACAACCAGGCCGTCAAAGTGGAACTTATTGGCACCCCGGGTGAATGAAAGGCGGGTTTCACCCACCACCTTCATGGGAGAGGAACCATCGGCCTGGTGGGCAGACTGGGAGCTGGGGGTCACGTGAGCTCCAAGGCGGTGTGCAGCAGACAGTCTGATCATGTTGCACGTGGCACCGGTGTCGAGAATGATGCGTGCATGGTGGTGTTTATAAAAGGTGTCAATATATGGCGATTGTCTGACTTGGACGGCGCGGGCAGTGTGGGGCTGAGTGGGCACAGGGCATATAGGAGGAAGTGGCTCTTCATCAGAACACTCCTGGTATGCGACTGGGTCGGCGGGTTCCTCACTGAGGACGGAGACAATCTGTCTGGCTTTAAGCATGAATTTTCGGTCTTGTTCGGGTAAGAATTTGCATGAACTGAGGAAGTGTGTATTGTTTTGGCGGCCTGCTTGTGTACACAGGGGGCATGACTTCTCACGTGGGCTCGACCGCATTGGTGTTTTAGCAGCACCAAAGGGGAACTGACGGGGAACTGTGCCACTGTGTGTGCGGTTAGAGGCGGCTGCTCGCATTATTTTTGCATCATCAGCTGCACGGATTTCAGAGAGCAGGGAGTCTAGAGCCTGGGAAATTTCTGGTTTAATAGATGCCAATGTACGAGTGCGCAACTCAGTGCCATATCTTTGCTTGACGAGCTTAGGCAGATCAGCATGAATTAAACGTAGCCATGTCACAACTACAAAATTCTCAAGGGAAGGGGACAGCTCTTCATCCTCAGCTAGAGCAACGCCATGGTGGGTTAACGGCTGCCTTAAGGAGACTATCCTCAGTAAGGCGCTGATAAGCGCTGATATAAATCTTCAGCACGTTCATCAGCTTCTAGGTGAATGTCCACAAAATCAATAAGCTGAGCACCTGTGGTTTGGAAGCCGTAATGTAGCCGAATGGCTTGCCATATGCACTCAATGGACGTGGAATTTTTGACGATAGTGTTACGGGAAATCACAGGGCAGTAGTTAGCAATCTGACCTAGCATAAGTTCTAACTGGCGAACTTTTTGAATGGCAGTCTGCCTGCGAGCTGCAGCAATCGCCTCACCATCGTCATGAAATCCTCTGAGAGGAGTATCCCTGCTCTTCTTACCCCACGCTGTGCCGTCAATGAGGAATGGAGCAAACAAGGGATCCAGTGAGAGTGTGTATAGTAAGTTCTGTTTCCAATTTTCGAATGAGTTCAGAGTCTCTTGTTTTGTTAGGCACCATTGTTTCGGTGCGCGGTTAACGTTAGCTGCCATCACGTAAATAATAGGCTATAACGTTAGTGCACCCAAACTACCTTCTCGGCCGCTGACACTTTCGTCGGAGTCAGAGAATGTTAATGTCAAGGTGAAAGGCTGGGTTCGGTAACTTTGCGCTGCCACCACGCCAGTAATTAGGAATAACTCACAGCTGAGATAGAGAGAGTGGGTAGTCGGGCACAACTTTACTGAAGGAATGAGCAGGGAAGTAAATACACATAGGGAGAGAGAGGGGCGTGCATGCGCCACAGTAGAATAACAATAACCAGGCAGTAGACTGGCGCTAGGAAGTTGGGGAAATGTGGCTGATTTTCTTCTCAAGAGGTCTGGTCACCAACGTGAGGTATGTGTGTTCAGGCCTGTTATTTCAGCCACTCCCTCTCTGACATGACAAAGCGTTCAATACTCTGACTCCATAGCATGAGAAACATACACTACATACACTCACTGTTACACGCTGTGAAAATAGGCCTACAAAGGATGCTGCTTAGAAGTAGCAGATTGTTTGAATGTGGAGGACAGTGGAGAGAGGCTGTGGACCTCGTAATCATCCCTCCATTGCAAAAGGCTGCTGATGTCTTTCAGGCAACAACACTGACGTCTCTCACAATACTGTAAAGTTTACACCAGCCTTCCACTGTGAAATAGATTCTTCAGCTCTGACAGATAAGCTATAATGATCATGGGATGTTCTAGTCATGGAGGTATAGTGCTCACATGTGGAATTCTGGTCACCCTCTCATCCACACAGACACAGACACACAGAGACACACACACACACAGACACACACACACACACACACACACACACACACACACACACACACACACACACACACACACACACAATGTCCAACTGTCAGGCCACTGAGCTGCTGAATCTCTGTGTGCATGATTCTCTGAGGGGGCTGGACTTTGCACACCCACCATAGCCTGTACACAGCCATCGTCACCATGGTAACCAGACCAAGCACTCTCCACTCAGCTGCCTTCCATTTGGATGAGGAATGGCAGTGTGAGCATCGGACAGACTGAGAGAGTGAGGGGAGAGAGAGAGAGAGAGAGAGGGAGAGAGAGAGAGAGAGAGAGAGAGAAGGAGAAAGAGAAAAGAGCGGTCTAATCTACATTAGGAGACTGCAGGCAGGAGAGACGTTGAAGGACACAAAACATCAGGGAAGCAAACAAGGTAAGAGTCCAAGTGACTCGCAATACAATAGTTGTGTTTCTATGGTTTAATGTTGTAGATACCAGTTTCTTATCTTTACACTATGCCAGATGACACATTTGACTGGTTGTGTTCTTGAGAAACACACAGAGAGACTTATTGGTCTTTTATTTATTTATTTATCTACCTTTAAGTCTTGTCTACCTTGTCTTAAGTCATATCTGTACAAACGCACCTTGACCACTTGAATTTTCCTTTTGGGATAATAAAGTTACCTTGACTTTGACTTTGAGATTTGTTTTTCCACCGTTACTGATGTGCCTGCTGTTAGAATACAGCTATCTGTTATATGTTGTTTGCAAAAGCGGAGTGTAGTTGGTCTGATTTGTCAGCTGCTTGGACATGATGTTTCGTTTCCTGATCTGTTATTTGCTGTGGCGTGAAAAGCCTTGACTCAGTGTGAAATATGGCTCATCACAGTTGGGTAAACAAACCAAGAGACTCTTTTGGAAACTCATAAGTGAGGTTATAAAATACGTCACCATTTTATTTATGTTGATTTAAAGGAGAAATCCACTGCAGTGTGATTCAATCTTTAATCCTGTTGATTATGGTCCCTGAGTGCTTTCTGTAAGGAATAGAGTGACAAGAATTTAGACAGTACTGTATATCATAGATCCGATAGCAAACATACTTTGTCTTTATGTTGTATGAAATGATCTCATTGCTTTTCTTACCAAACAACAATCTATGGGTTGATGGGCTGTGGGTTGACACACTAGATTTCTCCTTTAATAACTTGATTGTGTTAAAGATGATTGTGAATGCACAATTATTTTATTTGAAGTTATTGCTGCCTTATGTGAAATGTTTGTCGTGTCAAATATGAAGGTGATGCAGTGAAGTGGTTAAAGAAACAAAAAAAGAAAAATAAAGTAACCCTGGATAGTGCGAGTTGAAATCCCAGCTGCCACCATTAGCAAGGTGCTTAAAGGAGAAATCCAGCGTGAATCAACACGTAGTCCTACTGTTTTGTAGTGTCAAGCGCTATTGTTAGCCACCTCAATCACTGAATTTCATGCAAGGCAGACTGAGATAGCGAAACGGCAGCTAACGTTAACAGAATGGGGCATTTCAAAACGAAAGCAAATCGATTAGGTTTCGTTTTTGACATGCCTCATTCAGTTAGTGTTAGCTGCCGTTTCGCAAACTCGGTCTACGATGCACAAAATTTTATCATGAAGTGGCTTTCAGTAGCGCTTAGCAGTATAACGCCAGATTATACCTTTAAGTTGCTCTAGAGCAGTGTTTCTCAAACTTTTTCAGACTGAGGACCACTTTGCCCCAAAAAATGTTTTTTTTTCAGGGACCACCTGCCCTCGCGCCCCCTCGCCAAGTCGCATGCTGCTACCCTTTAACCAAGTCATTTATAGAGTAGGCACTTCAAATGCTTTAATAACCAGTGAATTACAGGTCTAGGTCTTATATTCAGTGAACAACTAATCTTTGGCCTTCAAATAATGACACAGGCTAAATTCACTTATTTTTATGGTAATCAACTCGCGAACCACTTGAGGACCAGTGGTCCCCGGACCACACTTTGAGAACCACTGCTCCAGAGGAGGCTTGCCCTGAAGCACAGCAATTGATGGCTAACAAGTGTAAGTCGCAGTGGACAAAAGTGTCTGCTAAATGCATACCATAAATGTAATGTAAATGTTCCCTGTGTTTTCTCCATAGAGTCTGTGATGGACATGTCTGGGAGGTGGAAGGGGGATGCGGGGCGTCTTTCCCCAGGAGACAGCATTCATGACTGGGGTTGGGAGTCCAGTTGGGCCCCTAAGCTTCTGGGAGAATCCTTCAGATCCAGCATCCCCCTTTCCCTGGCCCACCTGGAGGGGTGGGTGAGCCGACCGCATCTCAGGCCTCAGGTGAGCTCAGGTGATACAGAATCTCCTTATCACTTCTCACTCTCCTTCTCAGACCGCACCTCAGGTCTCAGGTGAGCTCAGACGATACAGAATCTCCCTCTCAGGACTCCCACTCTTTTCTGAATGTCTTTGAGATCTCCTATGTTCTATAGGACAAGGCAAGGCCAGTTTATTTACATTTACATTTCATACACAAAGGTAAGTCAATGGGCTGTAGAAAACTGAAAGCAAGGTATAGTAGGTGAAAGAAAGTAACACAAAACACTGAAAAGATGATATGAATAAAGATAAATAAAGCTGAATAAAATTTCACTTTTTTGAAGAACTCAGCGTGGAGCTTTGCTGGGGACTTCCCTGATCTGGGCCACCGGAGCAAAATCAGCACCAGGTCAGTCTACCATAAAAGTCACAGTTCTAACAAATAGTAACACTTCTGCCATACAGTCACAGTTCTAACATAGAAACAGTTCTGCCATAACAGTCACAGTTCTAACATATAGTAGCACGATAATACGATGATTAAGATTGACATTTTTGACAAACGCTTCTGTTCCAGGAATTTTCTAGCAAGTTTCATCGTAGTTTGTTGTCCAACCCCATTGACTGCTGCAAATTATATGTGACTCACAAGAAATCCAAATCAATGCTAGAAATTGTTAGAAGTCATATTTTGCAGTGATACCGGTATTTATGTCAGCATATCAGTGAACACTATAGACCACTCAGTGAGTTTCACACCTTTGTAAACAGACATTTAATGCGTTTTAGGAAGGATTGTTCGACTGAACATAGGCTGCCGTTGTGGAGGTGGGGAGATGCTCCAGCAACAACCAAAAATTCTCGGAACGGAAGCGTCAAAATGTCAATCTTTACCATTGTAAACGATCCGAAAACAAGGCTTAATATCATATTAAGCGAACTTCTGCTTTAACAACTTCTCATATTGTGGTGCTGCATGTCTGTGAAAGGTGCATGGTAGCCTACAGTAGTAGTGAATGCTGTGTGATAAAAGGCTGTATGGGGCTGAAATCACTGCCACCATCTCTTACTCAGTTCTCCAGGGGGGAGACCGCAGTTTGAGGACCCCTCTGGGGTGCGGCGTTGGCGATCTACATCTCGTCTGGCCCCTGAGGGTGCCCCACGACCCTCCACGCCCTCTGCGGAGCTGCGTTCAGCCCTGGAGGAGAGCGGGCGTCGTCGGTCTGAGCTGCTGGAGAGGCTGCGGGAAGCCCAGAGGCGTCTAGACGACCAGACTGACCTGCTGAAGGCCAGAGACTCCGAGCTCCAGCACAGCCTCAACGCCACACAGCGTCTGGAGCTCAAGCAGAAGGTCAACTACACATACAGTAGCCTACACCACCCTCTGTCCTTACTCCACCCTCTGTCCCTAACCACTCGCTATAACTAATGTCTATAGATGTTTATAAACACTCCACTACACCACCCTCTGTCCCTAACCACTCGCTATAACTAATGTCTATAGATGTTTATAAACACTCCACTACACCACCCTCTGACACTAACCACTCGCGATTAACTACACCCCCTCTGTCCGTACATCACTCGCTATTATCAATCCACATATATCTATAAACACTTCACCAATATCTATTAATACACCACCACCCTCTGACCCTAACCACTCACTCGCCATTACCGTAATTTCCCGACTATTAGCCGCGGCTTATACATTGATTTTGAAAAATTTCTTTCGCTATGAGGTTAAAACAGGGGGGCAGTTAATATGGTGTTAATATGGTTTTATTTTTTTTAACTTGCATAAAACACTGTCCTGCGGCTTATACACAATGTGGCTTATATGCGGGACATTACTGTAACTACATCACTACATCTACTACTACACCACCCTCTAATCCGACCCACTCACTACTACCAGTCCACTAATGTCTATAGATCCCTATAAACACCAATAGAAAGAGTAGGATATATTGTGACTCAGAGAAACAGAGAAACTCTCTGGCTGTTTCAGTGGCTCTCTGTTCTAGAAGAATTATCTTTCATTATTGTTTTTAATTAATTTAATTATTAATTGAGCTGTGGGATTATTATCCTGACCCCCACCTCTCTCTGTCACACACACACACACACACACACACACACACACACACACTACACTCACTCTCCTCTCTCCCTCAGTAGCAGCTGGCTGGGGCATTGAGTGCTCTTGAGAAGGAAAAAGACGTGAGTGAACTGAGTCAATTTGAGGAGAGCCATCGCCGTGGAGAACTACAGGACAAGTGAGAGGACACACACACACACACACACACACACACACACACACACACACACACACACATACATACACATACACACACACACACACACACACACACACACACAGCCATGCTAAGGTCCAGGTCAGATGTGTGTGTGACTCAGTGTGTGTGACTCTGTATCCGACCAGGTGTGTGTGTGAACCTGTGTATCTGATCCAGTGTGTGTGTAACTCGGTGTGTGTGTGTGTGTGTGTGTGTGTCCCTCTCCTGCTTCTGTTCCCCAGGGTTCTGCAGCTGGAGCTGGACATGCTGAAACTCAAGGCTGCCCTGGGAAGAGAGGGCTACTCAACCGAACACACACCACACACACCCCTCACACCAAACACACCCCTCACACCACACACACCCCTCACACCACTGAGTAGAACGCTGCCAGTGACCCAGGACGACTTTCACAAGGAGGTAACCACATACACCCTGCCCCCCCCCCCCAATCCTCTTTGGGATACTTGGGATTTATGTGCTATAGCTGGTGACATCACACCACAGGTTCCAATGTGCTCTGTGTGTGTGTATGCATGTGTGTGTGTGTGTGTGTGTGTGTGTGTGTGTGTGTGTGTGTGTGTGTGTATGCATGTGTGTGTTGTGTATGCGTGCCTGAGAGAGGAGGAGCGTCAGGTGGGCCGTCTGAGGGAGGATCTTAAGGAGGCGGAGCTAAGAGCAGAACATCTGGAACACCAACAGGAGCAGACGCTCCAGAAACTACACAACGCCAAAGAGGTCAGAGGTCACTCAGCTCTAGAAATTACAAACAGCTACAGAGGTCAAAGGTCACTCAGCTCCAGCAATTACACACAGCTATAGAGGTCAAAGGTCACTCAGCTCCAACAATTACACACAGCTAAGTCAAAGGTCACTCAGCTCTCAAAACATCCAAAGAGGTCAAAGGTCACTCAGCTCCAGCAATTACACACAGTTACAGAGTTCAGAGGTCACTCAGCTCTCAAAACATCTAAAGTGTCAGAGGTCAGAGTTCACACACCTCCAGAAACGAGTTGAAGATCATCAATCAATCCAAAGATACTACCTGCCCAGAAGCATAGAAATCTAGACGTAGCTTTCAATGATTTCTATGCTATGACCCACAAGGTCTCAGTACTGTAACTGTTCCCCCAAGTTTGGTTTGATCACACAGCTCAGTCCTTGTAGAGAGTCACTGACGTACCCTAGCAGTAATTAATCAGGCTATTATGGGATGCAGAAGCAGTCTGTAATACAACCGTTGATCCTGTCCCTTCAACTGAGCCTGGTTCACTGGACTTAGAATCTCCTCCCTGTTTGGTATGCCTTAGAATCCAGTAATATAATCTAATGTACTGTCGTCTATATGTAATGGAGGCCAGCTAGCTCGGCTAGCGTGGCGGCAGTACATGTAAATCCTCATCACCCAATTCCATGGGCGCTTCTAATGCCTGAGTTAGAAGATTGGGCTTTTAGCTCAGTTGGCTCAGATTGCAGGGTGGCGGGTACGAGACCGGTGTGCGGTGCGGACCGCCACCGGCTACATTGGTGCTGTGACCCGGATGGGAGTGAGGATTTGGAGGGTGAGTGTAACGGAAGCCAGCTAGCTCGGCTAGCGTGGCGGTAGTATATACAGTGTTGGGAGGGTTACTTTTAAAATGTATTTCGTTACAGATTACAGAATACATGCTCCAAAATGTATTTTGTAACGTATTCCGTTACGTTACTCAATATGAGTAACGTATTCTGAATACTTTGGATTACTTTTAATGTTATGCCTTTTTACAACTGCATGAATGTAGCAATCACATCCTGCAAATGTTTGTTTTTATCAACAAATTGGCTGTTCATAGATGAGTAGTAGATGAGATATAGGGTTTGTTAACATAAGCAAGGACGATTTATTCTAAAGGGCAACATGGGCAGTATGGCCTTGGCCACTAGCTGGCTTCAGATTTTTAGATCAGGAAACACTTTTTTTTATTAATTAGATGAGCTTAAAGTTTGTTTCCTTCGCATTAACAGGACCTAGCAAAACCCAAAAGCATTTTCCCAAACGTGAACTGCATTTGGAGGTTTCAGCCACTGAAATGGGCTACTTTCAAAAACTCCAGGCAAAGTGGAGATTTCTATAAACACACGTTTTCAGTCTATGGACAGAATGCGTAAATGTTATTTAGCTAATTTTATTTCTAATTGTGCCAGCTTTATTATTTAGTCCTAGGCCTACTTGCTTATGATTATATGTAACAGGCATATCTGTCTTGCCGCTGAGTGGGGTGCATTTCATTTGCTAGGCGCAGTTGTGTTACTAACATCATCGTTAGGAGGATGTTTAATAGCTATTATTGCGCTTTGTTTGGCTTAGTTTCAGACAATGCGGGGAATCACCCAAATTAGAGAGGGGATGGCTAAACACGAGAAACTGTAAAATACCGCTGAGTAATCCCTTGATTTTTACAAAGTAACTGTATTTTAAATACCACCCGTTTAAGCTGTAACTGTAACTGAATACAGTTACTCATAATTTGTATTCTGAATACAGTATTCCGAATACATGTATTCCGTTACTCCCCAACACTGTATATATAAATCCTCATCACCCAATTAAATGGGTGCTTCTAACGGCTGAGTTAGAAGATCGGGCTTTTAGCTCAGTTGATTAGAGCGCCCCACTCCCACGCCAGGAGTTTGTATCTTGCGGGGTGCCGGGTTTGAGACCCCTGTGCGGTGCGGACCGCCACCGGCTACATATAGCATAGCATAATGTGACCCTATGCAGTGTTTGTGTTGTGTTGATGGAGTCCCGGTAACCCCCCACTGCTGTGGTTCTGTAGGCCCATCTGAAGGCCCTGAGGCAGGCTGAGGAGCTGAACCGGGCCCTGGGCCGGTCCCGTAAGACCCAACTGGAGCTGGAGGACCACCTGAGTGACGCTCGCAGCAGACTGGGACAACTAGAGCTGGTGAGGACAGACAGCCGCAGTTACCGTGGCAACACACAGCACATATTGTTCTGGGTTATTCTGATAATGACGCCATTATTGTTGCATATATATGAATATATTTATTATCAATGAATCGTCAACTGGACTTTAATGCCAATGCAGTAATGCAATCATATAATCATGACCAAGACAATACAGTAAGGATAATGTCTCTCCCTTGTTTCTGTTCCTGGTAAAATCTAAGAAAACCCACCATGTGCCCAATTTTTTAAGCCAAAACAAGAGTCCAAATTTTTGGGATTTATGAGTCCAAACTTACTGATTTGCAGCGGCAGCATCCACAGACTCTCTCTCTCGAGTGTTCTTGTTGTGAAGACATCATTATTGTCTCATCCTGCGGATTCTAAAGGCCCATTCATACTCAACGTGTGTCCTTACGTCTGAATTTCTGTCTCCTCATACCTCCAAACGTTTTTTATC
>JAODXP020000015.1:2259362-2282802 GCA_027497455.2 Sardinella longiceps
GGCCCAGCAGGGGCGAGCACTGACGCAATTTCCGGGGGAATAGCAGGTGCCAAGGGAGGCACCACCTGGGGCGCCTTCGGCGGCGGAGGACAGTCGTCATCAGACGCATCGCTGTCCTCAGAGGGACGGGTGGCGCCATGGCTGGCAACTGGGACCTTGTAGCAGTCCGATGACTTGACCCGATAGGTGAAGTCTCTGAGTTGAGACCCTGCAAACTTGCGCAGGCCACACCAGAGACCCTCAACAGACACAACAAGGTATCTGTCACGGCTGCACGCCTTGTTGCGATCAGCGTGGAGGTAGACAAGGTCACCCACCTCAAGCAATGAGGGGACCAGGATCTTCCCATGAGGGGCCTTAGACTTCTCGCTGTGAGCGTGGTTCCTCACCCTCTCCTCATGCTGCAAACGTATGAGTTCCTCGTCGGCGAGGGGCAGCTGGGTGGAGGTGAACTGGTCTCTTTGTGTCCACATCTCCCGGGCAGATAGACCACGGGACCGCAATCTGGAGTTGAGGCAAGCAGTTGCAATTGCTAGAAGTCTAGGCGATATGGGGCCACCGCGAGGCTGCTGTCGCAGCAATTCCTCCCCCAACTCTTGCACAGCCTTTTCAGCAACAGGGTTCTTGTTTGGGTTCTTCGCCCGCCCCAGCTCCAGTGAGATCCTGTGTTGCGCGAGGAGAGAGTCAGAAGCCAGGGCTTTGAATGCAGGGGCTGGATCGGTCCGTATCACGGCGAATGGACCATCCAGGGGCCGTAGCTCCACACAGAGCCTGATGAGTCCATCCCGCAGGGTTTGGCTACCCTCGTCGTCCACCAGCAACGATACGGTGTAGGACGTCACACACTCTCGTACTACCAGTACCAGTTGGCGCGCACGTTTCATGACATCAGCAGCAAAGGCGATGCCAATGGCGGCGGGAGGTGCAGATGATGACTGTTCGATGACGACTGAGGCGTATGACGGAGAGCCGCACAAGAATGACAGCCCTCAGTAACCCGGAGGACGGCCTTGTCAAGGTCAAGGGCGAAAAAGTATCTGCCAATCGTCTTTTTGAGCTGGTTGGCAGAGGGGTGGCTGAGCTGTAAGTGCAAAGCAGTCACAAGGCCGTCCAGGACCTGTCTGGGAACAATTATGCACTCCCGGCATGGAGAGAGGGGTTCCTCGCGTCTCACGATGAGCAAGCCATCACTAGCAATAGATGCTATGCTGAGGTACCTTTTGACATCCTTGATGTTCGTGATTTTCTTCGATGGTCGGGTCCCCTGGGTAAGATGAGCATGGGTACGGCGCAAATCGGGGCATTCAGACTGGAGTGATCGCCACGCTGTTCTGCTCGTGAATGGCATTCTTGCACGACCTGCCAGGATGTCATCACTGGACAGTAGCCTGACGACTGAGTCTTGGGTGCGTTGTACAAAGGTGCACACCTGGCACGCCATGTCAGTGCAGTCAGGGGGATTACGACTAGCGAAGTCTGATGGGAGGATAGCCGCACCAGCCACATGTCGTATCGATACCTGGAATCTGCTCGCTGTGGAGAGGAAGGTAGACACACGAGGGCTCGCAGAGAACTCGCCCCTGCACAGCTTCTCGTAGGCCTGCACACAAGGCTTGCTGTCAGTGAGGACGCATGCTTTGTTTGTTGACTGAATAATGTAGGGGCCATAATGCTTGACAGCTGCAGCGATGGCGAGGGCCTCCACCTCACAGGGCAACCATGCCAACTGATGGTCACGTAACTTGGCGCTAAAGAAACCCGCAAGTGCAAGCTTGTTGTCGCGCATCACATACAGTGTGGCAGCTATGCCAGGTCTCCTGACGGCGCCATCTGAAACGATCCACAGTTGATCGTCTGGGCGGGGCAGGATGACAGAGCGGCCGGAGGAGAGACACTCCCTCACCTTATTGAAGGCACAGTGCAGCTCCTCAGTCCACTCGATGTTGTCCTGCGACGTCTTGCCTGCTATGGCGTCGTCAAGGGGGGCAAGGAGGGCAGAGCAATGCTTGATCACGCGGGCCATCACTTTAACCGCTCCAATGAAGGATTTCATACCCCCCACTGATTTCGGCGGCTCGCAGGCAGCCAGGGTAGACACACGGTGGGGGCTTGGCTGAAGCGTACCCTGGGACCACACCCACCCAAGGACGGTAGTGGAGCGCGGGTTGATGACTGTCTTGGACGCTGAGAGACGCAAGTTGCATCGACTCAGGGCATGTAGGACGGAGGCCCAGTTGTTCAACAGCTCCTCAGGTGAGTTGCCACCGCAATACAAGTCATCGGCAAGCTTCGCCACAACGCCAGCCTGTAGCAGATCGCCCAACACACGGCACATTAGCTCCTCGAGTGCAGTCTCTGAGCCAGGCATGCCCATGGCTGAACGTGCATAGACACGAACTCCGCGGAAGGGGGTGACCACACCACAATACTTCATGGAGTCATGCGACAGTGGTATCTGGTAAAATGCATTCGTCAAGTCTGTGGCAATGAGGTGTCTCCATTGAGCAACCAGACGCAGGGTGCTGTCGACGTCGGGCATGAGGGATGGTTGGGGTTTTGAGTAACGGCCGACATCAGCAAACGCAGTCACTAAACGGTACCCACCACTCTGCTTTCTGACTAAGAAGGAGGGGTTAAGATACTCCACCGAAACACCTACATCCTCAGGGCGACGGAAGACGCCCAGACGCTCTAGCTCGTCAAACTTTTGTTGCAGCTCAGTGAGTTTGTCCCTGCCATACAAGGGCAAGCGACCTTTACGTTGAGGTGGCTCGACTGGGCCCATATTTACTTTGGCCTCGAATGGGCCCACGGCACCGTTGTAGCCAGGGATAGCAGGGTTGAACACCTCGTCATACTGGTCCAACAAGGACTGGAACCTACCCTTAAAGCCAGAGGGGAGTAGGTTGTCCGGGTCTACTTGGACGCCACTGGAGTGTTGAACATTCGCAGGTCGAACAGGGAGGTGACGGGCCATAGGCATCGTGGTGTGAGAGTCAGAGGCATGGTTCAGAACGGACGGCACGGAAAGGGGGTCAACCTGGCAGAAATGTCGGTGACGCTTCAAGACATGGGGCTCGCCTGAAAGGTTTGGGATGCGGACTCTTCCTGCAACGCTGGATATCACCCCTGGGTGGGGCCAGTCACACATGGCATCGCCATTGCCCGAGTGTGTATTCAGACGAGGCTCCATGGCATAGGCCATATCTGATGGTGCGTCAGGTGGGAGGGAAATTTCAAGGTATTCACCTGGCCATATGGTGGTTGACACAGGAGGGGCACGCAATGTAATGGTGCGGCGAACCGCATTCTTGGTGAGCTCAGAGTCAGTGGAGCCGTAGGGGAACACAGCACCATCGGCTAAGGTAATCAGTCTTTTAGCAGGACGTACTGAAATGTCATTTGAGGACATGAAGGGAGTACCGGCGAGTATGTCCACATCCAGGTTTTCCACAACCAGGCCGTCAAAGTGGAACTTATTGGCACCCCGGGTGAATGAAAGGCGGGTTTCACCCACCACCTTCATGGGAGAGGAACCATCGGCCTGGTGGGCAGACTGGGAGCTGGGGGTCACGTGAGCTCCAAGGCGGTGTGCAGCAGACAGTCTGATCATGTTGCACGTGGCACCGGTGTCGAGAATGATGCGTGCATGGTGGTGTTTATAAAAGGTGTCAATATATGGCGATTGTCTGACTTGGACGGCGCGGGCAGTGTGGGGCTGAGTGGGCACAGGGCATATAGGAGGAAGTGGCTCTTCATCAGAACACTCCTGGTATGCGACTGGGTCGGCGGGTTCCTCACTGAGGACGGAGACAATCTGTCTGGCTTTAAGCATGAATTTTCGGTCTTGTTCAGGTAAGAATTTGCATGAACTGAGGAAGTGTGTATTGTTTTGGCGGCCTGCTTGTGTACACAGGGGGCATGACTTCTCACGTGGGCTCGACCGCATTGGTGTTTTAGCAGCACCAAAGGGGAACTGACGGGGAACTGTGCCACTGTGTGTGCGGTTAGAGGCGGCTGCTCGCATTATTTTTGCATCATCAGCTGCACGGATTTCAGAGAGCAGGGAGTCTAGAGCCTGGGAAATTTCTGGTTTAATAGATGCCAATGTACGAGTGCGCAACTCAGTGCCATATCTTTGCTTGACGAGCTTAGGCAGATCAGCATGAATTAAACGTAGCCATGTCACAACTACAAAATTCTCAAGGGAAGGGGACAGCTCTTCATCCTCAGCTAGAGCAACGCCATGGTGGGTTAACCCGGCTGCCTTAAGGAGACTATCCTCAGTAAAGGCCATAAGGCGCTGATATAAATCTTCAGCACGTTCATCAGCTTCTAGGTGAATGTCCACAAAATCAATAAGCTGAGCACCTGTGGTTTGGAAGCCGTAATGTAGCCGAATGGCTTGCCATATGCACTCAATGGACGTGGAATTTTTGACGATAGTGTTACGGGAAATCACAGGGCAGTAGTTAGCAATCTGACCTAGCATAAGTTCTAACTGGCGAACTTTTTGAATGGCAGTCTGCCTGCGAGCTGCAGCAATCGCCTCACCATCGTCATGAAATCCTCTGAGAGGAGTATCCCTGCTCTTCTTACCCCACGCTGTGCCGTCAATGAGGAATGGAGCAAACAAGGGATCCAGTGAGAGTGTGTATAGTAAGTTCTGTTTCCAATTTTCGAATGAGTTCAGAGTCTCTTGTTTTGTTAGGCACCATTGTTTCGGTGCGCGGTTAACGTTAGCTGCCATCACGTAAATAATAGGCTATAACGTTAGTGCACCCAAACTACCTTCTCGGCCGCTGACACTTTCGTCGGAGTCAGAGAATGTTAATGTCAAGGTGAAAGGCTGGGTTCGGTAACTTTGCGCTGCCACCACGCCAGTAATTAGGAATAACTCACAGCTGAGATAGAGAGAGTGGGTAGTCGGGCACAACTTTACTGAAGGAATGAGCAGGGAAGTAAATACACATAGGGAGAGAGAGGGGGCGTGCATGCGCCACAGTAGAATAACAATAACCAGGCAGTAGACTGGCGCTGTGCTATGAGCAGTGGCTATGTGCTATGGGCAGTGGCTATGTGCTATGAGCAGTGTGCCCAAGAGAAAACACAAGCACTTTGAGGTACCCAGTGGTTGACTTCCAAACCGTCTCATCTGCCGTTGAACACCCATTGTATCTTTCAAAGTGTGTCGGATGATATCTGTCTAACAACACTGTCATTTTAAGACAGCACAAAATGACATCAATCAATTAGCATAATTATGTGTTGCTAAAAACCTGCGTGTTTGTGTAGCTGTTCGTCTGTTTGTTTGTTCGTCATTTGTTCAGCTTGTCTTGTCAATCCCCTTCACCTGTTCCCCAGTTAAAGCCCTTATTTACTTATTATCAATAAACCCAGGGTGCGATTTGTGGGGATGTTTCTGAAACGGTATTGCGTTGGTGACGTCATTACTAGAAATGTCCGGTCCCCCACCCCTCAAAAAAAAAAAAAAAAAAAAAAAATATATTCTGCTTATCCATTCATTAAAACAATCATGCCATTAGTAGGCCTATCTATTCTACAGCGCAGTGTCTACCAGATGCCTCTGAAGTAGGCTACCGCAGACGCAGTTCATGTGACTGCTGCTGCTGCGTGTAGAGCGCAATCCTGACAAATGACATTTTTCACAAAACTTAGAAACTCTCTCGTTCAGACCCTCCTGCTGCTTGCGGTGTGTTAAATATTTAAATAAAGTGCTGCAGATTACATTGTTTAATATAGCCGATAATAGCCAAATTACTTTGATAGCTCAGAGATATGTTGACCCAACCCAAGACATTCGTTGGATCCGACGGTACGCGCGGAAGTGCGCTGGAAACGTTAACGTATTTTTATTTTTATTTTTTGCAACTGTGAGGAAAGCCAGGGCATTGAGCATAAAAAATAGCCAATGCAAATAGGACCAACTAGGCCTTCCTACTTAATGTATTGTTAGGGTTAGGGTTAGGGTTTTGCCTAGATTATGCCATTTATTGGTCATTTTCTACAACTGGCTTATTTACCTAAAAAGTGTTCTCATCCCCGCGATTCGGATATTTTGCCTGATACGTTGACATTACACACATTTCATATCAAACTTAAATTGTGCCTTTGCCAAACAGTTCGTTTTCCTTTGCACAAAGTTGTTCAAACAATGTGATAACATTATGAAGTTTCCTTTCGTTTTCCTTCTCGTCTATAGCTTTAGTCTTTCCAGTGAGAAAAAAACACCTGCGCTTATAGGATAAAGTTCGAGGCAAAGTGAGCCAGGAGTTGTCACGCACACAATTCAGGACACAGGACGCAATTTTTTTAATTTTATAATTCGCGGCACACTAGATGTTTGTTGGTCGCATTGCTTGCATACTGTCACGAGATATCAAGGGGGGATAAATGTTATCCCCACCGGATATAAAATTATTCAAGCAGAGGCAGGGATACCAAAACCAGAGGTTAGGAAATCCGACCCATCCCCCCCACCAAATCGCACCCTGAATAAACCGTTTGATTCGTTTCAGTTAGTCTCTGTTGTTGTTCATTATTTACGTTGTTTCTTTTATGTTTGTTGTTGCTCATAGTGAGAGAGTGGGTATGTAATAAAGACAAAGGTAGAGAAGGTTGTTGACTAAAGGTAGACTAACTTAGGCTTGTAAAGCTGCATTTTCTGCATGGGAGACCTCATAGGCTACTTTTTGGGAAAATAAAAACCTTTCTACGCATAGGCTACTTTTTTTCAAATGTAGAAGGTAATTTCCTTTTTCTTGCAGTATCAGAATAGAAATACATCTATTCAGTGCATCTTTAATCCATTATCCCCACAAAGATTCAGGAAGCTACCAGAATAAGCACCTAGGCCTGTAGATTTAGCATATTTGAGTGAGCGGCTAGATGAAATGAAATGATGAAATGATTTTCCAGGGCAATATAGATGATTTCCAGGACAATTCCACATTTTAATCAATTTCCAGGAGTTTTCTATGACTGGAAAAGCCACCTCTGAAATTTCAGGTTTACCAGGACGCGTGGGAACCCTGCATGCAGCATACTTGTGATGTAAGTTATGCTACAGGAAAGAAAGTGCCATCAGGTCAATACAAGCGTTGAGTGGCAGCCAAAAATCTTAACTTGCGCTTGAAAATTTGTACTATTACACAAATCGCTAGGTAGTTTTATGAGGGGGCCCTAAATTCTAATCTTTCATGGGGCCCAAAATTTCTGGCGGCGGCCCTGAACAGACATCATAGACTATTGTCAACTGTGTGGCTGGCTGCATTAGGCCAATTACCCAATTACAAGTGTGTGTGTGTGTGTGTGTGTGTGTGTGTGTGAGAGAGAGAGAGAGAGAGAGAGAGAGAGAGAGAGAGAGAGTGCGTGTGTGTGTGTGTGTGTGTGTGTGTGTGTGTGTGTGTGTGTTTGAAATGTGACTTCAGGTGAAACAGGTGACTTCAGGTGAAACAGGGTTTTTTTTTCCTTCAAATCCTCAGTGCCTGTCCAGAAATACATTCCAGATGCACAGAACACATGTGCTGACAACATCAACTGAAAAGAAAAATCTTAAGACACATTTTAATATGATTTCTCATCAGTTTTGTACAAAAAATAGCAGATTTTCTCACTTTTTCCAAATATTTTCATATTTACTTCATTGCTTGCAATTAACTATTCCGGCATTCTCTCATCAGTCATCAGTAAATATGTCATACTTTTCACCAAATTACTCATAAAGGTTACTCTATAAAAAAGTTTATAAAAATTCAACCAAGATTATGGTATTAGTGATGAGTTCAATTCTAGTTTGTAATCAACAGGCTTAGAGCCTCAATATCATTTTAGGCTATTGTTGGGTGTATTGTTTAGGCAATTGTTGGGTGTCTACTAACCAGCTCATCATCCCAGTTCCCAAGAAATCCTCCATCACGTCATTGAATGATTACGGACCTGTGGCCTTGACTTCATTCACTATGAATGTCTAGTACTGCCTCATCTCAAAAACATCACCATACGTCATTAGTTGGACTCCCTGCAGTCTGTCTATAGGGAAGTGGGAGTGGATGATGCCGTGAACACATGGCTGCATTTCATTCTGCAACACCTGTGCTACAGTGCTGTTTGTGGACTATCATACCTTTTTTGGATTATCATAACTAAAATCCTTACCACCAAAGTCTCTCAGTTCATTTCCTGCCATCTGTCAGTGGCTCTCCATCTTTCTGACTCTATAGCTGTGCTCTCAAACTATAGCGTGTGGACACATGTCAGGCGGGGCACAAGACGTCTCCTTGTTATTGACCAACAGTTACAAGTAGACTCTCAAGTTTCAGGGATCCATCATCTCCCAGAATCTAAGGTGGGAGATCCAACTTCTTCAACGATATCATCAAAAAGGCCCAGGTTACGCTTCCTACGAACTGTGGAAATATGGCTCACCACAAGAGGTATTGGCCATCTTCATCATCATCTACACTGCTGCATATTCATCAAAGTGCGGTTTGGAGCAGCCACTAAACTGGACAAGCACAGACTACAATACAAAATTTGGTTGAAGGAAAATTCATTGTGCATCCCTAATGTTCCTATTAAGGATACAGTTTTATATAAAATCCTATCATTATCATATCACCATCATGATAAAAGTCCTTTACATGTCGTTTTTCTTCTGTTTCATGTCGGAAATGTGACCAGGAACACTTAAATTTTGTAAACCAACAAATAAAATACCGGTAAGTAAAAAAAAAAAAAGAAAGAAGAAGAACTGCTGATAATCAAGTCCTCATTATGTTCAAAGTGCCATAACTTCTGATCCAGGGCACCTAGAAACAAAATTTGTAAACTTTGACTCTGTGTTATTCATACTAGGTGAGTTTTGTAGAGATATCAAAGTCCTTCTAAGGCAGTGTTTCTCAAACTGTGGGGCGGGCCCCACTTGTGGGGCGCGAGACATCTCTTTGCATTGACCAACGGGCACAACATGCCCCCCGAATTCATAGCTGTTTGTCAGATATGCGCATATGACCGTAAATTGAGCTTCCCAATGGTATAATTTGCTAGTTGCTGTGATGAGGGGTTCGAGAGAAATTTGGCTTTGAATTAGTAACATGAAAATTCTAACACTGACAAAAATCCTGTACTCGCCAAGTATTCCTCACAGAGATATTGTGCGCATATTGAGCCTCCAGGTGGGGCGTGAAAATTCTCTGCCTTCCAAAGTGGGGAATGACAGAAAAAGTTTGAGAACCACTGTTCTAAGGCAAGTCACATCACTCGGCCGCCATATTGGATACGCCTTCGGGCAGCTATTTGGGCTTAACAAGACCAGACCCTCCAAAATGAATGGGGAAATATCCATAAGTACAGATTGGTTGGTCGTATGGACTAAAAAAGTATATGGTGTGAATCCTCGTTTAAATCTGAGTTGAACAGTGGCAAAATCTACCAGACAGACCCAAAAACAAAGCTAAAAAGACGTTACTTAAAACGCCACCTTTGCTTACGAATGGCCGTAGTGCATTTGGAGGACTTCTGAAGTGATTTGTCTCCTCCAAAGGCATTTTAAAATTTGACCGGAAAGGAAGACTAATTGGCCTTTTTTGCAGCCTCGTCCGTTTGTACTAGCCTACCCAACCGCATGATCAACCTAAGAAAAATAGTACATTTTTCATTAGTGGAGATTTAAAATGTGTTATTTGGAGATGTCTGTGAAAAGCACAAATAATCTTCATCCATTTAACAGATTATAAATATATATTTTTTACAAATTGAATAGGCTCAACTTGCCCCTCGCCTGATGGCTCAATTTACCCCACTACATGATTTAGGAAGATGCCTGTTGTATCCTGCAGTTATGGAGCCACCACTAGGGTGCAGTAGCAGGAAGTAACATGGAAGTGTTGTAACATACTGAAACAGAGAAGGAGAAAATAAACACAGTTCATGCCATGGAGGTATTAACAGGGGGTCAGGATTTGGTTGGTTAGCTGTGCCAATTAGCATTGCACTTCCTCGTCGCCATTTTCCAGAAATGACATCATATCCGACTCCATTTGACATATGCTGATTGGTTAATAGGCGTGTTTGAGATGTAAAGCCGCCTACAGCCGCCTGCAGCCGGCTGCAGCCAAGCGATGCATTGTGGTTAGACGCGGTGTCCGACTTCCGGCTGACTTCACCAAGCTTGTGAATGCGTCACCAAAATACGCCCACAGCACGTCACTCAAAACTCGCGGTAACAAGGCGGCTGCAGCCGAAACCCGCATCTCCTTTTTCTCGGCTGCAAGAGGATGCATCCCACCCCCATGACGTAACTCATTATTCCGATTGGTTTGAAACTCCTCATGACAAATATGACACCAACCACGTTGTACTCACTGAAAATGGGCTTATTTGAATGAGCTTCTGCTAAGCAGTATGCAAGTTTTGCCCAATGAAATAGCCTTATTGCTCTCCAGCATGGCTTGGTTTGCCATCTCAAATAAGCATTTCATACCACATTACTATTTTTAACAAAACACCTTCAAACACAACTCTGTTCCTCTTGCATTGCAACAATAATTTATTAAGCAACATTATATGATTTATTTCGCCAGTTATCACGTTCATTATAATGGTGAAATGAGGGGATTCAAGCTGTTTTCAGTGCAAACAAACTTCCGCGATATCTCCCGACATCACGTCCATGTTCACGTGTTGTATGGCTTCAGCCAGCTGCAGCTGTGTTGTCCACCTTGTCCCCCATGCTTTTCCACTCCCACCGACGTATTTCCGTAGATCTCGCTGGTTCTGGCTACAGCCTCTAGCTGTACCGACTCTGAACACGAACGAGCTTAATGCTACACTTTCAGCTCATGTGAACAAGCTCCCTGTGCACATACTTTTGTGGGCATGCCCAGACTTGCCATCTGTTTGTGTGCCGCTCTCATTCTCATTAGTAACATGGGCCCTCATTGGCCTAATGAAATGGAGTCGGAAGTGAGCTCCATGAAACGCCATCTTGACAACTGAAAATTTTGTTCAATTTTGGATGAATTCACTAGCCTAGCATTCCACATTGGAATGAATGGGAGGCGGGACTTAGTATGTTTCTCCAGGTTTATTAGGGTATTAATAACTGGAGAAACATACTAAGTCCCGCCTCCCATTCGTTCCAATGTGGAATGCTAGGCTAGTGAATTCATCCAAAATTGAACAAAATTTTCAGTTGTCAAGATGGCGTTTCATGGAGCTCACTTCCGACTCCATTTCATTAGGGTCCGTGTATGATTCGTTCATTTGAATCTCAATTAAGAACGAAATAACAATAAAATGGAAAAGTTACTTGTTATATGATTTTTTGGTTTTCCAGTGTTGAACAAAAAACAAAATAACGACTTCTTTTTTAAACTTTCATTTAATGCTCAGGTCAAAAAAGAAACATTTCAAAAACGGTATTGGCACCAATTTTGATTTTATATTTTAATATGGGCGTCCGTTTGGTTTCCAAAGTGCTGGGGGAAAAAAACACATGCTTGCTTCTTAAGTGGTCCGTGTACTTTTTCGTTCATTCATTATTCTATTTTGGAATGAAAGATGAAATTGAAAAAAGGGTGCAACTTCTTATCTTGTTTAAAGCCATACACGCAGAAATGGCTGTATTTGGTTTTCTGCATGTGTTGTCTCATACCATAATAGTATTATAAGAAATTACAACATTTTTGATCGATTTTCAATGTGTGATATTTGTTTATTCATTTATTGAAATTCATTTGACTGACCCTTCTGTTTACCCGGAAGGAAAGTTTGCAGCCTGAGTCGCACCAGAAAAGACTTAGGTCTAGCTAGCGACCATTCGAGACATACGCAAAGACGCTCCAGAAAAATAATAGTGTATTCTTTAGCTGGCAAGTTTATTGATGAGCGCACGCTCTTGCTCTTCATACCACTGTTTTACACACATTTAATACACATTTCTCTTTGATATATTTGGGGCATTATCGTTGGGAAGCCGTACACTACACAGGTAAAGGCTGGAGATGAGCTGGGAAGCTGGGGTTCATTCAACAGCACATTGTTACGCACCGGTGCGTTGCGTTAGCCTAATTGAATGATAAGTTTGCTCGTTACGCTGCACACCAGTGCGCAACACGCTTCTGAGGTAGTTCACTCTCGTTTGATGGGCGTGTCAGAGGTGTTCACCAATGAGCATCTAGGTGTATCGGAAGCTCTGAGATTTAAAGCGCTACTGCTAAATATAACACAAATTCATGTTGTGTTGAATTGTCCTCTGGTGACAGCAAAAGCAGTGGTAATATTATCATTTTGTAGTATTCCTAACAATGATACATTTAAACTACTGAGGTTGTTGTTAAGTTCAGCTATTTCCTTGCCTGCCACCACGTGCAGAATGGCCCTCCAGGCTTCCATTGTTGCTGCACTGACGTGACACAACAGTATGTTCAGCCCGACGTCGTTTGCGTTGAGTTCAACGCTATGCACCGTTACGGCCGTTCTGAATAGCCTCCTGATGGAACATGCTGATAATCAGAACTGTCAAAATCCTCAATCACAATTGGTCTACCCTTCCCGTCCTCTGTCCCTACTCAATATTGTGGTGGCGCTTGCATGCACTTCACGAGGTTGTGAGCGTCACAAAATATTATTTGCACACTCATCACAGATCAACCAAATTTTTTGAAGTGTCGCAACGTTCCGGAATAGTGTTGCAACAATGCTTGCAAAGTTGGTATTTGCCTCAAAATAAACCATGTGATAAAAACTCAACCACTTACTTCCAGAATTACTTCCAGGTCATCCTTATCGGTGCTTAACAAACCAAAGACGCAATTCAGATGAACGTTTTTCTTTATTGCTCTTCTCTTTTTTTTCTAGGATTCAGCGTTTCCTTTTCAGTGCCTAAAAGATATCAAAACATGGCGCTTGGTTCCATATCATAAGTGAAATTCAAGCGTAAAATACCATAAACGAGTCCTTATTCATTTCTCGTGCGACTTCCAAAATAGAATAATGAATGAACGAAAAAGTACACGGACCTTAAGTGCTGTGGATAGGCCTAGACTATAGTTATTAGTTTTCTTAATGATGCTTTTATGCCTCCGTTGTGCTATGTCTAACAAAATTCCAGCAATCTAAATCTTTAATTAATTCAGCGCAGCGTTAGGCGATCTCCAGTCGTGAAAAAACTATTGGACCATGGTGTAAGCCTACATTACGGACAAAATGGCATAGGATAAGGTATTCACAGGCCTGGGCTCATATGGAATGCCTATAGCCTACCAAATAAATTACACTAATTAAATACCTGACACTCTGCCAAACTCACAGCATAACGCAAAGAAATGCTGTATCCCAAAGAAAAATATCGGCAAAAATGCGTAATTCAAAAGTAAAATGGCTACTTGATCAATAATAGCCATTTGATCGGCGCTAGACCAAAACAGTTAAAAAGCGCATTCCCTCACCAGCTGGCAGCTGTAGTAGCCAGCCATGCGTGGTCAATCATTTGTTAATCAAATTTAACAGCAATTACTTGACCCAAGTTGTTGTAATGCAAAAGTATGCCTAATCCTGTACATTAGGACCAACATGTTATGACCAGAAGGTGGCATTATAGGCCAATGTAAAGTAAATTATGCACTAGGCCTACTTCTTTCCTGAAAAACGTTGATATTAAAAACAGTCTGCTAATCTGACGCGCCACGCTTTATCGGACCAGCTCGCTCCCAACTATGTGTCCGTAAACAAATCTTTTCCTTCTCAGTTAATTTCCCTTTCGCTGTAATTTCCAAGCAGCGCTCCTTCATTTAATAAAGGAGCGCAAAATGCCGCGCGCACACCGCGCACTCACTCCCGCGAGTCGGTAAAAAAGTTCATTCATAGTAATTCATGGAGTATGCTGGAGTTTCTGGCGAGTGCGTTTGTTTGTTGTGGATGTTAATTGAACGACAACAGCTTGCTACTGAGGGATGAAGTTTAGAAACTGAACTTTTTGCTGCCATCGGGCGCAGGCCCCCGACGCGCAACAGCTGAGGGAAAAGTAGCCTATACCTGATCATTTCGGAGCGCACGCGGGCAAAGCAGTCCCTCCTACATGCGGCAGCATATTACAAATTTCAGTGTGGGTCCTGCCTGCTTGAAACAATTGGATAATGTATGGCCTATGTTTCCAGTGCAGCGGTAATCGTGCTCACAGACGAAGATGCGCTTTGGCACAGATTAAAAAATAAAATCAAAATTATTCTCAGGTCCTCCAAGATCATTGTTGAAATGTTTCATTTTGGACCCGAGCATTAAATGAAAGTTTCAAAAAAGAAATCGTTATTTTGTTTTTTGTTCAACACTGGAAAACCAAAAAATCATAAACAAGTAATTTTTTCATTGTATTGTTATTTCGTTCTTGATTGAAATTCAAATGAACGAATCATACACGGACCCATTAGGGCAATGAGGGCCCATGTTACTAATGGAGATGAGCTACAGATGGCAAGTCTGAGCACGCCCACAAAAGTTTGTGCACAGGAAGCTCGTTCACATAAGCTGAAAGTGCAGCATTAACCAATCAGCATATGTCAAATGGAGTCGGATATGATGTCATTTCTGGAAAATGGCGACGAGGAAGTGCAATGCTATTGGCAAAGCTAACCGGCCAAATCCTGACCCCCTGGTTCATGCTGACTTAACAATGCAGTCATGTTGGTTTTTCTTGCTTACCTTTGATAGTAAGAACTTAACAATGCCTCACCCAACAAGTTACGGTCATATTCATGATTTTGTTTAGCCATCACATAATGGCTTATAAGAGCACTAATCGAGGTATAATGCATTTGAATATTATTCCATTCGTGTTTTTTCTTAATCATCTTAACACTGGATATGAAGTCACTCACACATGATCACATATATCTTTTAAACCACATTTGCCATGTAGGCCTACTTGCTTTTTTCACACACAGAAAAATTGGGTGGCTCATTTTACACCACCCTCCCCTATAGCTGCAGCCTTTGGTTTTATGCCTGTGGGTGAAATACACCACTCCCTTTTAATTACGGTTGGGAGAGTCCTGGCACATACTAGTGTATTGAGTCTAGTTTCAGCTATGTTGGTGGACAAGTTATAGGATATGTCTAAAGGCCATGCACGTGGGCCTACAATACAAGTTTCGATGCCAGTGGCGAGGCACGTCAAACGAGCTCAAAATAAAAGAACACCTAGTTGAAACATGGAATTGTTCACTGCATTGCTATTAGGCGTGTTTGAGATGTAAAGCCGCCTACAGCCGCCTTCAGCCGGCTGCAGCCAAGCGATGCATTGTGGTTAGACGCGGTGTCCGACTTCCGGCTGACTTCACTAAGCTTGTGAATGCGTCACCAAAATACGCCCACAGCACGTCACTCAAAACTCGCGGTAACAAGGCGCCTGCAGCCGAAAGTCGCATCTCCTTTTTCTCGGCTGCAAGAGGATGCATCCCACCCCCATGACGTAACTCATTATTCCGATTGGTTTGAAACTCCTCATGACAAATATGACACCAACCATGTTGTACTCACTGAAAATGGGCTTATTTGAATGAGCTGCTGCTAAGCAGTATGCAAGTTTTGCCCAATGAAATAGCGTTATTGCTCTCCAGCATGGCTTGGTTTGCCATCTCAAATAAGCATTTCATACCACATTACTATTTTTAACAAAACACCTTCAAACACAACTCTGTTCCTCTTGCATTGCAACAATAATTTATTAAGCAACATTATATGATTTATTTCGCCAGTTATCACGTTCATTTTAATGATGAAATGAGGGGATTCAAGCTGTTTTCAGTGCAAACAAACTTCCACGATATCTCCTGACATCACGTCCATGTTCACGTGTGTTTGGCTACAGCCAGCTGCAGCTGTGTTGTCCACCTTGTCCCCCATGCTTTTCCACTCCCACCGACGTATTTCCGTAGATCTCGCTGGCTCTGGCTACAGCCTGTAGCCGTACCGACTCTGAACACGAACGAGCTTATTGTAATAAACCTAGTTGGAGAGCTTAGCCAGAGATCCTTCTTTACGGAGATAAATCATGAGGACCCACTTCCTGGAGTCATGAGGCTAATGCCAAATAACGTAGTTCTGGGCGGCGCTAGCATTTATGCAGTGGAGAAGCTCATTATGTAACATTGAAGTCTATGGCAGAATCCAAGAATTTCACCGAAATTTTAAAAGCCTTATTTTTCTGAGCAATGGATGTACATTTTGGGCATGGTATGGTGATCTCCAAAGCCCCCTACCCTATTTCATATTATTGTCAACACTATGTGACTCTCCATTCCGTAGAAAATGAACTTTTAATCAGGTGTGCACCAAGTCTGTGCTGAAGTTTTTTTTTTCTTTTTAGATCATGTCAAAATCATATATATATATATATAAAAAAAAACAAAAAATAAAATTTGCGGCATCTAGCTTTACTTAGGTTTTGCATCTACGGAGGTTGACTGAATGGGGATGCCAGGTGCCACTGATTAGGGTGGCAGCTCACTGGGAGGGCGTGGCCAGGCTAGTGGCTGCTAGCTCGGATGACTCCAATTTGCTCCCATAGACATGAACTACCACGACATAGATACAGACCAGGGGGTCAGGATTTGGCTGGTTAGCTTTGCCAATTAGCATTGCACTTCCTCGTCGCCATTTTCCAGAAATTACATCATATCCGACTCCAATTGACATATGCTGATTGGTTAATGCTACACTTTCAGATCATGTGAATGAGCTCCCGGTGCACACACTTTTGTGGGCGTGCCCAGACTTGCCATCTGTAGCTCATCTCCATTAGTAACATGGGCCCTCATTGGCCCAAATGAAATGGAGTCGGAAGTGAGCTCCATGAAACGCCATCTTGACAACTGAAAAATTTGTTCAATTTTGGATGAATTCACTAGCCTAGCATTCCACATTGGAATCAATGGGAGGCGGGACTTAGTATGTTTCTCCAGGTTTATTAATACCCAAGGAGGTTATATATAAACTGGAGACAACGACTAAGTCCCGCCCCCCATAGAACTGAATGGCCGAGGCTAGGCTAGTAAATGCGGTGAATTGACAGTCAACGCCATTGTGAACATTGGAGGTAACAGGCCAGGCCATGCCCATGCTGCCCATGCGCAAAGTTCCAAAGTTGGTAGTCCAAACAGTAGTCCTTCAGTCCAGACGGTGGTGATAATGCACCTAGTTTGTTTGCCATACAACACGAGGAAGAAAGTTCTGTCGAGAACGTGCAGAAGTTTATAGCATTCATGACAGTACACTTTTTTTTCACAAGCTCCTCAAAAAATAAGCAAAGAGTAACCAGAGATCATGAAATATTGCTTTTACTCTCCCCGGAGGAATAACCAGGGGCGCCGACAGGGGGGGAAAGATTAGGACGATTCTAAGGGCCCAGCACTGACAAGGGGCCCTTTCAGGGCTGTTAGTATTACTTCAAACAGTATTGGCTTGAGAAGACTTTTGAAATGAAATATTTCATTGTATTTGTTCAATTAAGCAAATTGAACATTGTTGTGATATTCTATAATATTTCCCACAAATTATTTTCTAAATAGTCGTTTCACCCCTCTCCCTTTTTACCAAATGGTATGGTCCGAATCGTTCAGCGGTACACCTTCAAATGCTTCTGCTCCGACAAGGCTGCTCAACTGCAAGGTGTTCAGTCAGTCGCAACTGCTGGTGAGCATTGTTTGCCAAGTGTGGAAACAAGTTGCTAAATTAGACTTATGGTGTTGATGAACTATGAAGCCTTGTTACCCCAAACACGAAAGGACAAACAGCAGCAATTTAAGAGCGAACGGCACACGCATTTTAAAATGAGATGCGATCTCGCGGTGGGTGTGCATATGTCCAAATTCACCAGTAGCCTACTTCTCGATTTAATAACTCGGAGAGTTTTTCTCTCTCAAATGTTGTACAGATATCATTTTAAAGTACTTTACAGGGGCTACATAACTGTGGTGGTTAGGCTACTAGTTGCGGTAATAAACGGTTTACAAATGAATTAATTGTGAAGACAGTTGTAGCCTACTGTGGAAACAGTTCTACATTGTGATCATGCTGTCAAATACCTACATTTCTAAAACTGTGGAAGCCATAGGCATAGCCTATCTATTTATCTGTAAGCCTACTAGGTAGTGAGGGTTTTTTTGCAATTAATAACACCACTGCACCAGTCACAGCTGTTTTTGCAGTCAAGCTGATGTAGCTTGTTAGACAGATAAGTGAAATGTTGGTCAGAGAATTCCCTGTGCTATTTAGGCTACCCCTGCAGATTATGAATTACAAGTTGGTCTAGGCTATGTCTTCCAATGATTAAGACATAGGCTACTTTCCACAAAACAATTTACATAACAACTGAAATTGAAAATGTATGCCTCATTTTACAGAGGTGTGCAGTGAAACAAGTCTCAAATTTTAAAATTGACTGCATAATGGGTTCAATTGTTAAAAAAAAAAAAAAAGATTCCAATGTCTGACTGACAACTAACCAACTTGGATAAAAACATCTGCTGAATGCATAAATATGAATGAAAATGTAAACTACAACAGTTGGTCAGGGTCATTGTCAGTATAATTGTCAGTATTAGCCTACCTCATGGAGCACTGTAATGACATGCAATGGAATAAGCTAAGCCATTGAAATAATAGGCTATGTGATCTTACAAAATATTAAAATGCACCAGAATGCAGGGAACGGAAAATCATTAAAGGAAGGGAACCATGGATTTTTCTTTGTAGTAGCCTATAGGTTAATTTTCATAGTTGATGATTTAAAATGTTAACATGTAGTTCATCACATGCAGCACACTTAGTGATTTAAGTTATGCTACAGGAAAGAAAGTGCCATCAGGTCAATACAAACGTTGAGTGCTAACGTTAGCCAAAAATCTTCACTTGCGCTTGAAAATTTTACTATTACACAAATCGCTAGATGGTGAGGGGGCCCTAAATTCTAATCTTTCATGGGGCCCAAAATTTCTGGCGGCGCCCTGGGAATAACATTTCGCATGTAACCGCCCACCAACTTGTAAGTGCATGAGTGCTCGTGCCCAGCATGACTCTTGTGCATGCGCCAGCATGGTTCGGATTGTGACTCCATACGTAAATATGGCGATGCTAAAGTGCTGCCGCTAATCTGCGCGTTCTTGACCCCCTGTTAATACCTCCATGATACAGACGGCAAGTCCGGGTACGCCCATAAAATCAGCTCCTCGTGTCCCCCATGTGGGGGAAAACAAACCCTAAATTAGTGAAGGAGTCAATGGCATGCTAAGCTACAAGTTACACTGAGCACCATCTACAAGGAGCCAGACACATTTTTGAGGGCAATGCCTGAAGGTAGTAATGATGGTCAGATGGTCCGATGTGAATTCTGAACTTGACACCCCTCCAAACGCGATACTGATGACAATTTAGATGATGTTTGTTAGCTTCATTAGCTTGCTAACTAGCCAACTTCATTGATCACCACAGTAAATGTAGCTAACTTTAGCTTGCTTAACTGAGCTAATCAGACTTGTGATTGAAAGTTGCTTTACTTTTGACAGGAGCAGAGACGGCTCATGACATTTCTGTTAGTGTAGGCTAACAGCAATAAACAAATGATGGAAAAATTATTTTAGTCTAAACACAAGTAGGCAAACAGGTCATGATTAGACAAAACATCTAATATGGACTTTGTTCAATTTTACTTAGCGATCTTTTATTGTTAAGCAACTTTCTCTACCTTGTCCATTCACCATAATGTTAAATTGGCCTCTGTTATCCCCCACGCTGACTCCACCCTTGCACTTTGGGGACGTTAACCGTACTTGCCGTCTGTATCTATATCTGGCTTCTGAAGAATATCCGATATCAGTGTCTCTGGAGATATTCACCTTATTCCGCGGGTAAACATGGGGGCTGCCATGATTGTCATTCAACATTCGGTCTAGCAACGCATTGACTTTGCGTGGCTTTGATATTTGGTGTTTTAACGGTCTAATATAAGTGGTCTTACTATGAAGTTGTAGCCTGGCATGCCATCTCTGTACAGAAAATTTCTGTACTTGAGTCTGGAAGGGCTGGATTGGGTAGAGGGTGGGCGCAGCCGTTGTCTGTCAAGTCGCCTTTGCACACGATTAGCCTCTCTCCATCTCTGCAACTCTCTCACTTGTCCCTTACCCCTCAGGGCGATTTGATTGGTCTGATACAAGTTCTGGGCGCCTTCTTCTCTGCTGAGCCTGGATAGACTCGTGTAGTGGCCAAATGAATTTGCTGCTTCTAGGGGGGGTTTAGATTTCTAGGCTAATGAAGTTGTGCTCACTATATCCATCAATAAAGATAGAACAGTTCGTCGCCAGATAAAAAATGATGTTTTCAACTGTAAAAACGGTGTTTCTACGGCGGGAGCGTGTCTATGTTCCCACAGCCCTATGTTCCCACAGCCCTATATTCTCACATTTCTAAGAGTTTTTTTTCTGTCTTTCTTCAAAGTCAGGTACTATAGTCCCACATTTCTACCCCTGCCTGGTAGACCCCCTATGTAAGTTCAAGCAAGATTCGATCTTTGGTATTATTTGCTCAATGGTGTACCTTCCAGGCAGCACAGCCTAAAAGGCACTACCTTTACCCTATTCCTAACCCCCTCAACCCTCATCCTAACCCTAAACTGAGTGGAATAGTGCCTTGAAGGCAGCGCTGCCTGGAAGGCACCATTGAGGGAAAAAAATACCAAACACCGTATTCAATGGGGCCTTCCAGGTAGTGGGGTTTGGGTAAGCGTTAAGGTTCTTTTATGCTGGGTATCTAGATTCATATTCACAATGAAAACGATCTTCATCCACCTCAGCGATCATTTTTGAAATCGACCTCAGCAATCATTTTTGGAATCGTTTTCAGTTTCAGAATCCTCCATTCTAATGTGAATGGAAGGGCTAACTGGATAAATATTACCGGTGTTGGTGTGAACATGCCCTTATCGGAACATATTGCTGTGGGAAAATAGATTCCAATTTTTTTAAAAAAACAAAAAAATCTTTGTAATGTGAGAGCATTTCAAATTCTGTGAAAAATAAAAAAAATCGAACAAATGTGGGAACATAGAGCTCTGGGAACATAGGGCTGTGGGAACATAGAGCTGTGGGAACATAGCCACGGCTACAATAAGGAGTTTTGTGATTGTGGTATTTCATGAAAATTACGTTTACGTATTTGAATGAGAGGCAGCGTCTAACGGAAGTTCTAAGACAATCGGAGGGCAAACACGGAAGAAAAAAAGACAAAAAGGGGCGGGGCTGCATAAGGTGAATACGAAGTTTAATCTTTTGCCAGTGTGCATTATCTTCTACGACTATGTTAAATTTCCAGTATGTGGAAACATGGCTTGTTGAGCTTGTTGAGCAAGTACAACTAGCCACCATCCCATTTCCACTGATTCTGGTTGGATTTTATAATAGTTGGTTGGGAAGTTAGTTGGGGTTGATTGAAAATGAAGTAAAGAAATAGAGAAAATACCTACTTTTAGCACTAAATGGAGGGAAAATCATATATATTGTGTATTTTTTTCCAGTTAATGTTGTCAGCACATGCATTCTGTGCATCTGGAATGTATTTTTGACAGCCACTGAGGATTTAAGAGAAAAAAGTTTTTCACATTTTTCTGCTAAATATTGAAGAGTGCATATACTAAATTGGGGACAACGTTCACAATATTTCTGGCAGAGCAGACCCTCCAATTATTTGTTCTTGGGGTTAAAGGTAACCAGAAAAACACAAATGAAAAGTATAACAGACGGTGTCTGGTTCAACCTATTTTCTTGAGCTTTTTGGACTTTGGCCCCCTGACTAATAAGACTGCAGAGGCAATGGTGTTTTTTGCCCCCAATAGCACTTTCCAGGTAACACAGCCTAAAAGGCACTACCTTTTGCCAACCACTTGCCAATTTCTTTTCATTAGAGACTTTTATTTGGTACAATCTCCAAATTAACATATTGGTCCTAAATGGAAGTCCGACCCTGGTTGTGCAAGTGTGCACCATCCTTAATAATTAAGTAAAGCCGAAAAATAAAAAAATAAAATAAATGTCTTTTATTTGATATTGACTCAAAACACTGACACAACATGCTTTCAACACAAAAACCTAAAAAAGCTGATAAGTTTGTCCGCAGCTACAAACTCCCGGCGTGGGAGTGGAACGCTCTAATCAACTGAGCTAAAAGCCCGAGCTTCTAACTCAGCGTGTTAGAAGCGCCCATGGAATTGGATGATGAGGATTTACACGTACTACCGCCGAGTTAGCTAGCCTCCATTACACTCACCCTCCAAATCCTCACTCCCATCCTAGTCACGGCACCAATGTAGCCGGTGGCGGTCCGCACCGCACACGGGTCTCAAACCCACCACCCTGCAAGCTACAAACTCCCGGAGTGGGAGTGGAACGCTCTAACCAACTGAGCTAAAAGCCCGAGCTTCTGACTCAGGGTGTTAGAAGCGCCCATGGAATTGGGTGATGAGGATTTATGTAACGGTAGCAGGTTTAAATTCTATTTGACCCTTGGATACACAACAATACAACGACAATTTTGTAACAAGTAATTTTTATTAACAATAATTTAAAATACAGGAAGGATGATTTTGTGCTAAAAAGAGGCCACAAAAAGAAATAAACAATTCATTAACCCACACAATAATAGGCGTAACCAACTGGCATGACACCGGCAAAGACAGTATAAATATGTGCAAATCTGCAATTATGAGCGGGGACTAAATTGGGACAATGTCTGCGTAGTGGCCCTAGTGGCGGTCTCAGTATGTGCAGTTACCACTAGTAAGTTACAACTCACTATGTGCAATGTGCAACAGTGGCTTAGGGATCAGTATGTGTAGAACACAAGCAAATGGCAACCTGCAGTCAGTATGTGCAAAATACAAGCAATAGGCAATCCTCACGCAATGTGCAAAGATACAATAGCTAAAGGGTTGATAAGTAAGATTATAAACTAGCAACAGTTTACAAATCAGTATGTGCAAAATACAAACAATTATCAATGCCAAGGTCAATACATTAACACAGTTAATTTGTAACTGAGCAAATAAACATACAAAACTACCAGTCAATAGTTACTACACAGAGCGTCTGTCAATTTAAACGACTATAATTTGGCGCCCCCTATTGGCAAAGTGGGCTACGCTTGGGATATTACCACAAGGCCTGATTAACACAGTGAGTAGCATAGAAGTCAATCGCACTCTTATAACAGGACTTTATCACTACGACAAAACACAGCACACAGGGGGGAGCTAGAGGCACCACAAACAAGATTAGGAGTGAAGCTAAAGAATAACAGTGGCATAGGCTTCATAAGGGATTGTAGTAACACCCACAGCATAAAATACACTAGGCCTTATCGAACAGTATTACAA
>JAODXP020000015.1:2282902-2316943 GCA_027497455.2 Sardinella longiceps
TTTACTACAGCAACGCCAACACCAGAGATGGGAAGTAACAAAGTACAAATAGCCTACAATAGCATTTTCAGACATCACATTTACCAGAGTCTTATTTCATGTAAATGTACTGTGTACTTTCACTTAAGTAGCCTAGGGAAAGTGTACACTTTTGTCATCTCTGCCCAAGACTACCATCCCTAGCCAGATAATCTGAAACTGTGAAGCACTCACTTGTTCTTCTCTTGAGTATCACCACTACTATTACCAGTGCAGCAGCCACAGCCAACAGAGCAACGAATACACCAACACCAGCGAGAGGAACATCTGGCGTGACTGAGGAGAGAAGGAACAAAAATGAGAAGGAAGAGGAGTCATCACTTATTGTTTGATGAGGAGGTCATGTGTAGCTGGTTTGTATGCTCTAAAGAGATGGACAACATTGATCTTTAAAGTAAAGGGACCAGGGTGATCCTGACTTACTTTCTGTGTCCGATGAGGAGGTGGAGACAGTAATGGACTCTGGTACTGAGGGAGAAGATGACATTGCAGTGAGTCCTTCATATACAACAAGTCCTAGGAGTTTTTTTTATTATTACTATTTGCTTTCTATATCTATCTGTCTGTCTATCTGTTTGTATGTTTGTCTATCCAGACTACACAATCATAACACTGCATATTCCATATCACATTAGACATTAAAATGTGTTCAAATTAGAAATTTGGCTCTCTCTGTCTCACCTGATGTGTGAGGAATAGAGTTTGGTACTGAGGAAGAGAAAATGACGTTAAGAAAACAGCTTTCATATTCCCAACCTGTTACCATTGTTATGATTAATATGGTCAGAGGTGGTTAAAATTTTCGTCAAGGGTGGTCAGCATCAACATTTTATATAATGAAAACAGCAGTGCTTGTTTGAGACCAATGGACAATTATCATAGCGAAATACAGTTCCTATCCTTTTTTTCGGACAGGACCAATAGTCAAAATTTTGGTGACGATGATTCTATTTCATCTCACACTCCAGAAAAGGGGCTTAACATGCTAAAAAGTGAAAGCATAGTCAAGGAGTTGGCTATTTAATCAAATGTAATGTAGGCCCATCATGTCTTAGAAGATGTGTCATCTGCTATGTGTGCCGCACTATTTGTTCTTAACACTGACTTCTTGGAATACTCTTGTTTTTGCAGGTCGAAAAAGCGGGAGCGTGTCTTTGTTCCCACAGCCCAATGTTCCCACAACTCTGCTCCCACAGCCCTATGTTCCCACAGCCCTATGTTCCCACAACTCTGTTCCCACAGCCCTATGTTCCCACATTTCTAAGAGGTTTTTTTCTTCAAATTCAGGCCCTATAGTCGCACATTTCTACCCCTGCCTGATAGACCCCCTTTGAGAATTTAATAGCTGACTCCACATTGGAGTGGGACGCGAGACAGGTGAAGGGCAAAGAATTGCATTTTGTTCCATCTTTAAGGTAGCCTAGTCATGACCCTCCCCTTGATATATTCAATGTGGTTGATGCGAATGAGGTCAATGTCTGGAAGCTCTGACAGTCGTGGAGAGAGATGAAAATCTAATCTAAATTTAAATGCACCCCTGATTTTGCTCCAAGACTGCTCAGACACTCAATTTAAACAATATATCAATTGAGAAATATCTTAGGCCCTGTCTACAGCAACCCTGACAAATGAAAAATGTTTTTGAAAAGCATTGTTTTCACTTTCAGAATCCGTCATTCTAATATTGCATGTGTTGAACATGCAATATGGGAAAATATATTGATGTGGGATAACAGGGTCTAATTTTCATAAAATTCTTAGAAATGTGGGATCATGGGGCTGTGGGAACATAGAGTTATGGGAACATAGAGCTGTGGGAACATAGAGTTATGGGAACATAGAGCTGTGGGAACATAGGCTGACCCCAAAAAGGCATGTGTGTGAGAGCTGACTAACAAAGTGCACCACTAGAAATGACTTTAATTGTCCAAACTGTTAGCATCACTAACCTTTTACCATGGTGAATGTGGATAATGTCTGCATCTTCCCTTCTGCTATCAACTGGCATTTCCATGTTCTTGTGTGAATAGTGTGAATGAGGTTTGGATCTGTGAGCCCTACATTGTGTCGGATCATACAGACACTTTGATCATTTTTGCTGCTCTTCAACTCTGTCCCTCCATCATCCACCAATCTCAAATGGGCCCCATATTTTTCAGCTTCTTTAAAACACCAGTTTGAGGTATGCAGGATGCACGACAGAGTTAAAGTACTTCCTGTCTTCTCACCCATCACTGTGGAGGAAGCGAAACATGGCAATGTTTACACTATTTAGCATCTGCCTAAATTTAAATTTAAGTGCTATGATACATTCTGTTTTGTATCCATGGTCTGGTACATAACAATTCATCTTAGAAACTTAGCTGGCGTGGATGAACACGTAGCCCTGCTGCTAAACATTGCTAAGTGTGATAGCTACCACAATGACCGAATTTTGTGCAACATAGACGGACATGGCAAAACGGCAGCTAAAGCTAACAGAATGGGGCATGTCAAAACAAAACCTAATCGATTTGGATCTTTTTGACATGCCCCATTCTGTTACCGGTCTACGTTGCATGAAAATCGGTCATTGACGTGGCTATCAATTGCCCTTGGCACTCTGAAACAGCTGGGATGCATGTTGATTCACTCCGGATTATTGCTTTAAAGCCCCTTCATACCTCATGCAAAAGACAGATACGATTACGGATGAAATTCATTTGGAATAATGGGGCTGGGGCTGGAGTTTAGCACAACCAAACACAAAGACATATGGAAGAATGAAGTGACAAATACAGGCGTAAGGACACAAGGGTATGAATGGGCCTACTTGTAGGCCTACCTAACCAGAAAGTAGCAGAAGTACCCTACCCTGAATAACAGTCAGGTTAACCTCGCCATTTCTCTGGGACTGCTGGCAGCTGTAGAGTCCAGCATCCGCAGTGGTGACATTGGTAATGTGGAGAGAACAGTTGGGGAGGAGAGTCAGTCTGTTACTGGTTCTATGCGAAGCATTGTCATGTTTTACACGGCCATGTGTAACCAACTCTATGCTGTCACTATCACCCTTATAAAGCCAGATTATTGAGGAGCAGTTAGGTGTAACTACATTGGCACAGGGCACAGTAGCATTTCCACCATTGCTGGAGTACACAGTGGTCTGCCCTTGGACACCTGCATGGGAACGAAATAAATAATGGGTGATTGTAGCTGGAAAAAAAGTGAAGCAAACAACCACATATCCAGCAACATTTGGGTACTTTATCTGTCAGTGTAACTATCACATACATGTGTATATCAATGAGAGCTGGGACAATGCATCAATGTAGGTGACTTAAAGTGAAACACCAACGCTGGAGCTGTTAAGGGTCTTTTTCAGCATAGGCGTGAGTCAAACATTTGTTTAAAATGATAACTACATTGACACCTGGGTTTCTAACCGCCAAGCCAAATGAGTGTATCTGTGCCACTTATCTGTGCATCCAAATCACTATTTTCAAATAATAAAAAGGCGACTTATAGTGAATATACTGCATGGACTATTGTTGCAATCTAATACTAAAATAATACCATATAAAAGTTACATTGTAGTGGAATTTTGTGCAATCAATTTTTGTTGGTACATATGGAACAAGAAACAATTATTTTTCAGAATTTCCAAGTAGTCTACATTACATGGTATTACATTTTGGTACACAGTCTGCAATTTTATATTCTATAGTTTATATTTTAGACTTTATATTTTTGAGTAGGACAGAGAAAATTCACTTAGCCTATTCTTTTGCAACAGAAATTATTCAGTATATTTTCTATGAACAGCTTATTTGTTGTTCTATAACATTTTATTTAATTGTGTAATATTACGACAATTAGTTAACATTAGCCTAAATAATTTAATAATTAATACAACAATATATAGAAGTATTGCACAGCCGTTTTATAAAATAAAAACTGCCATTTACAATTTACATTTACAAGTTTGTTTTAATGCTATGATTGAAGAAATGCTATAAAAGGCATTTAAATGCAATTTCTCTTAAAAATAGGCCAGTTTAGAGTGTGTGAATGTTATCTGATTTGTCCTTACTCAATTAAAACAAAACTGTAATTTCATTGGTATTAAGTGAGAGGCACAAAAACAAAACATATTATTTTTCAACACTTTTGAAAACAGATACAGTATTTCACTTTTTGGAGGCGAGCTCTTCAATTTTAATTCCTAATCTAATTCTGATTTTCAGATTTTGTCATTTTAAAATAGCTATTCAGTGCTGCTGTTAATAGAAAAGACAAAAGAGCAATAATAACTGAAATAATAACAGAGCCACATTGAGCTCTATAACTCACCTATGTGGTCCTGCCTCATGCTGCTGACCAACAGTATAAGAGCAAAGTGTAAACTATTGTAAGTGTATATTTAACTTCTGCCACCTCACTTATGTTTTCTGAAGCTCTCCTGTGTATGTAAGCGTGAGTGTGTGTGTAGGTGTGTTGTGAGTTTCAGTGGCAGACTTGTATCTGTTTCCCTTCGATGCGGCTGGGCCTAGGGCTGCACTGTGTGTGAGTGTGAGTGTGTGTGTGTGTGTGTGTGTGTGTGTGTGTGTGTGTGTGTGTGTGTGTGTGTATGCACTCACACATTTTGCACTTACTGTATTGCACACATTAGGCTTTTGAGCGTGATAACACTTTAGGTCACGACACAAAAGTTATGGGTAAGGAGTAACATTACAAAAATAAACTGTTATGTTTGTTTAATTACAAAATAAGAATCTAATTGGCAATTTGAAAAAAGAGAAAAATCAAAGGCAAGTGCAGGATAGTGGAGAGAACACTACACTGCCTAAACTACAGCTGATGAGATTTGGTGTATCTGAAATTGAGAATACAGTAGCTGAAACTGTATTAAAAGTGAAGCTAATCCATAAATCTATAAAATAATGACCTTACAGCAGAGACATTTTGACGTTTTACGTTTACGTTCCACATGTGATCAAATGATCAAAAATGTGGGGTTTTTGTTTTCAAATACTAAAAAGGCATCTTATAGTGAATCTACAACATGGACTATTCTAACAATCTAATATCAAAATAGGACCATACTAAAGGTGGTGGAATTTGTGCAATCAACTTTTGTTGGTACACGTGGAACAGAGAGAAAATTGTTTTCTTCTTTGCTAACAAAAAGATTTCAAGTAGTCAGGTAGTACATAACATTACATGAAATGGTATTACATCTTGGGACTGTCTGCAATTTACCATATTTTCTATACTTACATTGCCAGAGAGAGAAAAATTAGATAGCAGAAATTACATTGCCTATATTTTTTCAGAAAGGCTTTTTTGATGTTTTGTATTATATATTTTATTTTAATGTTTCAATTTATTGACATTCATATAATTATGAACAGGACAATATTAAGACTTTGATCAAAAGTAATTATAATAATAATAAAGTGTTGCACAGCTATTTTATCGTTTTTATTGTGTAATTGAAGTTCTTTTCCAAAATGCTATAAAAGCCATTTAAACAATTAAGACAAAACTGTAATTTTATTGATAGCCTATTAAGTAAGATGCACCATAAAACACATTATTGTTAAAATACTTTTGAAAATGGATATTTAAAATGTTGGAGAAGAGCTCTTCTAACTCCTAATCTAATTCTGATTTTCAAATTTTGTGATAGTAATTTTAATAGCTAATCAGTGCCGTTAATAGAAAAATAAAAGAGCAATAATTACAGAGCCACATTGAGCTCTATAACTCACCCATGTGGTCCTGCCTCATGCTGCTGACCAACAGTATAAGAGCAAAGTGTATAGACTCCATCTTCATCTTCTGCTGCCTCACTTGTGTTTGCTAAAGCACTCCTTTGTCTGTAAGTGTGAGTGAGTGTGTGTGTGTGTGTGTGTGTGTGTGTGTGTGTGTGTGTGTGTGTGTGTGTGTGTGTGTGTGTGTAGTGTGTGTGTGCGTGTAGGTGTGTGTGTGAGTTTCAGTTACATAAATGTGTTTTAACTGTTTTCCCCTCAATGCGGCTCGTGTGTCTGTGTGTGTGTGTGTGTGTGTGTGTGTGTGTGTGTGTGTGTGTGCGTGTTAATCAATTATTTCCTTCAGTAGTGTTAGTGGTTCTGAAAACTGAAAAATTATAAGCTACTGTATGCACACCCACACATTTTGCACCTACTATATTGTGCACATGTAAACAGAGGCTTTAGAAAAATGCGATAACACCTTAGATTATGCAGGGGCGCCAATAGAAGTTTTGGGCCCTATGAAAAGAAAATAATTTTGGGTTCTCCAAACATTGATGATTTTAATAATCAAATTTTCTCTGAGGGCCCCTGTTGGTGCCAGGACCAAAAGAATCATCCTAACTTTCCCCCTCTAGCGGCACACCTGAGATTATGACACACATAACTACTGGGTAAGGAGTACAGTATGAACAACATCACATAAAATAACAAAGATAAACTGTGTGTAATGGCAAGGCAATTTGTGGGGATGAAGTGGAGAGAGCACTATACGGCCTAAACTACTGCTGATGAGATTTGGTGTATCTGGAATTGTGAAAATAGCTGAAAACTGTATTAAAAGTGAAGCCGAACTAATGGTGTGTGTGTGTGTGTGTGTGTGTGTGTGTGTGTGTGTGTGTGTGTGTGTGTGTGTGTGTGTGTGTGTGTACACAAGTCCTCAGAATGTGCAAGGAATGTCCAGTTTTCAAGTATTCAATTTAACCTGTCCAGTTTGAAAGGAAGAGTGATCAATTTTTGCTAAATTAGTGAAGCAAGATTCACTCTAGACACTGATGTAAAATGATTTTACAAACATAATTACAGCAAGAGCATCGGGTTTGTCATCATCTTAGAAGGAAAGAGAGAGAAAGAGAAAGAAAGAAAGAAAGAAATACAGAAGGAGATAAAACCCAAACGCTGCTGCAAACCAATTTCAGTGTTTCAAAGTGAGGCTTGAAGATTTTGGTTTTTGTGTGAGTTTGAGAGGTCTGAGAAAGGTGCCAGACACCCTCCTACTGTACTGTATGTGTGAACTGAAGCACAAACTGCATGCGATCACTGCTGCATGCAACTGCACAGAAAGTGCTCGGCATCTGATCTTCAATCATTTGGCAGCACTATTGAACACCACTGACTGCACAAGAAAAATAACAGTAGCCTAGCTCTCACACATACTGATGTATGCAGCTCAGTATGACCACTCAGCCTATTTCTATGTCATTCCTTTTGTCTGAGATGGAGAACAAATTAAAAAAAAAACTGCCATATACTCCAATTTTGTTTCATTGATGTGATTGGTTGTTTTTGAGTTACGTTTGTTAATTCTGGGAAGTGTGAGATGACAGGGAAGGTGTCAGACCTGGCAAAAATTACAGACCCCTATGAAACATCGGTCTGAAATTACCACTTTGTAGTAGTAGAGTTCAAAAGATACTACTAGTTAATGTTAGCTAGTCTACTAAACACCAAAACACTGTTGAATGACTTTTAGACACATGCAATTCCTTCTGCTGTCCCTACATGATAAATGATTGTAATAAATGATCATTTAGTTTGCACAAGGATTATACAACAAAGGTGAGAAGGCTCAGTGAATAAGAGCATGTAGCAATCCCATTACAAACATTATGCAGAAATGTATAACTTCTGAGTTATGGTGTATTGTTAATTTGTTAAAACTAATGTTCGGTGTAATTCAGCATAGACCTGTGGCAGAAACCTGCTGGCTGCACTAATAGCGAGTGGAACACAAGAATTTGGAACAACATGTATAGACCGCAGCCAAAAGCAAACATGCAGTTTACATTGAGTAAATGGGACCTCACCTTTTATTTTTGTATGATTCATTGACACAATGAGAAAGCTACTAAATGAGTGTGTGATTTTTAGAAACAGTATTTTAACATAAATGTGACTGCAAACAAATAGGCCTATGTTCCATTTTACCATAGAATTGCTAAATGTCTTTACTGAACATTGTGTGAATAAGCTGTATTTGTCAATATGAATCATAAATGCACTTTGCACTGGGCATATGGGCATAAGATGAGGTGCATGCAGCACACATGTCCAACAGGGGGATCAATTGTTTTAGACACATGGGCCAAGCTCAGTGGTCTCAATGTTTTGAAATGTTTTGCTTAACGGTTCCCATTCATCCCTATGGTTGGCAAATATTATAATACTAGAGACTTCTAGAGAGGGAACATGCACTTTGTCTTTTGTATTTGCTGAGGTGGTGCTAACTGTAGAGCCAGGTACTGATAATGAAGAAGATCAAATGGTAGTTATGGGTACATCAAAGGTCATAAAGGGATATGTCACCTGCACTAATTTCAGTAAAAGGTGGCATATGGCTTTAAAGGAACATTCCAACATTTTGGAAAATTATCCTATTTAAAGCTAGCTCTGACATAGCCCGCCCATAATACGAATGTTCATCCGTATCCATGGTCTGGGAACGGTCCTCTGGGGCGTGTTTACATCGGTAGAGAGTCTACCGGCCAATAAGCGAAGCTGATTAGACGAGCTTTCCAATCGTTTCAAACCAGGAGTGAATGCCCTCCCTCCGCAGTATAATCGCGTCAGGTTAAAGAACCTCCAGACCATGAATACGGATGAACAGCAGTATTATGGTCGGGCTATGTCAGGCTAATTTAAAGCCTACCCCAGAATTATATAATTAGTGAATAGTTGTAAGTTGCTAAATTGCTACATGTATGTAATAGACATATGTAGAGCGTGTGCTACATGTGGTGGCATAAAAGAGTAAACTAGAAAAGCACTCAGAGAGCGCAGACCTCCGCCAAGGCAACGTGGTCACAGACACAAAATAAATTCCGAATTGTGTTCTAGCTCGCCACCAAAATCTTACTTGTCCCATTATACATGTTGTCCAAAAATTTCATCCAAATCCGTGCAGTACTTTTCGAGATATGTAGTACACAGACAGACAGACAGACAGACAGACAGACAAACCTTTAACTCCAGTGGTATAAATGGCAGTAGTCTGAACCTGCCCTCCTGCAGTCAGCTGGCATCTCCATCTCCTGTGAGGTTTATTGCGGTTTGGATCTCTGAGCTCCTCAGTCAGTGTGATGTTACACACAGATGTAGTTCTGATCTGGCGGTTGTAAGTTTTATTCAATGGTTTCCCTTCCTTATTCACCCACATCAGACTGACTCCTTTACCTCTGACTGATCCTCCACAGTTATCATGTGTGTGCAGGATGCAGCTGAGAGTCACATGACTGCCTGTCTCCATCTCAGTATCACTGGAGGAAGCAGTGACTGTAGAACAAATGATCACATTATATGTTTAAAATAAATGTTTAATCTCCATGATACTCAATAATTAACCTCTTTAAACTTATTACAGACACCTTAGGGTGGTTAGAGTTCAGAGAGTAGCAGAGGGGTACCTTACCTTGAAGAACAGTCAGGAAAACTGGAACGCTGTGTGTAAAACAGCCCACTGTTGTTGGGTACTGCCGACAGGTGTAACGTGCAGCATCCTCAGGAGTGACATGACTGATATGGAGAGAACATTTGGGGAGTAGACTCACTCTATTACTGAGTCTGTGTGTGTCTGCGTCATGTTTTACTTCGCCTTGTTTAACCACTTCTATGACCCATGTAGAGTTGTCATAAAGCCAGGTTGTAGAGGAGCAGTCAGGTTTCACCACATTGGCACAGGGCAGAGAAGCATTCTCATTCTCATGAGAGAACACAGTGGGAATCTGCCCTTGGACACCTGGGAAAGAAATGGCGCAACTATTAAAGAGGAACTAAGACCAGTTTGTTTGTGCTCACATTTTTTTTTTGCCACAGAGCTCCCCCTACAGCTCAAGAAGTCGTTTTCTGGGTTTGTGCTCGCATTTTTCGATAGAGCTCCCCCTACAGCTCCACATAGACTGTGCCACCGGTCCGCCGCCCGAATCTTGCATATTTCCTATCTTTACCCATAGCAGCTTGAGTTCTCAAGACCAAAGGCCTGCACTTATTCATTATTTCCATAACAACACACCACAAAGACTGTTACCCTGCTTAACAACTGGTCCATCCTTGCAACTCATCCATGTAAGGAATAGATGTCAGTTTGTAAAACATAGAAAAGTGTGCAGGTCAGTCTTTTTCAAAGTCAGATACCTTCCTCATTTTTTGTCTGATATGCTACCACTTGTCAGCTTTACAGACTGCCATTCCTCTGATGGCATCAATTTGTTGTTTTATCCATACAATGCACGAATCAGCAATCTGCAGTCTGTTAAAAAGACTTTAGGTTTGGAATAAGACTTGTATTCTCTTCCTTGGTTGTGCTCGGACTCTGACCTCTAACCCTTATTATTTTATGGCTGTGAAAATGTTTGGATGTGGCAAAAATATCTTGATGAATCTATTAAGTGAAAAGGAGTTTTTTGGCTTGTGAGTGGATTGCAGTAAAATTGCATAGTATAATTTACAGTGCAAATAGCCAACCTTAATACTGTACGTGAAGAAGTCACATTGATATCCATGCAATAATAAATGGTGGTTGGTGTATTGTTAGTTATTTATATTGTATGTGTACACTACCAACAATCACAAAATCCCTGCTCTACATACACAGTTGATTACAATTGGTCTAAGTACACAGGGGAAAATGTTACCAAATGAATACTGTAGCTGTGATAAGGATTGTTTGATGAATGTTGAGATTAGGATAATTGTCTTAACTCACCCATGCAATCCAGACTCAGGATGATCAATTCTATTAAAACACAGATCATAGACTTCATACATCTAATCTCAATGTAGAATTCAGTCGTGCTATTGGCAAAAACAGAACAAGTAACGTGTGTGTGTGTGTGTGCATGTGTTTGTGTGTGTGTGTGTGTGTGTGCATATATAAATGTACTCCGGTGTCAGGGTAAAAGAAAAAGATCAGTACCTTGAAAGAGTGAATATATGTTCAAGCCGGATATGAAGACATCACGAGGCAAAAAAAATGCATACAATGTGCTGATTGGTTGCAGACTAAACTTTTCTAGGCTGTGTGAAAGACTGCATGATAAGGGTCCCACATCACGCCCATGGCATGAAGAAAGACAGGATGTTAACATACTGTACTCAATGACATTAGACTTCTATACATTGAGCAAGAATGAAACTTCAGTTCTACAGTGTAGCCTAACTGCTAACCTGCAAATCCCACCCAGGTATCATACACTCACTGTAAACCCAAACATGTTCAATGAACTGAAAATATCTGAGGAATCTCATTAACATTTCGATTTAAACCCTTTTAAATGTAATTAACCCCCCTGGTTTATGTCTATTTCTACGTTGTTGTCTATGTTGTTTCAAATTATTTCGTTCCACTTGCTATCAGCAAATTCCTGAAGGGCTATGCTTTAATGATGTTGAACCATTGCTTTAAGGAAAGGCTGAATGCATTTTCACATTGAGTGTTATAATATTCTTCATATTGAATAAAGTACTAGAAGTAGCCTATTCTTTAATACAGAGTGCAGGTAAGGGGTAAATCATCTATTTTCATAAAAAGGTGGAGTATTATTTTAACATGACTGTTGAGTTGCCCTTTTGACATAGGCTACTCCAAGCCCTTTCATTCTGCACGCAACTGACCGGAGCTTTCAATGTGACTTCCAGGGTCATGATTGAGGAGCGCTACTTTGACAGACTGCGTGGAGTTATCGAGCGCTTCGCTTGGTATTTTATGCATGAAGCAGACTTAAATTAGCAAACAGTCGCAAATTTCACTGCATTTTTACAGTAGTAATCATGTGACAACAAAAACTCAAGCGGGAAAAAAGTTTGACTGATAGAGGTTATGTCTTGACGCAGGGCAGTTATTTGTGCGTCGGAGTCGGAAAGATGCATAAAGCAGACTGCAAAGATTAGGCCTAAATAGCAATGAGCAACTCTTGCTATTAGGATATCTCTTGACGAAGGGCAGTTGGGCTACTTTCCTCGCCGTCATTTTGGATGTTCTCCAGCTCTAGGCAAATAGCTGACTTCGCTGATGTCACTTTCAGATGAGACAGGGAAGACCATACTAGTTCAAGACTTTCAGTGGTTAGAAAAAACAAACAAAACAAAACTAACAGACAAAAAAACAGAAAGCAAATGCCGCAATTAAAGTGAGGTTACCCCGATGCGCTCAAGGATCGCGCCTCACTTGTCGAGCGCATTGGGAGTGCTTATGCTTTGGTGCTGGTGGCAGCGGAAGGTCTTTGAATCAGCGTATTTTGCGAATGAGTGGCAATAAGCAGACATTTATTTCTGCAGTTAGGGCTATGGATTCAATACCACGACTTTCCAGCTTTAACTTTATTCGGGTGTAAGAAATGTAGAGATGTTTGGCTTTTATTCACATTTTGTTAATAAATAGGCCAGGTGGTTGTCTGTAGCTGGTTTATTCATGGTATTGATTGGCAACGACAGGAACAAGGTCTTTTTTCAGGATGGGCAGATTACTTAAACCAAATAAAATTCTGCTGCTAAACATCCTGCAGACGCTCCAAGCTCTATGGACGAAAACTGGCCTGTTAAACGAAAATGTCAGTGTAACAGAAGCGATGTGTGCGCTGACAGGACAGGACTCAGGCAAGGATTCGGTCAACAGGCTTTTATTCTGGTCAACACAGAAGAAAAGCACAACAACCATGCAGCTGCTTTATTCACAAAATCTCCAGCAAAGGGGAACAAATCTCTGCTTAAATAAAACACTTTCACTTTCGTGATCATATAGTCATAGTGGATTACATGACGGCGGACTGTTCCCGCAGCCCATTCCAAAGTAACCTGTAATTATGCTGATTCACTGACCTCAAAAAAAGAGTTATTTTTTTGAGATCAGTGTGCTGATTAGCAAGTATTCTAAAATAACATTCCATTACATCATAAACAGGACATTATCACACATTTCGTTCACGCACCGCGAGTCATTTACTGTATGCGCTTCGCAATTCAAATTACATGCATTACAGGACAATTTCGTTCAATATTCATTAAGTAGAATTAAGATTCACACTTTGAACCATTGCAACTCGCGGTGAGCTAAAGCATGGAATGCGAGAATGCTTTCATACAACTTTTCATACCATATGCACGTTAAACACAGCCTACCTGGTCAACACAGAAGAAAAGCACAACAACCATGCAGCTGCTTTATTCACAAAATCTGCACACAAGAAAATAAAACAATATTACTATTTAGCTTTATTATTACCAAAGACTTTGCTCTGAGCAAGCCTTACAGCAGAATGCTGCTTTAGCAGAGACTGACTAGCAGTTCATTAAACTGGTCGTAAGTTTACTCGAAGATAAAGTAATTAATTTCTCAAGAAAACATCTGGAAACTGAGTAATTGCATAGAAGTAACACTATTGAGCATACTACAAATCTTAAACCTTAGCTTAGTGAACTTTACAACGTTTAGCCTACAATACAAATACAGCTATATTTCACCGCACTTACCTCCAGCAAAGGGGAACAAATCTCTGCTGGAGTAAGTGTCGTGTGCAAAGATATGTACTGCAGCTGCAAAACAACCACCAGGAGGCTCCCAAAACTACATTAATATTTCTAAAAACCATTGACTGTAAAAATTAGCTAAAAACATCTATTTTGTAGAAATTCAAAAAGCGTCATTTCTGACCCTGTTACACCAGCCCTCATTTTTATTATGACGTCACCATTCAGAGGCAAAATGCATTGTGACGTCATGCGAATTGGGTATAAAAAGGCACGGCAGGCCTGATAAATAGCATTCATTTTGGAGGCGAACAAAGACAGCAAGTAAGATTTGACTAGAGTGATTTGACTAGAGTACAAGGTAAACTATAGTTTTTTTTCTTCCCTAACAGTATAACCTGTGATTTAAAATTAGACACACTGTGTGCATGAGGAAACTTGTAATAAGGAAGGTTAATTCAAGTTTAAATGACAAGGCTACTACTAAGACACTTCAACAAGATTGTTGTGCTATGTTGTTAGGACTGCAGTGATGGATCAAGTCGGTAGGCGGTTTCAGGCTGTCCTGAGTCTGCCCTTCAGGGAGGAACTGGAAAAGTTTCTTGCTGAGAGGGCAGAGGAGGCCCAGCTCACCGAGCGGGCCCTCAGGATGGCCATAGACAAGACCGCCGAGGACTTGGCTCAGGTGGAGAAATCCATCACAACCGCCAACGAGGCCTGGCAGGGCGAGAAAGAAAAGCTGGTGGCCAACATCAACAAGACCAGAAGGCACCAGCAGGAGGAGATCCGCATGGACATCGCAATGGTGTGCCATGAGATGAACATGATGTCTGACCAGGCCGAGGAGGAGCGGGGAAAAATCGTGGCTCTGGAGAACACTCGTCAGAGGCTTCTCTCTCTCCTGGAGGAGGAGGAGGACTTTGACGAGCAAATGGTCCAGGACCCCGAGCGCCTGAAGGCAGAGTCCGACAACTGGGTCAGATGGACCCAGGAGAGAGTTGACTCTGCCCTATCAAAGGCGCTGACCTCTGCTGCTGTCAAGCAGAAGTGGCTGAATGGTCTTAAAAACAGAGCAGAGAAAGGCACAGAGGTAATATCCCTTTTATTTTTAACAACTAGAAGCAACTGTTTGCTTAAATGTATTCACTCAGAACACCTGTTCACGTGTGTCTCAAAAACAAAACAAAAAGAGGAAATACTGTTTCTTTTTTTACAGCAGGTGTCTGACATGTCCGGCAACACCAACTTGCCTTCCCTGGTTGATGTGTTCCAGGTAGGCTACACTGCTGCTGTGTTTTTCTGTTCTAACATAATTATACATGCAATATTTATATTTTGTATTTTGTGGTTATTTATTTGTCTTTTGTGGTCTTATTTGTCTTTTTGTGGTGATTTATCTCAGAGCTGCAACAGCAAGGACATGGCCAAACTGTTTATCAAGGCCGTCAATCTCCAGGGAGACCTTGACAGGGACTTCCAGGAGAAGATGGACTCTGCCATGGCTCAGGCTGCTCAACAGGAGGAAAAGATCAGGGCAGCCGAGCTGAAAGAGAGGAGGCAGCTGGAGGTGAAAATCAGGAAGGAGCTGGAGAGAATCCAGAAGATTGAAATCAAAGAGCAGAAGAAGAGGGAGAAGAAGCAGGAGAAGGAGGCCAAAAAACTGGCCAAGAAGAAAGACAAGGAGGAGAGGGCTGCTCTAGAGGCTCCAACCAGACGCTCCAGATTCTTTTCCAGATTATTTTTCTGGAGGACATCATCCAGGGCAAACCAATAATCTAGGTGCCTGGATACTCCTGAACTCAATACATTTATAATAATAAATGATCTTCCAGTCCTCTCACAAATTTGACATTTTGTGGTGCAATTTTGCAGTCAGAGTAAATGCTGCATAGTGTCTAAGAGTTACTGTACATGGTTAGATGGTGTAATATAGCCGAAAAGGGAAACAAGAGACAGAGCACTGTTAAAATGAGAGTAGGAATGTTCATTACATTGGTGTAACCCACCTTAAAATAAAGTTGGCTATACCAGGACCAGTAACAGTCAGTGCCAAATAAATAAACATTTATATGGCTAAATATGAATCAATAGAATGAATGAATCAATAGAATGAATAAGTAATATCCAAATTCTAAATTGGTGATCTACCTGGAAGGCACCGTTGCAAGCGAAAAAAAAAAAAAAACAAACAGCTAGATTTCTCCTTTAAAGAATGTAAATCAAATTCAGTTCATCATGCTCTTTGTAGCAGTTAAGTGGTCACACAGTGCTCAGAGCTGTATATAGTGATTCTCTGGCGCCATCTGTTGGATAGGTGGGGATATGGCAAGAGGAATGAAATGTGCCATGAAAAATGACCGCACTTGTTAGTAAGTACTGAATGAACAATGGTGTAGCACTAAATTCTGGGCCCTGCGCACAAGCAGTGGCCATGGGCACCCCTCACCGTCTGGAATACACGACTATGACATTCCTGAGTATGAGGTTATAATGATGTTTTATGTGTGCTTGGAAGGAAGGAAAGAACAAGAGGAAAGGAAATAAAGGAACAGATTTTAAAAGTGTTTTATTTTATATACACATTGATCTCCTCAGAAAAAAAGGTAGAGTTGCAATACATTCTCATTTGTTAAGAAAACATTGTTGTCTTGCAATGAAGAGATATGCCAAAAATACATGCTACAACTTCAGTTTGTAGGGTATATTTTCTTTATCAAGACAGCTTTTAAACATTAACGTAACTGTAAATTCAACTATAGATAAAACCATAATAAATGATACTGCATCTGTAGAATTATGGACACTGCGGTTTACTTACAATAAAATAACAGCAATTAAATGTAAAAAATAATAATAAAAAAAAAAAAGACCAGAGAAGTGGCAGAGAGGCAGGTGCTTTGGGCATCGTTTACTTGTACATGTGTTGCTTGTGTGTCTGTGTGCTTGTGTATGTGAGAGAGGGAGAGGAAGAGAGAGAGGGAGAGTTATGTGCCATTCTGGACAGTGGCATAGAGAGCATCAGTTCCCACTGCTGCACCAACAGGCCTCCTGTTACTCTGATCCTCTCCACCAGACAAGCCCATGACGCTGCTGTAGGTCACAGTGTCCTCAGACTGCTTCTGTAAACAAACAAACAAACAAACAAACAAACAGAGGCGTATAATAGCACACAGTGCACTATAAATATAACAGATGATAAACAAAATGAATAGTAACTCACTACACGAGGCCCATGTGATGGACCGAGGTTCGGAAAGGTTGCATAATGCAGGCCAGCTCCTTCATCCTCCTGCTGTGTGGCAGAGAGAAGAAATTTGTTTTTAAGAATAAAGTGCTGAAGCAGATTCAGTTTACACATGCTTACTACATTACTACAAACATGTGTAGGCTACCTAGTGCAATAGGTTTGTTTTTAGTTTGTTTTAAATGAATGAAAGAATAAGATATCACTTGAAAACATCAGAGCTGCTACTCTGTATGTCAATATACAGTTGTTGATGAATGGTTACTTTTAGATGAATAAAACCTTATAAACAAGAAAACAAAGTGCACCAAAAACAATTCAAACTTACAGATTGGTGATGAGTTTCACCACCTGCATCTAAAAGACAAACAATATCAAACAAAACAATACCCTTCGAACCAAGAAAATGTAAAGCATATTCCACAATGTTTGGTTAGATTATGCAATGTATATGGGGACTTTTACACATTATTGTATAAGGACATATAAGCATATAGTAGCTATACTGTAGGTTTTCAACAGGACCAGTCACCAATAAAATACCCACTTTTTCTTCGCCGCCGTAACACCAGAGTTATTACCAGTGCAGCAGCCACCAGACCCACAGACACACCAACTGCAGCACCAACACCACCTAAGGAAACTGGGGCAAGGACAGGAGGAGGACTGATCACTTATTGATTGGTGGAGGAAAAATGACGGGAGATGGCATGGATGTTGGGTAAATTGGTGCTTTGGAGGTACATTAGTGTTCCTGGTTTACCTGCTGATGAGGAGGTGCCAGTGGAGACTGAAGTGGAGTCTGAAACAGACACTGAAGGAAAAAAAAACCTTTGTACATTCAAGCGAGAGCCATAGCCATTGCAGCAACATGGCAACTTTAGAAAATTAGTTTATTCGCTGAGTCAGAGCTAGGTTATGTACATTTCACTAGAAGTGTGTCACATTAACACATTTTTTCTTAACACACTTTTAGCAAACTATTGCTCTTGGGACCTGTAGGGGGAGCCATATGCTGAATGATGCACATCCATTGACTCAGGAGACCACAAATAAGATCCTGACAAGCATGAACATAAATATGTTCCTAAATGAAATGAGTGATATATAATTATTGATTCACAAGTTACATTACAGATATCAGACTCAATATGGTCTGTTGCAAGGTGTTATCCTAATGAAGTGTGTGATATTGAGTGAATACATGTTGGGTGAGATTCAGGGCCGGTTCTAGGCATAGACAAACGAGGCGGTCGCCTAGGGCACCAAAAACTCAGATCTGGCCAAGGGCACCAAAAAGGCTAGAACCGGCCCTGGTGAGATTACACATTAGTACTCTGCATAAAACTGGTGTTCCAGGTACCTTTTGTGCAAAATGTGGTAGTGGGGTGGTGGTGGACAGTAGTGGAGTCCAGTACTGAGGGAGAAGATCAAATTATATGGTATGGTGCGTTTCCACTACGGCCCGGGGCCAGCCCGAGGCTTTTCCCCGGGCTCAAACACCGGAGTTTGGCCCCAGAGTTGCGTTTCCATTAGCTAAAGCACCGGGGTTTTTCATCACAATGCTAAGAACTTTTAAACTTGCTTAGTGACAGTAGCACAAGCTAAACCATTTATGTTGCTAGGCAACACTAAACAAATGCTACCTGAACGTTTTTAAAATTCTTCAGTTTTATTATTGCATCATGTTCCATTCCAAAAGCCCCGGTTTGGCCCTGGTCAACTCTGGGGCCGGCCTGAGGCCATTTGAGCCCCGGCCCCAGTCTGGCCCTGACAGTGGAAACGGGAAAAGTCTGAGGCTTTACCCCAGACACCGGGGTTTTACCCCGTAGTGGAAACGCACCATAAGTGACCTTTTATTACTAGTAATATTACTAATGCACTAATTCATCATATATAACTGTATAACCATAACACATAAAAAATTTGAATAATAGAAAAGCAAAAAAAAGGATGAAATGCTTATCTGAGAAGCAAAATGAGACGAAATTACGGGTGACATTAAATTGACAGTACTGTAACACTTTAATTACCACCCATGAAAAAAAAAAATAAAGGTAGGAATGGGTAATGGTATGACACAAAGTATCAAGGATAGGTGTGTGTAATCTTCACATAAATCACAAGGAATGCAACCAACGAACCAGAGTAAGGATGACCAAGTAAAGTAGCTGTTCTGAGAACACAATTCTGCAGTGCTGGACTACCACAGATGAGTTTTAGCGCATCTGAACATTCAACTACTCTGAAATGGTACAGAAAGCGTGGCCTGTTTAACCCTTGCACACAAACAGTGCAGTAGCCACCAGACCAACAGACACACCAGTTGCAGCAGCAAGACCACCTAAGGAGGTCAATGTTGGAAGGAAATTTAAATATTGGTGCTTTCGATTGAGGGATCATAATGGTGATCCTGGTTAACCAGCTGTGGAGTCTGATAAAGTATAGGAGAATGATGATCTGAAGGTGGCACGGAAGGATAGGAACAAACAAAACTTCTCCTGAGAGACCTTAAAGAGATATTCCACCTTCTAATACAAATTGGCAATTCACCCTCTTAGTTCTTATGTGGGTAAAAGCATTTTTGGTCTCAGTGCATGCATTTTCTTTTTCTTGCAACCCCAATATTAGCTTTAGCTCAGCATAGGTGCTGGAAAATAAAGTAGCCAAAGTGTTGTTTTCTGGCTACTTTGCATTCCAGCACCTACTGTATGCTAAGCTAAAGCTAAAATCATGGTTGACAGACTAGGAAAACGTGTGTACTGAGAGCAAAATCATAAACTACACCTGGTGAGATTAAATGTTGAATTAGCAACAACATTGTGTGGCACATGCTTTTCTGAGTGACAAAATTAAAAGGCACTATAAGTGTAAGTGTGTTATCATCTCAAACCTTTAACTGTAATGGTAAAATTGGCAGTAGTCTGAACCTGCTCTCCTACAGTCAGCTGGCATTTCCGTTTCCAGTTAGTTTTACTGTAGGTTGGATCTCTGAGCTCCTCAGTCAGTGTGATGTGACACACAGATGTAGTTCTGATCTGGCGGTTGGTGGTGTTCTTCAATTGTTTCCATTCCTTATTCACCCACATCAGTCTGACTTCTTTATCTCTCACTGATTCTCCACAGTTGTCATGTGTGTGCAGGATGCAGCTGAGAGTCACATGACTGCCTGCCTCCATCTCAGTATCACCAGGGGAAGCAGAGACTGCAAGAGAAATTACATCATCATTGCCCTGCTTAATGTCCAGCATGAAATGTCTAAATATAATAAACATGAATAAACTTGAAATTAGTCACAATATGAGATCATTTATTTCTGCTACTTTATAGAGACACCTTAGAGTGGTTACTGTGCCGGTTAGAATCAGGAAAGCTCCCTACCTTGAAGAACAGTCAGGTAAACTGGATCACTGTGTGTATAACTGCCCTGTGGTTGTGGGTACTGCTGACAGATGTACTGTCTAGAATCTTCAGGAGTGACATGACTGATGTGGAGAGAACAGTTGGGGAGGAGACTCACTCCCTTATTGCCTCTGTGTGTGGTTGGGTTAGGTTTTACTTTGCCATGTGCAACCACCTCTATGAGCCCTGTAGAGCCACTGTACAGCCATGTTGTTGAGGAGCAGTCAGGTTTCACCACATGGGCACAGGGCAGAGTAGCATTCTCATTCCAGTTGGAGTACACAGTGGGGATCCCTTGAGCACCTGGGGAACACATGCAAATGCTTGTCAGAGTAACTGAATAATTCAACTAAACCTGTGCTACTGTACTGATGCTAGCTAACCTTGCTGTGTCTGCCATGTAAAGACCATTAGTAAACACTTCAAAGAGTGGTTTTACTTTGTTTGCCATATTCAGCCACCGATATGCTGTCTGCAGACTTGCTATAAAGCCATGTTGTCTAGGAGCAGTCATTCCCTGAAATGGCTGTAAGATGAATTCAATGATCTTTCAAATTGAACTAAACCTCCATCATTGGTCACACATCTGACATCATGACATCTGTGGTAACTGGTGCCAAATGGGCTTCAGCTGACTGAAAAAGTGAAGTACTATGTGTCTGGACACTACGTGTCCAGCAAGCCTGCAGCATCTGTGTTTAAAGGGATATTCCATTACCCACATGTGCACCTCAAGGTATACCATATATGGTAAATAACCCAATTAGATACAAAAAAAGGGTGTGTCCCTTTGTCCCATATAAAGCTACCAATGAGCACATCTACTCCTATTAAGCTTATCCATTCCTATTTAGCCTAAACTCATAAGGGTGCGGACTGCTGAGGACTAGACCCTACCAGTGGGCCTATCAGAGCAACCCCTGTTCTCCTGAGCTGTGTGATGTGTCTGATGTCTGATGTGTGCTGGGCCTGGGTGAAGTGCTAGCTTGTAGCCCTATCTGTGGTGAGATCTCGTGAGTATTTGAAGTTCTATGTGGTTTGTAGGTTTTGCAGTGTGTGCCGGGCTCAGCAAGTGTTTCCTTCGTAGGAAACTGCTGTGGTTGTTTCTTGTTTTTTGTTCTATTCATTCAATCGAGTTTAGTCTCATGACTACACAGACCTGACTAGTTCTTCTCATTCCAGTCATTCTCAGTCCAGTCAAGTGAAAAACCTTTGGATCATTAACTTATGGTTATTTTACTCCTAAATGAAAAAGTTGCAGCCTCAGCAATATGAACAGTCGCGCCCTTTGTATTATGACAATTTCTTTAGGCTTGTTTCCTTGATAGTAAAATGTTGTTTACATATCTAAACGTCTTGTCTTGTGACTGTATAACATGCTGGTTGTGCTGGTGGAGGCTCAGGTAATGAAAAATCATAACTCACCCATGTGGTCCTGATTCAAGCAGATCAACAAAAACATCAGAGCACAGAGAATGGACATCTTCCTCTCCTGTTTTCACTTTGTTTTCTACCGTTTTTCTGTGTGTGTGTGTGTGTGTGTCTAGTATAGAATATGATCCTCTTCCGTGTAAGTTATCAGCCTGCATTTCCTCTAAATGTAATAGCCATGTGATGTATGTGGGACTTACTTGGGTTAAAGCTCTGTGTAGGAGGTGTTAATGCAACCACATGCCCCAACCCCAATTTTGAACATAAAAGCCTTGTGTTTAGTTTGTAGGAAATGGTTGTTGCATGTGTACCAGTAAGATGTAGTACACAAAATCCCCCCACCGTATGTGGCCACCAACATAAGTACACTGCATATAAAATTCACGCACACAGTTTGGTACATTGTTGTTATTGATATAATATATACATTCCAACAAAGGCATCGACATATACGATATAACAATATAACATTCATATTGCTATAAGAGTTAATGAGGATAATTTTCAAAACTCACCCGTGCAATCCAGACACAGGCAGATTAACACCATTAAAGTACTAGTTATAGACTCCATGTTCAGTATGCGCCAGTAATTAGGAATAACTCACAGCTGAGATAGAGAGAGTGGGTAGTCGGGCACAACTTTACTGAAGGAATGAGCAGGGAAGTAAATACACATAGGGAGAGAGAGGGGGCGTGCATGCGCCACAGTAGAATAACAATAACCAGGCAGTAGACTGGCGTGACCACCTTTCTTCCCCACGCCCACCCTCAAACAGAATGAACGCAGTATTGCAGCCCATCAAGACAGGCAACTAGAATGCCCGCACTAAAGATTATGCTCAACAGCATAAGGCAAAACATAGACACATAACGTACCAACGCAGAACATATCAACGCTGCTAGAAACACACAACACAGCGTCATACAAAAAAAGGATATGTGAAGGGTCCGTCACAAGTCCAAGACATAGTCACTGAGGTGAGACGGCTGACGACGTAGCCGGGTGCCACGCCTGGGCGATGAGGGCGCACCGCCAGGGTCAGCGCAGGAGGACCCCTCAGGCGGGTCACATGGTATGGCGCTGGTAGCGGGTGACTGCCATCCCGGACCAGGGCAAGACCCACTGGGCCCAGCAGGGGCGAGCACTGACGCAATATCCGGGGGAATAGCAGGTGCCAAGGGAGGCACCACCTGGGGCGCCTTCGGCGGCGTAGGACAGTCATCATCAGACGCATCGCTGTCCTCAGAGGGACAGGTGGCGCCATGGCTGGCAACTGGGACCTTGTAGCAGTCCGATGACTTGACCCAATAGGTGAAGTCTCTGAGTTGAGACCCTGCAAACTTGCGCAGGCCACACCAGAGACCCTCAACAGACACAACAAGGTATCTGTCACGGCTGCACGCCTTGTTGCGATCAGCGTGGAGGTAGACAAGGTCACCCACCTCAAGCAATGAGGGGACCAGGATCTTCCCATGAGGGGCCTTAGACTTCTCGCTGTGAGCGTGGTTCCTCACCCTCTCCTCATGCTGCAAACGTATGAGTTCCTCGTCGGCGAGGGGCAGCTGGGTGGAGGTGAACTGGTCTCTTTGTGTCCACATCTCCCGGGCAGATAGACCACGGGACCGCAATCTGGAGTTGAGGCAAGCAGTTGCAATTGCTAGAAGTCTAGGCGATATGGGGCCACCGCGAGGCTGCTGTCGCAGCAATTCCTCCCCCAACTCTTGCACAGCCTTTTCAGCAACAGGGTTCTTGTTTGGGTTCTTCGCCCGCCCCAGCTCCAGTGAGATCCTGTGTTGCGCGAGGAGAGAGTCAGAAGCCAGGGCTTTGAATGCAGGGGCTGGATCGGTCCGTATCACGGCGAAAGGACCATCCAGGGGCCGTAGCTCCACACAGAGCCTGATGAGTCCATCCCGCAGGGTTTGGCTACCCTCGTCGTCCACCAGCAACCACACGGTGTAGGACGTCACACACTCTCGTACTACCAGCACCAGTTGGCACGCACGTTTCATGACATCAGCAGTAGGGTTGGGACTTTTCAGAAATTTTCATGTTCGATTATTCAGAAAGTTAACAAACAGTTAATCGATTATTTGCAAAAAAAAAAAAAAAAAAAAAAGACGTCTTTTGCCCACTTTCAGAGCCATAGTCTACATACATGGGTTTGCGCCCATCTTCCCCACGCAAATTAATGTCAAAAGAACGCACATAAAATGACTTATATTTCTCCAAAGTTATTAAGGAAATACAGCATTTTGGCCTGCTGCAGCATGAGAGCGAAAGGATCAGTGTGCATTAAGGTGCAAACTTGCACCACATCAACCGTGTAGACCTGGTTGCGATGTTTAGGGATTTCGTGAAGGAATTGACCGTCAGTTATTGGAGCTCTAATGTAGCTTTTGTTTATGCTGTTAAATATTTGCTTTCGACTGTACTTTTATCCAGAGCTTAATGACGTCCCAGATTGTGAAATAAGAATCCAGCTCTTGGCTAGATTTGTCACAATGTTTTGAATACAGCATAGGCTATCATGAGCATTTTTGAATGCACGACGAAATATGGAACTTTTCTGACCAAAATTGCCAACGGATAACAGCTGGTGATGGGAAGAACTTTCACATAATTTTGTTCAAACTCAGGACGAGAGGGCGGGCGAGCAAGGCACACAGGTATGCATATTCCAGTGGATCACAAGTTCATGCTTTCCGAGGCAGAGACAATTATTATAAAAAAAAATGACGCGCTCTGTAATAGCCTTCAGTAGCCAAGTAGGCTACGTTAAATAACGAATAACATTTTTTTTTCTCAAATTACGTAGGCCTAATAAGCAGTAACCAATTTATCAACTGCATGCCTGTTTCCCTTCACATCGGAGAAAACATCGCGACTAGGCAATGCGCACATACTTTTTGCCAAACTAGCTGATATGAGAACAGTTCTCCAGTATCAGACCGCCTTTTAAATGACGTTGGTAGGTAACAGTGTCACTGTAATTGCATTGAAATTTATAAGCTATAGGCCCATGTTTCTTGAGAAATGTTCCCACACTGCTATTCTCCTCCTAACTTCCTTCACCTCTCCTCGTTGTTGCGCAATAGCGTACCGGAAGATGTAGCTGCTCTAATGCGCAATAAATTAAACGATTATTCGCTAAGCTTTAATTTTTATTCGAACAAGCCTTAACAAACAAATAATCGATAATCGATTATTCATTAACAACCCTAATCAGCAGCAAAGGCGACGCCAATGGCAGTGGGGGGTGCAGATGATGACTGTTCGATGACGACCTGAGGCGTATGACGGAGAGCCGCACAAGAATGACAGCCCTCAGTAACCCGGAGGACGGCCTTGTCAAGGTCAAGGGCGAAAAAGTATCTGCCAATCGTCTTTTTGAGCTGGTTGGCAGAGGGGTGGCTGAGCTGTAAGTGCAAAGCAGTCACAAGGCCGTCCAGGACCTGTCTGGGAACAATTATGCACTCCCGGCATGGAGAGAGGGGTTCCTCGCGTCTCACGATGAGCAAGCCATCACTAGCAATAGATGCTATGCTGAGGTACCTTTTGACATCTTTGATGTTCGTGATTTTCTTCGATGGTCGGGTCCCCTGGGTAAGATGAGCATGGGTACGGCGCAAATCGGGGCATTCAGACTGGAGTGATCGCCACGCTGTTCTGCTCGTGAATGGCATTCTCGCACGACCTGCCAGGATGTCATCACTGGACAGTAGCCTGACGACTGAGTCTTGGGTGCGTTGTACAAAGGTGCACACCTGGCACGCCATGTCAGTGCAGTCAGGGGGATTACGACTAGCGAAGTCTGATGGGAGGATAGCCGCACCAGCCACATGTCGTATCGATACTTGGAATCTGCTCGCTGTGGAGAGGAAGGTAGACACACGAGGGCTCGCAGAGAACTCGCCCCTGCACAACTTCTCGTAGGCCTGCACACACGGCTTGCTGTCAGTGAGGACGCATGCTTTGTTTGTTGACTGAATAATGTAGGGGCCATAATGCTTGACAGCTGCAGCGATGGCGAGGGCCTCCACCTCACAGGCCAACCATGCCAACTGATGGTCACGTAACTTGGCGCTAAAGAAACCCGCAAGTGCAAGCTTGTTGTTGCGCATCACATACAGTGTGGCAGCTATGCCAGGTCTCCTGACGGCGCCATCTGAAACGATCCACAGTTGATCGTCTGGGCGGGGCAGGATGACAGAGCGGCCGGAGGAGAGACACTCCCTCACCTTATTGAAGGCACAGTGCAGCTCCTCAGTCCACTCGATGTTGTCCTGCGACGTCTTGCCTGCTATGGCGTCGTCAAGGGGGGCAAGGAGGGCAGAGCAATAGCTTGATCACGCGGGCCATTACTTTAACCGCTCCAATGAAGGATTTCATACCCCCTACTGATTTCGGCGGCTCGCATGCAGCCAGGGTAGACACACGGTGGGGGCTTGGCTGAAGCGTACCCTGGGACCACACCCACCCAAGGACGGTAGTGGAGCGCGGGTTGATGACTGTCTTGGACGCTGAGAGACGCAAGTTGCATCGACTCAGGGCATGTAGGACGGAGGCCCAGTTGTTCAACAGCTCCTCAGGTGAGTTGCCACCGCAATACAAGTCATCGGCAAGCTTCGCCACAACGCCAGCCTGTAGCAGATCGCCCAACACACGGCACATTAGCTCCTCGAGTGCAGTCTCTGAGCCAGGCATGCCCATGGCTGAACGTGCATAGACACGAACTCCGCGGAAGGGGGTGACCACACCACAATACTTCATGGAGTCATGCGACAGTGGTATCTGGTAAAATGCATTCGTCATGTCTGTGGCAATGAGGTGTCTCCATTGAGCAACCAGACGCAGGGTGCTGTCGACGTCGGGCATGAGGGATGGTTGGGGTTTTGAGTAACGGCCGACATCAGCAAACGCAGTCACTAAACGGTACCCACCACTCTGCTTTCTGACTAAGAAGGAGGGGTTAAGATACTCCACCGAAACACCTACATCCTCAGGGCGACGGAAGACGCCCAGACGCTCTAGCTCGTCAAACTTTTGTTGCAGCTCAGTGAGTTTGTCCCTGGTAAGCGACCTTTACGTTGAGGTGGCTCGACTGGGCCCATATTTACTTTGGCCTCGAATGGGCCCACGGCACCGTTGTAGCCAGGGTCAGGGTTGTAGCCAGGGGTTGAACACCTCGTCATACTGGTCCAACAAGGACTGGAACCTACCCTTAAAGCCAGAGGGGAGCAGGTTGTCCGGGTCTACTTGGACGCCACTGGAGTGTTGAACATTCGCAGGTCGAACAGGGAGGTTACAGGCCATAGGCATCGTGGTGTGAGAGTCAGAGGCATGGTTCAGAATGGACGGCACGGAAAGGGGGTCAACCTGGCAGAAATGTCGGTGACGCTTCAAGACATGGGGCTCGCCTGAAAGGTTTGGGATGCGGACTCTTCCTGCAACGCTGGATATCACCCCTGGGCCCGAGTGTGTATTCAGACGAGGCTCCATGGCATAGGCCATATCTGATGGTGCGTCAGGTGGGAGGGAAATTTCAAGGTATTCACCTGGCCATATGGTGGTTGACACAGGAGGGGCACGCAATGTAATGGTGCGGCGAACCGCATTCTTGGTGAGCTCAGAGTCAGTGGAGCCGTAGGGGAACACAGCACCATCAGCTAAGGTAATCAGTCTTTTAGCAGGACGTACTGAAATGTCATTTGAGGACATGAAGGGAGTACCGGCGAGTATGTCCACATCCAGGTTTTCCACAACCAGGCCGTCAAAGTGGAACTTATTGGCACCCCGGGTGAATGAAAGGCGGGTTTCACCCACCACCTTCATGGGAGAGGAACCATCGGCCTGGTGGGCAGACTGGGAGCTGGGGGTCACGTGAGCTCCAAGGCGGTGTGCAGCAGACAGTCTGATCATGTTGCACATGGCACCGGTGTCGAGAATGATGCGTGCATGGTGGTGTTTATAAAAGGTGTCAATATATGGCGATTGTCTGACTTGGACGGCGCGGGCAGTGTGGGGCTGAGTGGGCACAGGGCATATAGGAGGAAGTGGCTCTTCATCAGAACACTCCTGGTATGCGACTGGGTCGGCGGGTTCCTCACTGAGGACGGAGACAATCTGTCTGGCTTTAAGCATGAATTTTCGGTCTTGTTCAGGTAAGAATTTGCATGAACTGAGGAAGTGTGTATTGTTTTGGCGGCCTGCTTGTGTACACAGGGGGCATGACTTCTCACGTGGGCTCGACCGCATTGGTGTTTTAGCAGCACCAAAGGGGAACTGACGGGGAACTGTGCCACTGTGTGTGCGGTTAGAGGCGGCTGCTCGCATTATTTTTGCATCATCAGCTGCACGGATTTCAGAGAGCAGGGAGTCTAGAGCCTGGGAAATTTCTGGTTAAATAGATGCCAATGTACGAGTGCGCAACTCAGTGCCATATCTTTGCTTGACGAGCTTAGGCAGATCAGCATGAATTAAACGTAGCCATGTCACAACTACAAAATTCTCAAGGGAAGGGGACAGCTCTTCATCCTCAGCTAGAGCAACGCCATGGTGGGTTAACCCGGCTGCCTTAAGGAGACTATCCTCAGTAAAGGCCATAAGGCGCTGATATAAATCTTCAGCACGTTCATCAGCTTCTAGGTGAATGTCCACAAAATCAATAAGCTGAGCACCTGTGGTTTGGAAGCCGTAATGTAGCCGAATGGCTTGCCATATGCACTCAATGGACGTGGAATTTTTGACGATAGTGTTACGGGAAATCACAGGGCAGTAGTTAGCAATCTGACCTAGCATAAGTTCTAACTGGCGAACTTTTTGAATGGCAGTCTGCCTGCGAGCTGCAGCAATCGCCTCACCATCGTCATGAAATCCTCTGAGAGGAGTATCCCTGCTCTTCTTACCCCACGCTGTGCCGTCAATGAGGAATGGAGCAAACAAGGGATCCAGTGAGAGTGTGTATAGTAAGTTCTGTTTCCAATTTTCGAATGAGTTCAGAGTCTCTTGTTTTGTTAGGCACCATTGTTTCGGTGCGCGGTTAACGTTAGCTGCCATCACGTAAATAATAGGCTATAACGTTAGTGCACCCAAACTACCTTCTCGGCCGCTGACACTTTCGTCAGAGTCAGAGAATGTTAATGTTAAGGTGAAAGGCTGGGTTCGGTAACTTTGCGCTGCCACCACGCCAGTAATTTGGAATAACTCACAGCTGAGATAGAGAGAGTGGGTAGTCGGGCACAACTTTACTGAAGGAATGAGCAGGGAAGTAAATACGCATAGGGAGAGAGAGGGGCGTGCATGCGCCACAGTAGAATAACAATAACCAGGCAGTAGACTGGCGATGCTTGTCCTGTTGTAGGCCTATCTCGGTTTTTAAAAGTTCCTCCCTGTGCTTTCATGAATTGTGTGTGTGTATGTGTGTGTGTGTGTCTACAAGTCACTGTGCACATCATAATCTTTAGTAGTCTTCTTTGCCAATGCATTTCCTGTAAATGTGCTAGGCCACGTAATGTGTTTGTGTTTGTGTGTGTGTGTGTGTGTGTGTGTGTGACTTTTTTCACTTTGAAAACTGAAGTAATACACAACCCCTCCCCCATATCTAAATCATTTTTGAAAATGAAAACAGGAAATGTTGATGATATATGACTAATGATATGATATGATATGACTACTAAGATTTACATGTAAATATTGAAATCCATGTTCATCCAATCTTTTTTCGTTCACAACATGGATGCAGTGGAGCCTGAAGGTCGCCTGGGTATAACATTATACCCAAAATGCCAACTTCATTCAGTTTTGTATCAACGTGAGTACAGGGCTGAGAGCCCAAAGAACTTAAATGGACCCCAGGCAGTGTTTTACCAGCCTTTAGGTTTATTAATAGTAGTGCTGTCAGTTTAACGCGTTAATAACGCCGTTAACGCAAACCCATTTTAACGCCGTCAATTTTTTTAACGCGCGATTAACGCATTTGACCCGCCATTATCAATGGAATGTGAAAAAAAATATCTCCGACATTCCAACACCTCCCGACGTTTCAGTATGTCCTGTGTTTGTAGGCTATTAGTCTTGAAGTAGGCCTACTGCTTACCCTAGAACCTAGGCTACTCATTACAGTATCCTACACACGCACTGCACACACGGCACGGGTGTCTGCACTCTGCTCTGCTGCTCCGATGTCAGTGAAAACAAATATTTTACTGACACAATCGTTGACGTTCACTCGCATGTTCGCATATTTAGGTTGTTAATTACCTAGAGGATTGATGTTGTCACTTAGAAATCCCTTCTCTTGAACTGAATACCCCGCAAATAGGCTAATATCAGTTTCAAAATTGCAGCGCGAGTGAGAGAGGTGAAACAGGTCGGAGCGCAACTGAGAGAGAATGTTTGTGAGCGTCATTTGATGTCAGTGAAAACAAATATTTTACCGACACAATCGTTGACGCTCACTCGCATGTTCGCATATTTAGGTTGTTAAAGGGGAAGTTTGGTTTTTAACATGTTTAGCCCCTTTTCTGGAGTGTCTAGGATGAAATAGAATCATCAACACCAACATTTTGACAACTGCTCCTGTCTCTGATATTTGGCTCATTTAGAATCCTCCCTTTTCTGCTTCAGAATAGCTTGCTTTGTGCATGTCCGATAATGGCCTTAAAAGAACCTTAAACCTTTGTTTTAAAACATGTGCAGCTCACCAAATGGTTAGTGGAGTTCGTTGATGTTCCAGAACAATTATCATAGCGAAATACAGTTCCTATCCAGCTTTATTTGTCTTCTTGTTGTGCTAGTTGGTATTGCTACGCCGAAAAAATAGTTCCAGAATGTTCGAAATACCATATAAAATGTGACAGAAACTGTACTTTGCTACTTTAATTGTTTCGGAACATCAATGGACACCACTAAACACTTGGTGAGCAGCACAAGTTTTAAAATAAAGGTTTAAGGTTGTTTTAAGGACATTATCGGACATGCACAAAGGAAGCCATTCTGAAGCAGAAAAGGGGGGATTCTAAATGAGCCAAATGTCAGAGACAGGAGCAATCATCAAAATTTTGGTGTTGATGATTCTATTTCATCCTAGACACTCGAGAAAAGGGACTAAACATGTTAAAAACCAAACTTCCCCTTTAACTAGCTAGAGGATTGATGTTGTCACTTAGAAATCCCTTCTCTTGAACTGAATACCCCGCAAATAGGCTAATATCAGTTTCAAAATTGCAGCGCGAGTGAGAGAGGTGAAACAGGTCGGAGCGCAACTGAGAGAGAGAATGTTTGTGAGCGTTATTTGATGTCAGTGAAAACAAATATTTTACCGACACAATCGTTGACGCTCACTCGCATGTTCACATAGGTTGTTAACTAGCTAGAGGATTAATGTTGTCACTTAGAAATTCCTTCTCTTGAACTGAATACCCCGCAAATAGGCTAATATCAGTTTCAAAATTGCAGCTCGAGTGAGCGAGGTGAAACAAGTTGGAGCGCAACTGAGAGAGAGGATTTGTGCAAACGAAACGCATATAGCCTACCTGATTCTGAACGTATGACCTTGTCACTAAAATGAGAGCTTCTTGCAGGGCAATTGCCAATATGGCAAAATGCATAAAGGTATGCTCATGCAATGTAGGTTTACTCATGTAGACCATAATGCCATATTTTCATTGAGCCTCTTTAAAATATAGGTTAGTATAATTTAAAGGGCCACCATCCAGTTTTTTTTTTTTTTATAAACTTGTGAACTAGCAACATAAAAGACATCAACATCTCTCTGGCAGTACTTGAACATGTTAATAATTTCTGATGCTGTAACTAGGTTTTCTTTTATTTTAAATTGGTATTCACCCCCACCAATGAATGTTGATAACAGCATTAAAATGAAAATAAATAAATAAAAATGGGACAAAAAGAAATCGAGGGACATTTAGAATAGAAAGAAATTTGCGATTAATCACGATTAATTATGAGTTAACTACGGCAAAAATGCGATTAATCGCGATTAAATATTTTAATCGCTTGACAGCACTAATTAATAGTAAAACTAAAACAAAAGTCCATACATAAAAAAGCCTAATAATGTGCAAGTCCAGTGCAGTGCCAGGATACAGTACAGGCACAATCACTCCGTAATGATAAAATAGATCATGCACAATAATTTCAGGGTGGCTAGTACCAAGTTCTTAATATGAAATAATAAAATGTTTGTTAATAATTTATCTACCTTTTTATCAGAAGAAACGAAAGAAATAGATAAATATGCTTTCACACAAAGCCATGAACATTTTGGTTTTTGTGTGAGTTTGAGAGGTCTGAGAAAGGTGCCAGACACCCTCAATGTGTGAACTAAACACAACTAGCGCAAGTGATCACTGCTGCATGCAAGTGCACACAAAGTGCTCGGCACCTGATCTTCACTCATTTCGCAGCTCTATTAGGCTACGTTTACAGTGCAGATCAGATATGCCCAATTCCGTTTTTCTGCTCACATCTGATTTTTTTTTATTGCGTGTTTCAAAAGTGCCCAAGTCAGATGTGCATGTTTACACTTGCCAGACACTTGGAAGTTCTGAAACAACCCGCATGCGTTCAAGGCACGTCCGTCCTGACCAAAGGGACACTCAAAATAGAGGTGGCCGGAACCTTGTTATTGCAGCCATTAAACAATTTCTTTGCTTATTTCCATCATAATGATGATGACTAAGTAGAAGGCTAAACCTTAACAAACTTCAGGCACAACCCCCGAACTACCATATTTCTAAAGTGGCTCATGAGCACCCACGAATGTTGTAAAATCTCCTGTGAATGGAGAGAAATAAAGCTTAGCGCTATAGCGTTGTACAAGTGAGAGGTAGCGAGACAGAGGTGCAACGGAGAGTTCCCGAGCAGTAGGCTATTTACAGATTTAGAAGTATGCTATTTGAACAAACGGCCCGTCTCTCTCAGCTTTGTCAGTAAAATTAAAGGCCTGCTATCAACTAGTAAATGAAATGAACCGAAATTAAGCTTGAAAACAAAGCAAAACTTTCTGAGACAGCACACATGAAAGAGAGAGCGGTGTCTGGTAAGCTACTAGGTACAAGAGCACCAAGGTCTGGACCTCTGTAATTTTTTCGAACCGAAAATAAAATAGGTTAAACAATCATAGGCACTTCAATTTATCTATGTAGCCTGTTACCGCGAGTGCGCCCCCGCCACCGCAAGTAATATGGCGGGTGACATGGATTTCCTTCACTGCCTTTCGGAAGCTATTTGTGGGTATATCTGCTATTACAATGGAGGTATTTGGTATCATCAAGCCTATCCATTGGTATCACTTGTAATTGCACTACCTTGAGCTTTAAGGGTTCAATTTCAGTGTAAAGACCATCCACATTTAGTAGGGGGAAAATATCTTCATCTGCTTGGCTAAACTGGGTTTAGTTGGCTGGCTGGGGTTCCACCCAATCTAACCAAGAACTTGCCAAAATCACTGCACATTATGATATGGACTTTTCTAACATCCATTAAATGCAAGATGAAATTTTAGTAGTAGCCTAGATGTACTGTGTGATGTGTAATTCACTTTCATTCATTTAAATAGATAAATGTATAGCCAACACTACTTTTGGAATCACACAAACCAACCCAATAGACACAGGAGGAAAAACTTCATCACCACATAAGTAAAAGCACAAAATTATGCAATGTAAGCAGATAAGCCTACAATGTAGGCATTAGCAGATAACCTTAAAACCATTGTCTTGACAGTATTTTTGGGCCAGGCTATTCTATGGAATTTTATATTGGCAAGCATGCATCATTTTTTTTGGGGTCATTTGATGATGACAGAGACAAGCCATTTGAGCCACAGAGACAAGCCATTTGTTCAAATGGCCTTGCTGTAGATTTGTAAATACTGCTCGGGAACTCTCTCTCCGTTGCACCGGCCTCTTCTCACTTGTACAACGCGATAGCACTCCACTTTATTTCACTCCATTCACGGGAGATTTTACATCATTCGCGGCTGTTCATGAGCCACTTTAGAAATAGAATACGGTTGTTCGGGGGTTGTGCCTGCACTTTGTTAAGATATGTTAGCCGTCTACTTTCATAATCATTTAGGTGGAAATAAGCATAGAAATTATTTAAAGGCTGCAATAACATCCAGGCTCTGGCCACCTCAATTTCGGAGTGTCCCTTCGGTCAGGGAGGACATGCCTTTTACGCATGCGAGGTGTTTCAGAACTACCAAGTGTCTGGCAAGTGTAAACATGCACATCTGATTTGGGCACTTTTCAAAGTAGATGTAAACACACAATCAAAAAAATCAGATGTGAGCAGAAAATTGGGCATGTCGGATCTGCAGTGTAAACGTAGCCTTAGTTTACACTGTCGTCAAACACATTGGAATTGTGCCACATGGGAGCAAAAAATCGTATTTGAACTGCCAGTGTAAACGCAGCCTTAAAT
>JAODXP020000015.1:2317043-2373605 GCA_027497455.2 Sardinella longiceps
GCGAAGCTACTGAAAAAATAAGCTTTTCCCATAGAAATCAATGGTATAAGAAAGTTATAATATGGGTGGTTCTGAAGCTTGTAAAACCAAGGGGGTGTGCACACTGCAACAATGACGGAAAGTGAAATAGAATTCAGCACCATTTAGCGAATATGCGAATATCTGTCGAATATCCAACGTGAAACTATCTTCACCGCGGTGGAACACTTACCGGGAGCAGAATTTTGATACCTTCTTGCAGGCCAGAGAAAACGACTTGCTAGATGTAGCTTCCAGGGGCATCTAGCTAGGTGTTAGCAGCCAAACCATAGAAGGGCTAAAAGTAGCCCAACACATTGTTTATCGTATAATGATAGTTCCAACATTTAAAACTAGCATTAAAAACTTAAAAATTGTACTGGTAACTACTTACCCCCGAGCTGGATGCCCACAGAAGCTACAACTAGCAGGTGGTTTTCCCCTGCCTGCACATACATCTCAAAATTCTGCTCCCCAGCAAACGTTCCAACCTTTAATGATGTTGCAATGTACTTTGGGTCCTTATCACACCAAATTTCTCCTTTAACTCTAAATGTAAAAGAATATGATTTAAACTTTTGACTGCTTACTTTATTATACTCAGTACTTCTACTTTTACTTTCAGTACTTGAATATCATTTTTAAAATACTTCTACTTGCAATACTTAAGAACAAAACATTTTGAATACTTTTGTTCCACTTAAAGCGGTGCTCCGGAGTGATTTCAAGCACAGCCCTGTTGAACAACCCTGCTAAATGTTTTTTTTTTTTTTTTTGAGGGGTGTTGCTACAACCATTGCTGTATTTGACAATCGTCTTAGACAGGTCATCTGGTGGAAAAATTAGGCCTAGTTTCCTGTCAAAGTTTTCTCTGTGGATTCCTGATCAGAAGGCCTATTAAAAGAGATTAAGACTTGGGGCCACCACAAATTTTGCCCAAAATCCAATATGGCCGACATTTTCCAAAATGGTGTATTTTCATACAGCTTCGGCCATTCTGGAAGGCCATAATCATTAAATATGATCACTTTTCCACATAACACGGTCATATTCCTTCAAAGACATGTTTACAAAGGTTGACTAAACAAAAAAATATCTAAATAAAAATGACCCCCTTAAAATATATCAAGAAATTTGGTCAAAATTGGTAGAATTTGCTTCCGGTTGCAGGCGGTGATGGAGTAGTCAGAAGTCACGGAGCTCCCGACTCTTATTATTTAACACTGAAATGCCTGCATTTATCTTTGCCACGCTGAAACCTACTACAGCCAGGCATATTAACCCATTCCTGGCTAGCCTACTAGCATATCAAGATGGAGGAGGCACCGTTAACACTACAAATTTTGAGAAGTGAACTCCAGCTGTCTCGTCAGGCTTCATTGGAAGAATTTAAAGTCGAAATAGCTAGTCTCCGTCGTGATTTGAGTAGAGACATTGAGGCTCTTCGAGCAGAGACTGTTTCAAACACTCAAAGGCTTCGACAGGAATTGGACGACGAAATTGGGAAACAATGGGTCACCGTCTTAATGATGCGCTTGAGCAGACTACCAAACTTGACCGTGAACATGAATCTTTGTCTAAGGAGGTGAAACAATTACAGGAGAAGTGTTTAGACCTCGAGGCTAGAAGTCGCAGACATAACCTAAGGATTATCGGTGTCCCTGAGGGCGCACATAACCATGGCCGTAGCTACAATAGAGGACACCGAGGTCCGGACCTCGGTAATTTTTTCGAGCCGAAAATAAGTTAAACATTCTTCAGACGCGCCAATTAATTAATCCTTAAATTGCGCGCGTTAGTGCCGCAAAACATACAGTATCTCCACAGTTTTGCTTCATTGTCTTTCGGAAGCGCTTTATATGGGCATGATACCTCTTACAATCGAGGTATTTGGTATCAAATTAAACTAGACAACCAGGTCTATCCATAGGTATCATTGGTAACGTACTTGCTAGAGAATGAGAGGGTTTAATCTCAGTGTAAAGATCGGTATGTCTTTATCTAGTGTTAAAGGCTGAACTTGCTAGATCATCACACATTATAATATAAACCTATAATTTGCAGAGATAAGTTTTCAACTTTTCAATCTCATTGAAACCTGTGAAATGAAAACAATTTTTAAAACTGTAATCTGTGGTGGGAGCATATAATTGTAGACTAAATGATTGGAGCACTTAAATCACATCCACTGGACACAACTCATTCACTGAAGTAAAATGTATTTTTCTCCAAACACAATCAGTGGCAGGTTACACTGTTGTCATAACATCATAAATAGCCTAAAGAATTCTGTGCTAAAAAGATACAGCTGCATATTCAGCATTACTCAGTTATGTAGCCTATTAGGAAGGAAGGAGGAGCTGTGTCTCATTGACTTTCAGTGGGTGTAATTTCTGTGTTTCCATCTGAAAAAAAGTCTATCATGATGTGCTCCCACCATTGCATTTTTAAGAATTGTGTTCATTTCACATATTGCTGTGAGATCACTTTGAAGTTTTCTATCACCCAATTTCAGAAATGGAGCACCTTCATTTTAGGTGGTGCTGAAGTCTCACACAACTGGTGGGAGAATGCAAAGGGAGAGGGGGTTTGGAGTGTCTCAGACCTTTCCCTTTACTGTGGCAGCCATGCATATAATAGTGTATCTAATACAATAAGTGAGTTTAGCAAAGTCAGTATGAGCAGGAGAAGTTCAAAGATTAGTTCAAAAACTATTTCAGTAGATCTCTTATGTTGAAAAATGTTCGGCGCACTTCGCGAGCATCTAGGACCTCGGTAATTTCAAAATGCTGGCTACGGCCATGAACATAACACGCTTCATGTCTGAGTTCATAGCGGAGGTAGCGGACCCTGAGAACTTCCCATCTCCTGTGGTCATAGATCGTGCACATAGGAGTTTGGCTCCTAAGCCGAAGCAAGGTGAGCGTCCAAGGCCAATTCTTATCCGACTGCACTACTTCGCCGAAAAGGAGAGAATTCTGGGCATCTGTAAAGGCAAGGGACGCCTTTCCTATCATGGATCTCCAGTTCACGTCTTCCCCGATCTCCCTGCCGAAATAAGCAAGCTTAAAGCAGCGTTTAATCCAGTGAAAGCCAAGCTACGTGAGGCGAAGATTGACTACAGCCTGTTCTACCCTGCCGTCCTCTCTGTAAATTTCAACGGTGTCAGGCGCAAATTCTCCATCCCCGAAGCAGCCACAGAATTCTGCCGCAAGGAGTTTGCTTCAGAATAAACTGGTGTGAGTGAGTAGGCTAGTCACGTTTACCTTAAACTGATGGCCCACAGGTTTTTCTTTTTCCTTTTTGGCTCATCTAAAAAAAACTTAATACTGGTATAGCGTTTTTGCAGGAAACGCACTTGAGAAATCAAGATCATTTTAGGATGCGAAAGGGATGGGTTGGTCAGATGTTTCATTCGACCTTCCACTTTAAATCTAGGGGTGTGGCTATCTTAATTAACAAGAATATTCGGTAACACTTTGCGGTAAGGGTACATGAATTATCATGAATTCATGCATGATTTCATTCATGATTCATTCATGATTCATGCATTACTTCATCTCTGAATATCTAATGACTCATCAGGTATTAGCATGAATTCATTGTTTATCATTAATGACCTCCTGCTGAAATAGCAGATGATCTTAAGCATTATTTACTCTGGGTACATCATCATGAGTCATGACTAATTACACATGATCATGATGTTTTTGTTCAAAAGAATTTGATATAATTTGATATAATAAAAGTACTTATTTAGTCTACTTTGGCCTAGTCATACGCCATACGTCAACTAAATTTTACCAATTTAACCATGTCAACACTTTAGTTGAGGGGGCACAAACATGATGAATTCATCATGATCATGCTAATAATCATGACTCATGCTAATTAATCATGACTCATGATGATGTACCCAGAGTAACTAATACTTAAGATCATGTACTATTTCAGCAGGAGGTCATTAAAGACAAACAATGAATTCATGTTAATTCCTGATAACTCATTAGACTTTCAGAGATGAAGTAATGCATGAATCATGAATTTATCATGAATGATTTCATGCATGAATTCATGACAATTCATGTACCCTTACCGCAAAGTGTTACCGAATATTCCTTTTGTATCCTCCTCTATCACCTCTGACCCGCAGGGTAGGTTTGTGGTGTTTGCTGGATCTTTGTACAACACCCCCCTTGCTTTGGCCAGTGTCTATGGCCCCAATTGGGATAATGAACATTTCTTTTCTACATTTTTTTCATCCCTTCCTGATTTGAACACTCACCGTCTAATCATAGGTGGAGATTTCAATTGCATCCTTGATCCTAAACTTGACAGGTCATCTACCAAAAAACAGACACTAACAAAATCAGCAAAAATAATCCGATCATTTCTGGACACCTTTGGAGCTTCAAATACCCAGTGTCCCGTAGCTACTCTTTTTTTTCTCCCGTCCATCATTCATATAGTCGCATAGATTATTTCCATATTGATTGTAAGCTCCTCCCCTCAGTTAGACAGTGTGATTATGAGGCCATATGAATGCTCCACATTCAATGCAGCTTGCATTTTCTAATAAAAATATGCCCAAGACATGGCGTTTTAATAATCTGTTGTTAGCTGATAAATCTTTTAAAGACTTTGTATCAACTCATATTGATGTCTTTCTGAAGATTAATGACACAGGTGAAGTGTCAAAAAGTGTGTTGTGGGAAACTTTAAAAGCCTACCTTCGTGGTCAAATAATTTCCTACAACACTGCTATGAACAAGACACGAACTGAAAGCATGACTAAGGTTACAAAAAAGATTTTAGATTTAGACAGGCTTTACTCTGAGTCACCTACTCCTGAAATTTATAAAGAAAGGTTAACACTGCAAACGGAATTTGATCTGTTATCCACAAACGAAACAGCACAGCTTTTGTTGCAAGCGAGACATAAATCTTACGAACATGGTGAGAAAGCAGGAAAACTCCTGGCCTTACAAATTAGAAAATCAGCTGCTACTAGAATGATAACTGAAGTTCGAACCCATTCTGGACAAAAACTTGTTGACCAAGAAGATATTAATAAAGAATTTGAACAGTTTTATACTCATTTATATTCTACTGAGTCAGAGGGTGATCCTAGCTTGATAGATAATTTTTTGAGAAAATTGGATATCCCAACTTTATCACAGGCAGATAAAGCACAACTTGAAGAGCCTTTGACTCTTGAAGAGTTGAATTATTCTATATATAGTATGCAAACATCTAAAGCTCCAGGACCTGACGGATTTAGTTCTGAGTTTTACAAAGCTTTTTCAGAGATACTCTCCCCTTTACTTTTAAAGGTTTTTAATGATTCTTATGAAGCCAAGACGCTTCCCCCAACCTTTTATCATGCCTGTATCTCTCTTTTGTTGAAGCCAGACAGAGATGCTCTTGATCCAGGCTCATACAGGCCCCTTAGCCTCCTAAATGTTGACATCAAATTACTGGCAAAAACATTAGCTCTACGTTTAGACAAAATTCTACGTTTAGACAAAAGACTGCTGATTTCAAATGTTCATAGATTGTTCAACATCATTTACTCCCCCGCTGCATCCTCCCACAGCCCAGAGGTCCTCATCTCTTTAGACGCTGAAAAGGCGTTCGACCACGTTGATAGTAGAGCAGATTAATGCCATTTTTTGGCCGAATCGTTCACTTTGGTATAAAAGCATGAAATTTGGCACAGATACTCTCCAAGGGTCACTTTTTGGAAAAAAAGCGCTGGCCACGCAAAATTTCAATATGGTGGCCATCTTGGAAAAAATGGCCGCCATATTGAAATTTTGCGTGGCCAACGCTTTTTCCAAAACAGTGGCCCTCAGACAGTATTTCAGCCAAATTTCATGTTATTATACCAAAGTAAATGGTTTTTATTCCAACCATTTAGTAGCAATAGCAGCCATCTTGAAAAATGTCCGTCATATTGAGTATTTGGGTGGCCAGGGCCTTTTTCCTTAACAGTGGCCCTCAGACAGTATTTTCTGCCAAATTTCATGCTTTTATACCAAAGTAAACAACTTTTACACTAACCATTTAGTAGCAATGGTGGCCATCTTGAAAAATGGCTGCCATATTGAATTTTTTGCGTAGCCAGGGCCTTTTTCCAAAACAGTGGCCCTCAGACAGCATTTCAGCCAAATTCCATGTTCTTATACCAAAGTAAATGGTTTTTATTCCAACCATAAGTAACAATGGCAGCCATCTTGAAACATGGCCGCCATATTGAATTTTTGGGTGGCAAGGGCCTTTTTCCAAAACAGTGGCCCTCAGACAGTATGTCAGGCAAATGTCATAGTTTTATACCAAAGTAAATGCTTTCTACACTAACCATTTAGTAGCAGGCCGCCATATTGAAATTTTGCGTGGCCACCTTTTTTTTCCAAAAAGTTACCCTTGGAGAGTATCTGTGCCAAATTTCATGCTTTTATACCAAAGTGAACGATTAAGTCACTAATCTGCTCTACTATGAGTGGGATTTTCTTTTTTCTGTACTGGAGAGATTTGGCTTTGGAGGGAAGTTTATTTCATGGATCCGCCTCCTGTATGTTTCCCCTTTAGCTTCTGTTCAGACCAACTCTTTTAAATCAAAGTATTTCTCCTTGCAGCGGGGCACAAGGCAGGGTTGCCCCCTCTCTCCCCTATTATTTGCTCTATCTATTGAACCCCTGGCCATTGCTCTACGAACACTCAATGATTATCAGGGTATATTCAGAGGGGGCAGAGAGCACAAGGTGTCACTGTATGCCAGGAGTCGGCAACCTTTTTGCCATGCTGTGCCATTTAGAAATTTTCATATTAGTTAGTGTGCCAGTAGGTGTCTTTAACTATGTGAAATTAAATACTGGCTAAATATTTAGATGGATATGGACATTGAGCAAATGTAAAACACCATTGCACTGTTTTATCCTCACAGACTTCAAGGTTTTAGAACACCCATATTTCCCTCTTCCTCTCTTCCCATTAGATAACAAACATATAGGCAACAAATTCACAAAGGCATGTTATTCATAGAGCCAATTGAAGATGGAACTGATAATAATAGCACAGATTGAAAAAAACATAATAGGCTAAGTAACTTAATTAACAATAACCTGACAATTTGAAATAGGCCTTGCCTAGGCCCTGCATTGGCTTCCAGTAAGTTTACATTTAGACATGTGTTTACATTTTAGACATGTGTCAGCAGCACACGTCACTCAGGTCACTCAGGTCACTGAATAAAAATTTGCTGGAAAAACCCTTTGTCAGAACAAAGTGTGGTGAAGCTGCTTTCTCCTATTATGCAGTGCAACTTTGGAACCAACTTCCAGAAGAAATAAAAAATGCCCCTACTGGTGACAGTTTCAAATCTAGGCTTAAAACCAAACTGTTCTCAGATGCTTTCTCTTAAAGTCCATTTATTTGGTCTATTCTGTACTTTAATTCCCTTTTTTAAATTTTATTCACTTTACTCTTGCCCTGTCTACCTTTCACATGATTATTTTATGTCTTTACTGTGCTTTTACTTTTTACCAATTACTGTACTTGCTTTTGTTTTTGTACAGCACATTGAATTTCCTTTGTGTATGAAATGCGCTATATAAATAAACTTGCCTTGCCTTGCTAGAAAAGAAATGTTTTGCCTAATAGTCAATGTGATCCCTGGCCCTGCTTCCCCTTACTTTGCTCTGAAATGTGCGGTTGGTAATTGGTCACTTTGGACGCATGTTTCGGAATGCACCGCTGTCAGACGACTTCGGGAGGGGCAAAGGACATAACGTTACTTCATGTGCGAAAATATCTGTTCACGCAGATAGGTTGAAGCCAGTGCAATATAGCCTGACATAGCCCGACCATAATACTGTTGTTCATCCGATGAACATTCGTATTATGGGCGGGCTGTGTCAGGGTAAGTGCGATATTGTGCAGACAGCTGAACTTTTCGGTAAAGATGCTCAGCAGGCGTAAATGATGTTGGCCCTGCGATGTGTTTTGTAAGTTAATTGCTCACCCACAATGTTGAGCTCTTCAACTCAATCAGCTGCATTTCCATATATGCCCAACCACTCTATCAGAGTTAAATAAATTTCATGTCCGTCAAAGCTGGTTTGATCAAGGTAGAGAACACTGCGCTATAGCCTACTTCTGAAAGTCCCCAAAGCGTTCTGCGAACTCTGACTGAAGCTGGCGCGTATTCGCAGATATGTGTCAATGTGGTTGGAAGTAGCCTAAACTCCTAGCCTGGGAATTCCCATGCTCCTTTGCACGCTTATTTCATTAGTTTGGCATTCGCCAGGCTACTAAACTCCCTTGTGTGTCTGAAATAACTTATCGTTCCTATCTGCCTGATCTTTGAAAGTCTTTTCGCGCTTTGTCTCGTAATGACGTCTAACATTGTATGTTCGACACGCAACACTTTCAAAACATAAGTGCACACAGCACAAATATTCTGCGGTCCAGGAAGAGTGGAAGGCCCGACCTGTCCGCTTCTTTGCCATCTTAGCAATGCATCAATGGGGCACATCTAGTGGGAAAAATTAATATGGGGAGGGGGGCGCTATTGCTGCATAGTGATTTTTTAAGGTCAATGACATTTCATCATATGTCTGAACATTTTTAATGTATTAAATTATTGGGGTAGTGCAATGTCCGCGTGCCACTGGAAATTCCTTGGCGTGCCAAGGGTTGCCGACCCCTGCTGTATGCAGATGACTTGCTCTTATACATAACAGATCCACATAAGTCGATTCCGAGTATTCTATCTCTCTTTAAAACATTTGGCAGAATTTCAGGGTACAAATTGAATTTATCAAAAAGTGAACTATTTCCCATTAACAAAATGGCCCAGGGCCTATCCTTTTCACAGTTTCCATTCAGACTGGCTGCCAGATCTTTCAAGCATTTGGGGGTTGTTGTGACAAGATCCATGCAAGAACTCTTTAAGTTTAACTTTAAACCCTTGCTTGAACGTACCATTAAGGACTTTGGGCGATGGTCCCATCTCCCACTATCCATGACGGAGAATAAATGCGGTGAAAATGAACACACTCCCTAAGTTTTTGTTTCTCTTTCAAACTATCCCCATTATATTGAATAAGTCATTTTTTAATCAATTAGACAGGGAAATAAGTAATTTCATATGGAACAAGAGAATTCCCAGAATTAGGAAAGATTTCTTGCAGAGGTCAAAACCATCTGGTGGCATGGGCCTCCCCAACTTTCAACTTTATTATTGGGCCTGTAATGTGCGAGCTCTTTCATACTGGTGCCATTCTTCTGATTCAGATGGGCATCCTTCCTGGCTACAGATAGAACAGGAATCATGCCTTCCCACCTCTCTTGGTGCATTACTGTTCCCTCCCCTGCCAATGGCATTTGAATATGCTAAAAATAATCCGGTTGTGAAAGAATCTCTCAAAATTTGGAATAAGATAAGGCGACACTTTGGTTGGCATGAAAATTCCCTCCTGGCTCCTCTTTTGGCAAACCATCACTTTCGCCCTTCTCTAATGGACAGTTCTTTCCAAGTATGGAAACAAAATGGTATCAGAAAGTTGAAGGATCTTTACATAGATAACATTTTCCCCTCTTTTGAATTGTTGCGTAAAAAATTTAGTTTACCTCAAGCTCATTTTTTTCGTTTCATGCAAATTCGTAATTATATCAGAGCCAATATGAATACATTCCCTAACGCTCACATGGAGTCTTTGTTCTTGCGTGATCCATCATGTAGAGGGGTAATTTCATATATATACAATCAATTGTCTTGTCAGTCAGAAGTATCCATGAACCTTTTGAAATCTGCTTGGGAGGAGGATTTAAATGTTACCTTAACTGAGGAAGAGTGGGTAGAGGCCCAGAGAAGAGTACACTGAGCATCCATATGTGCCAGACATGGCCTCATACAGTTTAAGGTGCTACATCGCCTGCATCTCTCCAAAACTAGGCTTGCTAAGATGTATCCTAATATAGATCCCTTATGTGACCGTTGTGGGGCATTTCTAGCCTAGACTCTAGGCGTACCCCTAGTGGTAGCAAATTTGAATTTGCACAGAGGTACGTCTAGAGGCCACTGATAGAAACCCGTTTTAGCCTTCCTCTGGAGGCGGATAACCAATCACAGCGCAGTATGTGTACAGGAAATCGTAAGGCGGGCTTTGTACGATGACGACAGCCCTGCTCAAACCAGAGCGGAATCGTCTTTGGCTTTAGTTTTGGACGAATTGCACTTGTCATTTTCTTTGAAAGTGAAACAAGAAAGTGCACTGAAGTTTTTCGTTCTGAAAAAGATGTCTTTGCCGTGTTACCGACGGGCTACGGGAAAAGTTTGATATACCAGCTGGTACCACTGGCCGGAACGCTAGCCTATTACGTGGAGAGGCAGTTTGAAAGACAACGCAATCACCCGCCACTCCATTGAGGTACAGTCTATCAGTGGTCTTCAGACTATACATTCTTATGATATAGTCTGACGTGTCAGGCTAGGGCATTTCCTGCTTCACTGGGTCATATGTTCTGGTTGTGCCCAAGACTGTCAGGTTATTGGAGTTCTATTTTTAAAACATTGTCAGATGTGTCTGGTCTTGAGGTTAAACCTGACCCAATATTGGGAGTGTTTGGAGCACTTACCGAAGACTGTCCTTTAAAAGGAGGTGCTGCCACTGTGGCAAGGTGTGTGCTTCTCATGGCACGTAGATTCATTTTATTGAACTGGAAAGAAGTGAAACCTCCTAGATACACTGCATTGATTAATGATAATAGGCAGCACCTTAAACTAGAAAAAATTAGATTCACGCTTAAAGGCTCAGTTGAAAAATTCTATAAAACTTGGCAACCCTTCATGGATTACTTACAGTAGGGTCCAAGCCTTAAATTTCCTCTTAAATAGGATTTATTACAGGTAGTATGGGCCAGCGGGCTTTATGTGTTATTCAAACAGCAAAAAGTGTCTTTTTTTTCCTTCTCCTTTTTTTTTCTTTTTTTTCTTTTTTTTTTTTTTTTTTTTTTCATGCAAATCTATTAACCTATTTTTGTGTGTGTGTTTGTTTTGCTTGAAGTTGTTAGGAAAATGTAGGCCTATTGTTTTATGACTATTTAAATAACAGTGCCTACATAATTGTTGTAACATAACTTGGAAAAACCAATAAATAAAATTAAAAAAAAAAAAAAATTGGTAGAATTTTGCATTTTGGCATTATTCTAAATGATAATGACTCCTTTTTTCACAGAACACTTGTTTTATTCCACCAAATATATATCTTCTGATCAGAAGGCTTATTAAAAGAGATTAAGGCTTGGGGCCACTCCAAATTTTGCCCAAAATCCAATATGGCCGACATTTTCCAAAATGGCATATTTTCATATAGTTTCAGCCATTCTGGAAGGCCATAATCAATAAAGATGATCACTTTTCCACAAAATATTCTAATATTCCTTCAAAGACATGTTTAAAAAGGTTTACTAAACAAAAGGTATATAAATAAAAATGACCCCCTTAAAATAATAGCAAGAAAATTGGTCAAAATTGGTAGAATTTCAGATTTTGGCATCATTTAACATTGTAATGATTCCTTTTTCACAGAAGACCTGTTTTATTCCACTGAATATGTATCTGAAAAGGTTAACTAAACCAGGAAAATTGAAATTAAAAATGATCATCTTAAAACTAATTAGGAAAATTGCTCCAAAATTGGTTGAAATTCACATTTTTACATCATTAGAGGGTATAATGAGCTCTCTTTCACAAACACATGTCCTATTCTACCAAATAAATGTTTACAAAGGATGAGTAAGCAAGAACAAAACAAAACAAAAAAACAAACATCTTATAGGACAATGTCTTAAGAAAACAAAAAAGGATGCTACATATTTCCATGGCAATAACAGTTTTCAGCCTACAGCACACTTATTATATAGAGACCCCTAAAACCAAAGTGAAATAATGATGTGGCAGTCTAACCCATTTTGCCCAAATTTAATTTCTGCAACTCAAAATGCCTTTCAAAATCTTGTGTGGCTCCTTGGGGCCACATCAAATTTTGCCCAAAAGATAATAAGGCCAACATTTTCTGAGATGGTGGATTTTCATATAGTTTCTAGCCATAGTTATAGCCATTCTGGAAGGTCATAATAATTTAATTTTTGAAGACAAAAAAATGTCATATTCCTTCAAGGACATTGAAGGAAACACATCTTTGACAGTTCATTCAAGTTACAAGGTTTTATATTTTAGAAGACAAGCTGTTGGCTTGAGTTGTTTATTATTTTTGTGGATAAAGGAAACTTTACTTTTGCCCATTATATCTCCCCTTAAGTAATACCAATGAAGTGTTTTATATCATTTTCATTGTTGATCTGTCACAGCAACACAGCCAAACATGAGAGTAGTGCCAACCAAAAATGTGTCAAAATGGCCAGTAATAGTTTTCTGTCAATCATCGCAATTTGAGCTTCAAATGCTGCCAGGTGAATACAACTGGGGTGCCTAAATCATTATCTGAGCATGTGTTCTGCAACTTGTTGGGGTTGTGGTTTCTCCAAGCAGCAGCACTGGTGGAAAGATGCCACGTTTGTTCCTTCGGGATAGGGCACCACACAGTAGGGAAACCCAGCATATAGAGTGGTAGCATCATTTGGCGTCAGTCCTGATACCATTTCTAAACTTAGAACCAAGTTCCATGAGACTGCGGAAGTCAAAGACAGACCAAGAAGTGACTGTCTTAGGAAGAGAACACCCCAAGAAGACTGATGGTTCCTCACTTTTGCTGCACTAAGGAACTGTAGGTTAACTGCGAGAGACTTACAAGATTTCCTAAACTGTACCAAAACCAGCTCTTACTACAGACTGTGAGGAACATATGGATCTCCCACGCAGTAATGTAGGCTCTGACAAGCGCCAAAGTCTGTTTATTTAGCAAACAAACAAAAATGTCCACAAAAATGATTAACAACTCAAGCCAACAGTTTGAATTATATTGTTTTCACCTTCATGTTAAGGGACAATATAATGTGGGCTATTTAGTCATACTCTGATCCTTTTCTAAAATGTTTGCAGCAAGAAATGATCAATAAATCAGACCTAAAGCTTGATCTCTTCATGGGTACCTCTCTCGACAATAACTCCAGCCAAATACTTAGACTGCGTTGTGGTTAATATACTTGTCAAATGATGAAAAGGCACATCTAAAAGCCAAATTCTGCTAGTAACATAGTTGTAAATAAATTCTTTATTCTACTTGTAAGTGCAATTTTACGACCATTTTTGACAGTACAGTCTTAGATGATTTAGCCAGACAAAAAAGTCCTGTGTAATCTGTGTAAACATGTCTTTGGAGGGTAATGACCTTTTTTTGTCATCAATCATCAATTATTATGACCTCCCAGAATGGCTGAAACTACAGTATATGAAAATCCACCATCTCAGAAAATGGTGGCCATATTGTCTTTTGGGCAAAATTTGATGAGCCACACAAGATTTTGAAAAGCATTTTGAGTTGCAGAAATTAAATTTGGGCAAAATGGGTTGGCCTGCCACATCATCATCATTTCACTTTGGTTTTAGGGGTCTCATATAATAAGTGCGCTGTAGGCAGAAATATGGAAATATATTTTTTTTTCTTAAGACATTGCCCTATAAGATGCTTTTTTGCTGTTGCTTAATCATCCTTTGTAAACATATATTTGGTAGAATAGGACATGTCTTTGTGAAAGAGAGGTCATTATACCCTCTAATGATGTGAAAATGTGTCAATTTTCCTAATTACTGTAGCTTTAAGGTGATCGTTGTTATTTTCAATTTTCCTGGTTTAGTTAACCTTTGCAGATACATATTCGGTGGAATAAAACAGGTTTTCTGTGAAAAGGGAATCACTAATGTTAAATGATGCCAAAATCCGAAATTCTACCAATTTTGACCAATTTTCTTAATATATTTTAAGGGGGTCATTTTTATTTAGATATTTTTTTGTTTAGTCATAGTCAACCTTTGTAAATATGTCTTTGAAGGAATATTACAGTATTTTGTGGAAAAGTGATCATCTTTATTGATTATGGCCTTCCAGAATGGCTGAAACGCCATTTTGGAAAATATCAGCCATATTGGATTTTGGATTTTGGACTTGAGGTGTCCCCAAGTCTTAATCTCTTTTAATAAGCCTTCTGATCAGCAGATATATATTTACAATTCCAGATTTCTCAAGGGCCCACCCACCTCTCGGGACCCTGGTAACTCAGTACCTCATTTCCCCTCACTACAACACCCCTGACCCAGAGTATGTAATGCTATGATAAACTATTTGCATTGCACAAATGTATAATATACATACCATTTTCGCTGCAAGCACATCATCGTAGACCATAAGGACCAGTAAGAAGTGTATGAACACATATATTTTCAGAGAAAATGGCCACTCTGGGTTGTACTGCACCTTATGTTTAGGAACCTGGACAGATAAAAGTTTTTACTTTAATTGTAACATTCTTGAATTGTATGTGTATTACATACTGTAAGGAATGCTTGAATGCTGTTCAATAAATAGATTAAAAAAAAAAAATTTTTTAGGTACAACCCTTAACATTAATATGGTACATTACGGTAAACATAAAAAACACAAGCAGAAAAACAAACATTTATAGGCATTTATTGGAATTTGATTAAATATCTTATGACGAAACTTATACTGGAAGTGGTCAAAAAAATGGCAAAGAGATTTCAGATTCTGATACCAACATATATATAGTCACAAGGTAAAAACTACTAAAAATGCAACAATTCAATTCAGTTTAGTTCAATTCCTTTAAACCTGTACAGCGCCAAATATGTTAAAACTGGCATGTCAACATGACTGTAGACCCTGCTGGCCCTGATTTTCCATAGTATCAGTATAGGGATCATTGGTAGAGTGACCACCTGTCCCACTTTTCGTTGTACTGTACAGCACGCAAATTGAAAATCTATCAGTCCTGCATTTTTCATTCAACCTCACCTCGTTGAAAATAAATATATGGACACGTCCAAATAGACTAACTCAGTGGTTCTCAACCGGTGGGGCGTGGACACTCTCCCAGGGGGCGCCAGGAGGCTTCGGGATGAGTTGGAAGAAATCATTAAAAAAATAATAATAAAAAATTCCGGTAACACTTCATTTTACAGTGACACTGTTAGCCTACTGTGTATTTACCTATGTAAGTATTTGGTACAACCTATGTAACAATGTATTATCATGTACTACTCTTGGACTTACGTTATGTATTTTTTAGTGCTGTCAGTTTAACGCGTTAATAACGGCGTTAACGCAAACCCATTTTAACGCCGTCAATTTTTTTAACGCGCGATTAACGCATTTGACCCGCCATTATCAATGGAATGTGAAAAAAAATATCTCCGACATTCCAACACCTCCCGACGTTTCAGTATGTCCTGTGTTTGTACTAGGCTTGAAGTAGGCCTACTGCTAAGCCTAGGACCTAGGCTACTCATGCCTACAGTAGCCTACACACACACTCCACACACGGGTGTAGATGTGTCTGCACTCTGTTCTGCTGCTCCGATGTCAGTGAAAATAAATATTTTACAGACACAATCGTTGACGTTCACTCGCATGTTCGCATATTCAGGTTGTTAATTAGATAGAGGATTAATGTTGTCACTTAGAAATCCCTTCTCTTGAACTGAATACCCCGCAAATAGGCTAATATCAGTTTCAAAATTGCAGCGCGAATGAGAGAGGTGAAGGTCGGAGCGCAACTGAGAGAGAGAATGTTTGTGAGCGTCATTTGATGTCAGTGAAAACAAATATTTTACCGACACAATCGTTGACGCTCACTCACATGTTCGCATATTTAGATTGTTAACTAGCTAGAGGATTAATGTTGTCACTTAGAAATCCCTTCTCTTGAACTGAATACCCCGCAAATAGGCTAATATAAGTTTCAAAATTGCAGCGCGAGTGAGAGAGGTGAAACAGGTTGGAGCGCAACTGAGAGAGAGAATTTGTGCAAAGGAGAGGCATAGCCTATAGCCTACCTGATTCTGAACGTATGACCTTGTCACTAAAATGAGAGCTTCTTGCAGGGCAATGGCCAATATGGCAAAATGCATTTTAAAGGTATGCTCATGCAATGTACTGTAGGTTTACTCATGTAGACCATAATGCCATATTTTCATTGAGCCTCTTTAAAATATAGGTTAGTATAATTTAAAGGGCCACCATCCATGTTTTTTTTTTTTTTTTGTAAACATGTGAACTAGCAACATAAAAGACATCAACATCTCTCTAGCAGTACTTGTCATGTTAATAATTTCTGATGCTGTAACAGGGTTTTCTTTTATTTTAAATTGGTATTCACCCCCACCAATGAATGCTGATAACAGCATTAAAATGAAAATAAATAAATAAAAATGGGACAAAAAGAAATCGAGGGACATTTAGAATAGAAAGAAATTTGCGATTAATCGCGATTAATTATGAGTTAATTACGGAAAAAATGTGATTAATCGCGATTAAATATTTTAATCGCTTGACAGCACTAGTATTTTTGTGTACCTACATACTGTTTTTACATTGTAATATGAAATGGTTTTTATAATACTTTGCCAAAGTGCTTGTAGAACCTGATAATGTAATAATTTCCAATAATGTAATAACAACTCCCGATAATGTAATAATAATTCCATCATAAGTCCCTAAAACATGTAATAAAACCTGATAATGTAATAAAATCACAATAATGTAATACGGTGCATTTCCTAATAATGTAAAAATCGGAATACTGGAAATGTAATGTAACATTTTATTACATGATCAGCATGCTGATTTTTACATTATTGGGAAATTAACTGCTTTACATTATCAGGATTTATTATATAGTGCATGCAAAGCAATGCACTATATTGTTATCTCCTGGCTTCTTATTATTTTTCTTCCACAACGTTGTTGTGCGATTAATTCAGCCTCAACCGTTCAACGTAGCAACGTCATTCAACCACTGTAACGTAGATCTACATTTGGTGACTTGAGCTAAATTTCAACTTTTTCCGTAACGTTTACGGTTTTTGCGTTATCGGCAAAAAACGAGCGTCAAAGTTCCCATTGAAATGAATGGTGGAACTTTCAGCATTCTATTTAGCATTGTTGTCACCTTAGCCACTGTAGTGTAAACATTCCACTGGTCCTGCTGGCAGTCGGAACATTGGAAATCCATGAGAATTCTATGACATCTAGAAACTATTATCAGCTGTATTAAAGCAACATTTTAACATTTTTAAGCAACTTTACAATAAGCAACTTTTTATGTAATCATTGTCAATCAACTGTTTGACGCAGCCGCAGCCAACTAATTTAACTATTGTAACAAGCTGTATTCATCCAACTATCATACAATTCAACTTCTTGCAACGTTTTTGCAACTTTTTACAACTTCTTGCAACAACTTCCACATTGATGGCCAGGCAGCCAACATAGCAACCACTATATCCGCCCCAGCAACAGCCTAGCAACTACCATACCAGCCCTAGCAACTGCTTCCAGCATCCTTGACACATCTTAGGAACCATGCCAATAATGATGACCAAACACTAGACATAGCAACCAACATGATCAATGTGGCAACCAGCATAGCAACCAACATGTCCGCCCTAGCAACGGCCTAGCAACAGCTTCAAGCACCCTTGTAATGTCTTAGTGACCACTACAACAATGATGATATAGCAATGAACATGGCAACCAACATGATCAGCGTACCAACAAGCATAGCAACTGCCATGTCCGTCATAGCAACGGCCTAGCAACAGTCTCAAAGTCCTAGCAACTATGTCAGAATTTAGTTCTATTGTCAGATATTTGTGCGATAAAACTTTTTTTAAAACGTTTTGCATGCACTATGTAATTTCCATGGAATTACAAATCCAGTTACAATATTAGGTTTTATTACATGTTTTCGGGACTTATGAAGGAATTTTTATTACATTATCGGGAGTTATTACATTATTGTGTAATTATTACATTATCAGGTTCTACGGCCGATAATGTAATAATGACCAATAATGTAACAACTGCCAATAACGTAATAATTTTCACAGTTTTAAATGTAATAAAGCCAATAATGTAATAACTTGCCAATAATGTAAGATTTTTCTCTGAAATGATATAACCTTTTACGAAACTGCACACGGTCTCGAATCCGGGTCTCCGGAGAACTAAATGTGCAACTTGACCGCAACATCAAGGAGCCAAGCTTGTTGGTATGTCAGTCAGAGTGCATACTCAACCGTAGTAATGGTACCCCGTCACACTGCCTTCCCCTTTGAGAAGCGCATGTCCCTCACGCATCCACCAGCCATACTACTCCCATCCCAGGGTACCCCACACTCTAGTGCTTCACCCATCTCAGGGGTCCCTCACACCGGGGTCAACCTATCCTGGTGGTCCCTCATACAGACCACACATTGGGTACACATCCGATGGCCTCACGGTAGCCATCCCTCTTCTGACACCATATGAGAACAGTGACCCCACTCGGTGCATACCCAACCATAGTGCACAGTCAAGGGAGGGAGAAGTGGAGGATGTGGCTGAGGTGGGGGAGGAGGGAGAAATAGGGGGACAGGGGGAGAAGTGGTCAGCTGTCATTTTACAGCATTTTATACCGTTTTCCAATAAATATAGGATATACAATCCAATATCCAATAAGTAAGAATAGCTATTTTCGTTTCCAAATCTAGAAACCATAAAATTACTTATTTCACATTTTGCTGTAGAACTATGGAAGCCTGCTGATGGCTGAGTAAAGTGTCAGTCACATGACTTGAGTGTTTTGTTCACCTAGTGGACGGTTAAAGGGCAATTTTGGCCAATTTTAATAAGAGCTCTATTGCTCAAACTACTCAAGACTTGCTAGTACTGAAGATGCAAGAAATTGGTCCAACTGATTAGCCTAGAACTCTAGACTAATGGTTTTCAAAGTGGGGCCCGGGGCCCCTGGGGGCTGTGAGGTGGTGCCAGGGGGCCGCGGGAAGATGGAGTAAAAAAAAAAAAAATACATGAAATTATTTTATTGAATTAAAAATAATTTTAAAATATTCCTGTTTGCGTATAACTGCATTATGATAATCATTCACATAAAACTTACAAATAATATTTTTAGATAAGAATAAGAAATTCTTACATTATTGGCAAGTTATTACATTATTGGCTTTATTACATTTAAAAACTGTGAAAATTATTACGCTATTGGCAGTTATTACATTATTGGCCGTTATTACATTATCGGCCTTTACACACCCTGATGCTGGAGTGGGTGAATCAACCCTCAAGACAACCTCATGTTGGGCAACTACTTTTGGGTGCCAAGCTCATGGGCCTCCATCATGCGAACAACGCGATTAGCTACTCTCACTATGAGGCAGGACTTGCAGGTTCTGAATTCAGCGTTTTTGCATCACAAAATCTGCCCATGCAATTTAATGAAGCACAGTAAGTGATGTGTCTCCTCCTAAAATAAAGTCTTTGGCCATGTGGCTATGATGGAAATAATAAACAAAGTGTCAATCATGCCTCTTCGAGCAACGTGATTGGCTACTCTCACTGCATGGCAGGACTTTCATTTTCTGAACTTGGATAATTTTGCAAAACACTATCCTCTCATTTATTCCAATGTGATGTGTCTTCTCCTGTAAAAAAAAGTCACTGATTTCAGGTCCTCATCGCCAGCTAACTTGAATTCATTTGATTTGATACAGTTGCAGGTGTGTCTGGATATGTAGAAATGGAAATCTTTAGAAACACAGACCAGCAGCGCTCTCTTCTGTACATGGAGTGCCAAAGCATGAAGTAAACTAAAAAATATGTTTACAGTTTTTTTCAACTGCTAACAAGCATTTGTCTGATCCTTGACCACATTTAAGTAGGCTGTTTAGCTCTTATAATCATACGAATTGTGCACAAAATGAAAGAAGCATGAAAATTTCAGGGTTTGTTCTTGATGACATAAGCTTTGATTTGAGATGTGGAGGCCTTCTCAGTTTGACCCCTGGGGTCAGCTAGAGGTCATTGACCTCCAGGACATGATATTTCTATGCCTGGTATTAAAAATATGTGTACTTTAGGATGTAAATGTGATAGACCTGTGTATTTCTATGTGTATGATCATAAGATACGTTCAACACCCCCAGAGATCAATAATGGTCAGTTAGAGGTCAAAGGTCAAGGTAGATTGGAAAAAAACACCACATTTCAGTAATCCTAAATACAAACGTCCCTTTCTGTGAGTCTGATCACAAGAAACTCATTTCTAATGAGTCCTACACCCCAAGAGGTCAATGGTGGTCACTCAGAGGTCAAAGGTCAAGGTTGATTGAAAGACAAATCAACCACATTTCAGTAACTCTAAATACAAACTTCCCTTTCTGTGAGTCGGATCATAAGAAACTAAGTCCAACACCCCCAAAAGTCAATAATACTCAGAGGTCCAAGGTCAAGGTCGCTTGGGGGAAAAAAAATACAAATGTGCAACTCCATTGTATTCTATTAGAAGTTGCACGTAAATATGAACATGAACAACAAATATAGGCTTATGAATATGAACATGAAAAGAACAGGCCTACTCCCAATGCAACATAAATACAGTACAATAGAGTTCAACAGGTTAGACTACATAATGAGCTCTCTAAATATTATTATAGTACAGTGGAATTTGTTGTACAAGCCTTGACCTAGGGGTTGAATCATTGCTGGCCTTCAGTGTGTGAGTTAAGATCAAGTCCTTGAAGCTTCAGCTTCAGGTCAGAGTCAAGACGGGTTTGTTTAGTCCAGAACGAGTAAAAACTTGTCAGTTTTGATATCTTGATCAGAGGCCTACAGAATAAGCTAGTTTCGGTTTTTTTCTGCACAAATTCTGCCTATTACTCTAAACTGACTTTGACAACAGATTTTGAATGACCATAGTACATGCAGAGCGAATTCTATTTTTCTAGGGAAACTTTATTCCCCTATAACACTTACATAAACATAATAGCACAGTGTGATGCAGATAATGACCATGATACGGACTCTTTTACACCCCCGGCCCTTCCACAAACACAAGTGATGGAGGCGAGACCACCTATACCGATTCCAAATCAAGAATGACCGACAGGAGCGTGGGTCTTATGCAGGGGTGGGCAATTATTTAAGCCAAAGGGCCACATTGGCTTTTAGATTTTGACTAACGGGCTAGGTATTAACAGTGAACCGGTTGATGCCAGTCAATTGCCAAGTCTCAAAACAGTAGCCTCACTTTCTCCAGGGGACATGTTAACATGCATGGGTTAAAAGGGGGGTTTGTATTTCAGGAATACAAAAAAAATGGTAAATCAGGCCTATAATCTCTGTTACCTTGGCTAAATGAGAAATTATTCTATTTAGGGAAGGCTCCACAGGCTGTATTAAATAGCTCAACAGGCCTCATGTGGCCCCTGGGTCTTAGTTTGCCCAGGCCTGGTCTTATGAAATGAGCAGCATTAGATGCAACAAAGCACGCTACAGTTGAAGCCTCATCCCCTCAGCCATCAAAATCCAAAACAAAAATCATGTGTGTAATGGGTGTAAAGTATGTTCCTCCCCATGTTTTCCAACACCCACTAAATGGAAAGCCACCACCACTCATGCTCTTTCCCTGTGCCTATACCAATCTATACAATTTCCCTCAAGGGACAATAAACCAACTAACTAACTGAGTTCCATATGCTCATAAGCATTGCAATACACATGTACTTTACATTTCTATCACATTTCCAAGGTAAACCTTTATTTACCTTTACCTATCTTTTTTAATGCGAGCTGAGAATGCCTCCACATAAATTTAACTTTAGGCCAAGTTTAACGTTCAAGGGGGTTTTGTTGTCAGTTAAACCTCTTACATGTACAGTGTAAAAAGAAAGTAATGTAAGTTTTTCAGGGACCCTGTTCCCCACACCACATTGATGGCATCTTTGACCAGATCACACTTCATTTATGAACTGTGCACAAACCAGGCTAAAAGTTAGCAGCTTCAACTTCAACACTACTTACCTTCAATTGTTTAATGAAATACAATGGAGCTGTAAGTTGCCCCCAAGCGACCTTGACCTTTGACATCTGAGCGACCATTGATGGTGGGTGGGTAATGGGGGAGGGCTGTTGGTCTTATCAGAAATTAGTTTCTTATGATCAGACTCACAGAAAGGGAAGTTTGTATTTAGAGTTACTGAAATGTGGTTGATTTGTCTTACAATGAACCTTGACCTTTGACCTCTGAGTGAGCATCATTGACCTCTTGGGGCGTTGGACTCATCAGAAATGAGTTTCTTGTGATCAGACTCACAGAAAGGAATGTTTGTATTTAGGATTACTGAAATGTGGTGTTTTTTCCAATCGACCTTGACCTTTGACCTCTAAGTGACCATTATTGACCTCTCGGGGTGCTGAGCGTATTAGAAATTAGTTTCTTATGATCATACACATAGAAATACACAGGTCTATCACATTTACATACCAAAGTGCACCTATTTTTAGTACCAGGCATAGAAATATCATGTCTCAGAGGTCGATGACCTCTAGCTGACCCCAGGGGTCAAACTGAGAAGGCCTCCACATCTTAAATCAAAGATTGTCATCAAGAACAAACCCTGAAATTTTCATGCTTCTTTCATTTTGTGCACAATTCATGCTTAACAGCCCCACTATAACACATCATAGTTCTTTTGTACAATTCACACATTTTTCTTCACTGAATGCATTTCTAGAATGCTTATATCTTCTTTACATATAGGATGACCCTTGCACCAAAATTATGTATCATTAATGTCATATTTGCAAATGCTTAAACACAGTGTGCCAAAAATGGAAATCTAATGACCAAAACCTTAAATACAGTACAAAGCCCTTAGTTTGGCAGTACAACAATGGCTCCATATGATAATTCTTGAGCGAATAGGCCTAATGAACAGATAACTGATAAAAATAACTCAGGAGAAGGGAGAAAAAGGAGAAAAGAAGCAACCAAGACAAACCATTTCCAATTGCAACTAAATGGTCACATTACCAATTGTCCAGAACCACCCCTCCACCTTTTTTTTTTTTTTTTTTTCCAAACTCATTCTTCATGACATTCTACACTGCTTCCACAGCAAAAACTTACTGAACTACTTAAATGCAATTTGATAAATTGATGTGAAGTGTTGACAACAGTCTGATGACTTTTGTAAAATACTCTTTTGTCAAAAATTCTGTAGAGTAAGGGTTATAAAGTACAGGTCCACGAAATGAAACCTGTATAAAGTACATAGTCCATGAAATGATGGATGCCAAATACATAGAAAATGAATGTAGTTTCAGAAATGCCATAAAGTATTATCATTTTTGAAGTCAGTGTATTGGGACTGACCTCATGTCACCTGTGTAAAGAAAACACATTCCTGTTTGATAAAATGGCTTAATTTTGAGCCAATTTGTTTGTGTTTTGGTGGTGCTTGCATAGTAGAAAGAAGTTCTTTTCGTTTTGAAATGCAGACTTAGAGTTCGTCTAACAAAACATGCTTTTGGTAAGAAAATTAACTGTTTGCCTACCTGTGTCATGTCTATGTTTTGCTGTGTTAAGAGTTTAGAAAAAGTGTAGTTTAATGCTTGCTAGCAACTTTATCATGTAATTTTCAATTAACTTTACACCAGTCAGAGACAATGAAGGGGCTGTACAATTTCCAGGTCTGATCGATCGATCAATAGATGCATAGATAGATGTGATGGAAATAAAGATGGATGAAGATTACAGACCCAACACATCACCTGTGAAGTTGCACAATGGTGCAGAAGAGGAGTGAATTCAAAACAAACCATTTTTTAATCATTAATTAAATAAATATGACTAGAAGTCAAACATCAAATGGGTTATAGGTAAAGGCTGGAACTGAAAAGAAATTCTTACCTTAGGCACTGTTAGGCGATCTCCCAGTCTTGGCAACCCAGGTCTCCAACTTGGTCCATTGAAAATGACAGAGAGTTTATATTTCATGCCTTCAGCTTTCCAAAACTTTCCCCACAGATACCGATAGTAATGAAACTTGAAGAAATGTAAAACAGACTTGAGATTTACAGTGTTGAATATATGAGGTCAAAAATTAGTTGCATTTTCACTAAAACACATAAGACGGTAGACTACAGACAAGCAGTAAGTAAATTGTTAACACTACAATTAATGAAGAAGTAAAAAAACTTTGGTATGAGTTAAAGCAGTGGTTCTCAAAGTGACTGGTGGTCCACAAGTGTAACGGAGGCCAGCTAGCGTGGCTAGCTCGGTGGTAGTGTGTAAATCCTCATCACCCAATTCCATGGGCGCTTCTAACACGCCGAGTTAGAAGCTCAGGCTTTTAGCTCAGTTGGTTAGAGCGTTCCACTCCCACGCCGGGAGTTTGTAGCTTGCGGGGTGGCGGGTTCGAGACCCGTGTGCGGTGCGGACCGCCACCGGCTACATTGGTGCCGTGACCCGGATGGGAGTGAGGATTTGGAGGGTGAGTGTAACGGAGGCCAGCTAGCGTGGCTAGCTCGGTGGTAGTGTGTAAATCCTCATCACCCAATTCCATGGGCGCTTCTAACACGCTGAGTTAGAAGCTCGGGCTTTAGCTCAGTTGGTTAGAGCGTTCCACTCCCACGCCGGGAGTTTGTAGCTTGCGGGGTGGCGGGTTCGAGACCCGTGTGCGGTGCGGACCGCCACTGGCTACATTGGTGCCGTGACCCGGATGGGAGTGAGGATTTGGAGGGTGAGTGTAACGGAGGCCAGCTAGCGTGGCTAGCTCGGTGGTAGTGTGTAAATCCTCATCACCCAATTCCATGGGCGCTTCTAACATGCTGAGTTAGAAGCTCGGGCTTTAGCTCAGTTGGTTAGAGCGTTCCACTCCCACGCCGGGAGTTTGTAGCTTGCGGGGTGGCGGGTTCGAGACCCGTGTGCGGTGCGGACCGCCACCGGCTACACAAGCAAGCTCAAAACTTCAAGCTATTTGAATTTGAAGTGCCCATAACTGCCCATGTAGAATTGTCTGTTGAATAGGGTGACCATACGTCCATATTTGGACGGACATGTCCGTATTTCATGCCCTGTCCTGGGCGTCTGGGGATATTTTTAGAAAGTGAGGAAATGTCCTGCTTTTTAAATTACCTTCATCATTGGACCATTAAATTTACAGGCACAAGGGCACTGCACACGGCACTGCGTGTGACGTAATCCGTGCGGGCAGCCCTGTTCTTATAATCAGAAGATAGCCGAAAATAAGTTTGTTAAACATTCATCACGGGCACTTCAATTAATCTAGCGTTATCCTTTTGCGTGCTCACCCACTAAAATAAAAGATGTTTTCTCCAAACATAATCAGTGGCAGGTTACACTGTTGACACAAAATCATGAATAGCCTAAAGAATTCTGTCCTGAAAAGAGACAGCTGCATATTCAGCATTGCTCAGTGATGTATTGGGAAGAAGCTGTGTCTCATTAACTTTCAGTGGGTGTGATATCTGCTTCCATCCCAATAAAGTCTACAATAGTGTGCTCCCACCACAGATTGCTTTTTTTATAAATTGTGTTCATTTCACAGATTTCTGTGAGATTATGTTAAAGTTTTATATCACCCAATTGCATTGGAGCACCCACATCCAATTTAGGTGGTGCTGGGGTATTTCAGACGTTCCCCTTTTTCTATAGCAGCTAGACATGCATATAATAAAAATACAATAAATGAGTTTGGCAAAGTCCATAATTAGCAGAGGGGAGTTCAAAATTAAAAAAAAAAAAAGTTCAAATAGGCCTACAATTTCAATAGATCTCCTATGTTGGGAAAAAATTTCGCCGCGCTTTGCGCGCATCTCATACCCCTCCCACCTAGCCTAGAACTCTAGACGTACCCCTAGCGGTAGCAAATTTGAATTTGCACAGCAGATACGTCTAGAGGCCACTGATAGAAACCTGTTGTATCCTTCCTCTGGCGGCGGATGACCAATCACAGCGCGGTATGTGTACAGGAAATCGTAAGGCGGGCTTTGTACGATGACGACAGCCCTGCTCAAACCAGAGCAGAATCGTCTTTGGCTTTAGTTTAGGACGAATTGCACTTGTCATTTTCTTTGAAAGTGAAACAAGAAAGTGCACTGAAGTTTTTTGTTCTGAAAAAGATGTCTTTGCCGTGTTACCGACGGGCTACGGGAAAAGTTTGATATACCAGCTGGTACCACTGGGCGGAACGCTAGCCTATTACGTGGAGAGGCAGTTTGAAGACAACGCAATCACCCGCCCCTCCATTGAGGTACAGTCTATCAGTGGTCTTCAGACTATACATTCCTATGATATAGTCTGGCGTGTCAGGCTACCTCCCACCAAGGTGTCCTGCTTTTCCCAAATGAAAATATGGTCACCCTATTGTTGAATCCGTGTAAGGGTAAGGGGTAGCAGCATGCGACTTGAGGGGGCATGAGGGTAGGTGGTCCCTGAAAAATATTTTTTGGGCAAAGTGGTCCTCTGCCTGAAAAAGTTTGATACTTTAAAGCAATGCCAATGAAGTTTTGGTACCTTGTTTAAAATTTTTATGTCAACAATATAAACAGTAATTCCGTCACACTCTGCCACTCCGTCAGCAAAAACTACACAATGGATTAACTGAATTGTTGTGATCTAGAACTCCTGTGTCACCTTCATCAGTTCTCTTTTTGGATGAGAGTTGCGTAAGCTTCAAGTCGAGTTGCGTACAACTTAGCTAGTTTAACTGTGCATTCCTTCCCACACAATGTACTTTTTTTTCTCTCTCTGATGTTTTTTTTTTTTTTCCTCTCTCTCTCTCTGATGTGAACCACCCATGTAAGGTGTTAAGCACCTATTCAATCCCAATTGACCTGGAAGGGCACTTATGTGGAGAAGAGATATTTTTTTTACAATTACTGCAATACATATCTTAATGATTTTTGAATTCCTCTCTTACTTTTATGTTATGTCTATGTGTAAAATAAATAGTGTTCAAGATAAAGCTCCAATTAGCCTCTTTCGACTATCTTGGACGCCATCTTGAAAATGACCCCTTTCCAGAAGTCATATTTTCTTAGATTTTTTATATGATAATAAAGATGAAAAGGATGATACCTGAAAGTATCGAAATCAGTTTCAAAACTGTATCAATTTATTTAAACACCCATATCATATCCTTGTAATCTAAATAGTGTTCAAGATGTGGCCATAATTAGCTTCTTCAGACTATCTTGAACGAAGTCAGATTCTTGAAGTCAGATTCTCTTAGATTTTTCATATGTTACTCCATAAGGACTTCTAGATCAATAAGGACTTCTAGTTACTCCTACTTCATAAGGACTCCTAGATCAATTCAATTCAATCAGTTGAAAAAACTTTTGTATCAATTTGATGAGACAACAACATTTTTATAAGCTCTCAATATTTAGTCGGAATTTATTAGCTTCTTTTGTCTATCTTGGACACCATCTTGAAAATGACACCTTTCCTGAAGTCAGTGTTGGTAATTTCGTTACTGTTGTCAGGAACTTAATAACGTAACGCATTACAGTTCAAATTTCACTAACGTCATTACAGTTACTAGACTATAGTAACGTTCGTTACAGCGTTACCCACGATTTTGTTCAGTGACATTCAGATTAACAAATTTACATGTAAATCAGTGAGCTACCGGTAGGCCAACATGAATTGCTGTCAAAACCGCGTTGTTTTTATTAGTGGCGCATGCGTGCCTAACAGTGTTGGGGAAGTTACTTTTAAAAAGTAACTAATTACTTTACTTTAGTTACTACTTTGAATTGTAATGAGATTACTTTACTCGTTACTAATTTTAAAAAGTAACTTGTTACTTTACTCGTTACTTTACTTTTAGCCCATAACTTGAATGAACTTGCTCTATTTCGCTGGCTGTAACGTCATATGCATGTCTCCCTCTGACCCTTTTACAGGCAATGGCAGCCTTCTCGCGCTGAAAGTTTTCATCAATCCAGTGAGCAGTCATTCCGAGATAACTTTTGTTGTTAGCACTCCATATATCTGCCGTTGTAGAAACGAATTCTGTGGTCTCAAATGTCTTTTTGAGATCCGATTCGATTACAGCATAACATTTGCTCAAGTAGCTCGAAAATGTTTTTCTGTCTGATATGTGAGCTCGCGTTGTTGGTATTTTGCTTAATATTCTCCTAAAACGGGGGGATTCTATTGTTGACAGCGGAACCATGTCCTCCAGAACATAGGCTGCAACTAGATTATTTATTTCTGCCTGCGATGTTACCTGTCGTAATCCTCCCTCTCCTGATGTAAGTTTCGCCTGTTTGGGTGCTGGGGCAGTCTCATCATTACCGGGACGGCTATGGGGATTTTTAGCCACCAGCTTTGTACGACTGTCTGGCCAACTGCTTCGACAAATTGCTCATTGACTGTGTAGAAGTGGAAAGCTGTTTATCACCAGGACACTTAACCGACATGTTTTTGCCTTTGCAGGCAACTAGCCTACCTGAAGATAATGCGAATGCCAGTGTTCTCCATGACTTCTCTCTCTTCCATCTCCCTCTCACTAAATCAATCGATTTCTAATTCTGGCATATTTACATGGCTGTATTTTTATACAACAATGTTCATAAATATGCATGGTCCCTACCAAATAAACCAATAAATAAATAAATAAATAAATATATAGTTTGCACGGTTAAGTATTTTATTCTTACTTTTTTATCTGTTTATGGAATGTAGCGTCTTTTTACATTTTTGTCAGTTGGCTACCTCTCACACGTAGTCTTTTAGGCTGCGTTTACACTGGCAGTTCAAATCCGATTTTTTGCTCCCATGTGGCACAATTCCGATGTGGTTGACGACAGTGTAAACAGAAAAAAGTCACATGGAATCTGATTTGTCCAGATCAGATCCAGGCCTCTGTCATATGTGGTCAGAAATCAGATACGTATCAGATATGTGTTGATGTGATGGCAGTCTAAACAGACAGATCGGATGTTCCCTACCAATGCGTCTCATACGTCATTAAGTGGGAGTTTTTCTGCACCAACACGCAAGTTAGAAGGAGAGAAGTGGCTAACTCTCCATAGCCTGCACACCGCAGGGAAAACGAGGGGAAACAAGGACGAATTTCAGTAAAATTAACGAATCAATTTAGGAAGATATGAATAGGGTAGCGGAGAAATGCTTTTTGTTTCATTCCCTCAAGATTAATTTATGTCTACTCCGCGATTAACAACCACATAACCATTCATCGTCTCCGTTTTGACAGTGATGTTTCAGAGTGCCCCTCTCATACAGCCGACATGCTTTCACTTTCACCAATGTTCGGACTTTATTTTTTCCCCTTCACTTTCTCAAGCGGTTCATTTCATTTGCTGGTTGATAGCAGGACTTTCATTTTACTGACAAAGTCATTAGATGATGGGCCGTTTGTTCAAATAGCCTAGTTCTAGACCTGTAAACTGCTCGGGAACTCTCTCTCCGTTGCACCTCTGTCTCGCTACCTCTCACTTGTACAACGCGCTACACTTTATTTCTCTCCATTCACAGGAGATTTTACAACACTCGCGGGTGTTCATGAGCCACTTCAGAAAGACGATTGTTCGGGGGTTGTGCCTGAAGTTTGTTAAGGATTAGTTTTCTACTTAGTCGTCATCATTATGATGGAAATAAGCATAGTAATTATTTAATGGCAGCAATAACATCCAGGCTCTGGCCACCTCTATTTTGAATGTCCCTTTGGTCAGGGCGGACGTGCCTTCTACGCATGCGGGTTGTTTCAAGTGTCTGGCAAGTGTAAACATGCACATCTGATTTGGGCACTTTTGAAAGTAGATGTAAACACGCAATCCAAAAAATCAGATGTGAGCAGAAAATCGGAATTGGGCACATCTGATCTGCAGTGTAAACGTAGCCTTAGACTCAGTTGTAATATCATCTGGACTAGGACCCATAATGTAAACTTAAAGGGGTGTCGGAAAAATTAGGAGCAATAACAACTAGAGAATGTAATTTCAGAGAAATTACGAGTGCATTGAAAATGCAGTTGCTGTTTTTAGTTGATTTTGTTGCAAATCATTTCAGTAAATATAATTGCAACACTTTTAGATGACTGGGGGCATAATTGGATAAGTGACAGTTGGAATGGTTGAACAGTTAATTAGTTGAGAAGTTTGAACCACATGACAGTTAAATTGACTAGCATAAATTATCATATATGTTAATTAGCATTCTAACTGCTGATTAGCATGTTAAATATGCTACCATGATGATCACAAGACTTAGCTTAGTTGAATAGTATCAAAAAACAAAAATGCTAATTAACATGTTAACCATGCTAGCTAGAATGTTAATAATGTTAGCATGATGATCAGAGGACTTAGCTGAGTTGAATAGCATCAAAAAACAAAAATGCTAATTAGCATGTTAACCATGCTAGCTAACATGCTAATAATGTTAGCATGATGATCAGAAGACTAATCTGAGTTGTATTGCATGAAAAAACAAAAATGCTAATTAGCATGCTAGCTAAGCTAACATGCTTATAATGCTAGCATGATGATCAGAAGACTTAGCTGAGCTGTATAGCATCAAAACCCAAAAATGCTAATTAGCATGCTAACTATGCTAATTAGCATGCTAACTAGCCATCCCGCAACTGAGGACTTTTATTTTGAAATAGTTGTGGCCAGAGGAAACAGTTGACAGGAGTCATAGTTGATGACAGTTCACAGTTGGAATAGATACAGACGGCAAGTCTGACCACGCCCACAAATATAGCTCCGCTGTGGGGGAATTAGAGAAAAATAGTCCCATCTGGGGGAAAGAGCAGGCTCACACAGTGGGGAAGTCAATGAGATGCTAAGCTAGAAGTTACACTGAGCACCATCTACAAGGAGCCTGACACATTTTTGAGGGCAATGCCTGAAGGTAGTAATGATGGTCAGATGGTCCGATGTGAATTCTGAACTTGACACCCCTCCAAACGCGATACTGATGACAATTTAGATGATGTTTGTTAGCTTCTTTAGCTTGCTAACTAGCCAACTTCATTCATCACCACAGTAAATGTAGCTAACTTTAGCTTGCTTAACTGAGCTAATCAGACTTGTGATTGAAAGTTGCTTTACTTTTGACAGGAGCACAGCTCATGACATTTCTGTTAGTGTAACTGCAATAAACAAATGATTGAAAAATGATTTTAGTCTAAAAACAAGCAGGCAAACAGGTCATGATTAGACAAAACATTTAATATGGACTTTGTTCAATTTTACTAAGCGATCTTTTATTGTTAAGCAACTTTCTCTACCTTGTCCATTCACCATAATGTTAAATTGGCCTCTGTTATCCCCCACGCTGACTCCACCCTCGCATTTTGGGGGCGTTAACCGTACTTGCCGTCTGTATCTATGGTTGTTTGAATAGTAAAATAATTTTCCATCAAATTAGTATGAGGAGGAGATCACGTGACCCTTCGACCGCAATGCCTGCGTAGTTTCTAGCTCTGCTGATCTAGTCATATTTTTCATTTAATCCTAAAATATATCTCGGATATTTCGACACCTATCCCACCATGAACACTAACCTATCCAGAGAATCGCGAAAAAGGGAGCTTGAACAGTCGCCTTCGAAGAAAAAGATAAAAGATACTTCCACCATCAGCAAGGATGACCTCGACGTGGCCATTGCTAACGGTATAAAGCTAGCACTTCAGGAACAACAAAATGCTCTTGATGCAATAGTTAGCTCTGCAGTTAAAGAGGCTATGGACTCAATCTTGGTTCCTGCTTTACGTGATATGCGCACAGAACTACAGAAGACGAATGAAATGGTAAAAGAAAATAGCGCTGAACTAGCAAGAGTGGCTATGGCTGCTAAACGCACACAGGACCGAGTGGACTCAGTGCAAGCGTCAGCACGAGAGGACAGAAGATCGGTTAATGACCTAAAGACACACATGGAACAACTCACCACAAAGCTGACAGACTTGGAGGATAGGGGTCGCAGAAACAACATCAGAATTGTTGGCCTACCAGAAAGCTCGGAGGGCTCCGACACTGTTGGCTATCTCAAGATTAACCTTCCCAAATGGATCCCATCACTGGCAGGTCGCGATATTGACATTGAGCGAGCACATCGAGTGTACGACGGCCGTGATGCTAACTCCAACAAGCCGCGGACCCTTATCTTCAGGCTACTACGGTGGCAGGACAGATCTGCCATTCTCAAAGGTGCTCGCAAAGCATATCCAGTGAAGCACACCAACAACTCAACTCTCCTGTTCTTCCCCGATTTCAGCCCGGTCACAACGGCAAAGAGAAAGAGCTTCAGTCCTGTCATGAAGAAGGCTATAGCCATGGGTCTGGAACCGTTTCTCATCTACCCTGCATTGATGAAGGTGGAACACCACGGCAAGAAGATGACTTTCGACTCCCCTCAAGCGGCGGAGGATTTCATCAGCTCCCTGCCACGGCGATTGAATCCTGTATCGGCGCTGAGTGACAACGGAGCCGCCGCAACCCCTGGCCGAAACAGCAACGGCAAGCAGAGTGGTGGTAACCAACTAGCAGGAGATGGCAATTTAGTGGACATGAATGAATAAAAGCTAGCCATTGGTAGCAGAACTGTCACTGTCATATGTTATTATTAGTGGATATGCAACATAGCGATAATATGCATTTTTATTTCCTATCGCAAGGTAATTTGCAACGTTCTTTTTTTCCACGAAGGTCTATGTTAACGCTAATAATTACAGTAGGTTGACGTTATAAAAGCAACGCCGCTGGCAATGCTACACTTGCACACTAACTGATACTGTTAGGTAGGCTAGTTGTTGACGTCTCTAACGATAATGTTTCAACGAGGTTACAACCGTTACACGGGTGCTGTTTAGCTGTTTTTATGACACCCTCATATTTTATAATCTATCCATCACCCTGCACTGGGTGGGTGAAGAATTATTCATTTTTTCTTTTTTGACTAGGTGAGTGCCTGGTGCTATAGCTAGGCCTATTCGTTGGAGTGGATTGGTCACGGATCAATCAATTTTTGTGTTTTTACAGGCCTATAGAAATATTTCTGTGCGGTCTGTGCCATTTTTTCTTTTTGTATATAGTTTCCCCCTCCCCTCTCCTTCCCCCTCCTATGCAGACATATTTTCACAACATACCAGAACTATCTTAGCATTAGTGAAATGCAAATATATTTGGCAGGAACATGTTGGTTTTGTTTTCCCTTGCACATCAACTTATCTCTTTAGTTATCTTCAATTGGAAACTGATCTTAGCTGCTTGAAACACAAATGCTACCTTTGATTATTTTATCACTTAATGTGAATGGACTTAACTCCGCTATTAAGAGAACGCGTGTCCTTGAATACCTGCATCGTAAAAAGGCGGACATCGCCCTGATTCAAGAAACACACCTCAGACAAAGCGATGTCGCCCGTTTTCAAAACAAACACTATAAGCTAATTGCATCCTCTTGTGCATTAAATAAAACGAAGGGAGTGTGCATATTGATGAAAAGGAAATTTGATCTTGAAATCAAAAATAGTACAAATGATGAGAATGGCAGACTAGCTTTAGTCACTGGCAATAGTCTCCATCACAAACTAGCATTTGTATCTATATATTGCCCAAATGAGCCAGACTTCTTTACCTATATTAGCAACACACTATTAGAACAAAATGACTGTTCCTTAGTGATTGGAGGTGATTTCAATGCTGTCATTAACCCTGTTCTTGACAAATCAAATCCAGATGCAGTCACCAATCTTTCATCTACTTTGTTGAACTCACTCGTAAAAGATCTAAACCTTGTAGACCTATGGCGTATGCAAAACACTGATTCTAGGGATTACACCTTTTTCTCCAATAGACATAAGACATTCTCTAGGATTGATTATATATTTGTTAGCCCTTCCTTAGTCTCAGGCAACACCGCCATCTCTATTCAGCCAATTCTGTTATCTGATCATTCTGCTTTAGTGTGTAACATCGATCTGCCCAACACTAAGACCAGGGCCCCCAGATGGCGTTTAAATACGTCCTTGTTATCTAACCCTAGTTTCCTTATTTTGCTCAAAGCCCAGTTGAAAGAATTTCTAGATATTAATGCAAATGATGATGCCAATCCTCAGGTGTTATGGGAGGCCACAAAATGTTTTATTCGTGGCTTTTCTATCTCATTTTCTTCAATGGTGGCAAAAACAAAAGCCCTCCATATCTCTAACCTAGAAAATAAAATTGAATCATTACAGACCCTGCAAAAACATAGCCAGACAGATGACCAGTCTTCACTACTAACATCATTGAAAGCTGAATATAATGCAGCAGCCATCTCCAAAGCAGAATTCATCTTGCATAGAACCAGACAGAGGTACTACTTTGAATCAGAGAGACCTAGTCATCTGCTGGCCCTCATGCTTAAAGACTGTGAAACAAAAGCACATATCCCAGCAATTAAAGCTGCTGATGGCAAAATTACAACAAACTCCAAAGCCATCAATAACACATTTACATTGTTTTTTGAAAATCTTTATAAATCTGAGATTAATTTCAATGATGTCATCTGTACAAGTTTCTTAGATAAGTTGGACTTATCCAAGGTCTCGCAGGCAGACCAGAGCGACCTTGAGGCCCCACTAGAACTAGATGAGCTGCATAGATCCCTGAAATGCCTAAACAAAGGCAAATCACCTGGTTTAGATGGCCTCCCACCAGAGCTATTTTTAGAACTTTGGGACATGGTGGGTCCACTTATGCTTGACTCTTTTAATTTCGCCATTGATAATGGGACTTTTCATAGAGACCAAAAAACTGCACTCATCACTCTTCTTTTAAAAAAGGGAAAAGACCCTCTTGAGTGCTCTAGCTTCAGACCAATATCCCTGATCACAACTGACCTAAAGATATATGCAAAGGCTCTTGCGCTGCGCCTTGAAAGGGTCATTCATTCATTAATTAACACAGATCAAACAGGATTCATACAGGGGCGGTTTGCATCCGATAACATGAGAAGATTACTGCATGTTATAGATGCTGCAGATGGCCACCCAAGTCCATGCGCTGTATTTTCACTCGACGCAGAGAAAGCCTTTGATAGGCTAGAGTGGCAGTATATGTGGGCTGTTTTAAAATGTTTTGGGTTTGGTCATAAATTCATTACAATGATCCAAACACTGTACCACTCACCCTTTACAAGCGTCTTGACAGGGGACCTGATCTCGCCTCCATTCAAATTGCTGCGTGGAACAAGGCAGGGCTGTCCACTTTCCCCTCTTTTATTTTGTTTATCCCTGGAACCTTTGGCACAGTCCATTAGGAAATCTACAGCTTCCCCTATGAGGATTGGTGATCACAATCACATTATATCTCTATACGCCGATGACATTATTTTGTTCTTAGACAACTATGACACCTCCATTCCCCCGATAATTAAAGAATTTGATCACTTCAGTGGCCTCTCAGGCTACAAAATAAATTGGTCAAAGTCTGCCTTAATGCCTCTAAATAACAAAAGTATAAAATCCTCTATACCTACATATGTTCAAGTTAAAAGCTCATTTACATATCTGGGTATTGTAATTCATAAAAACATACATAAGATAAACAGTGACAACTTCAACACTATGTTAAATAAGATAAAGTCTGACATGCAAAGATGGAAGAATTTAAAAACAACAATTCAAGGCAGGATTAATACAGTAAAAATGAACATATTGCCACGCATCAATTTCCTTTTCTTTATGCTGCCACTCCCTCCCCCTCCAACTTACTTCAAAGATATACACTCTATGGTTACTAAATTTATTTGGGATGACAAAAGGCCTAGGATTCGCCTGACAACTCTGCAACGACCAAAATGGTTAGGTGGGCTGGCAGTACCAAATTTTGAATTTTATTATTGGTCATTCCAAATCAAAGCACTCAGCACATGGGTCAAACCAGATGTTGCAACTGCATGGAAAACCATTGAATCTGAAAAAGTTGCACCACACAGGTTACAAGACATTTTGTTCGCCAATATACGCACAAAAGCACTCAATAAATTCGGACCTATTATTGCAAATTCGATACGGGTATGGAGGAGGGCAGAACGATGGATGGGTGGCCCGTTCAAATTCTGTAAGAATACACCACTATGGTACAACTTCAATTTATTGTGCGGCAACAAACCATTTTTTCAACCGTCTTGGTCATCACTTGGTGTAAACACCTTTGGTGATTTATACGACGCTGACGGCCTTTGCGCTATTCAGGATTTAAGGACACGCTTTTCTTTACCGGCATCTTCTTATTTTGTGTACTTTCAGTTAAGATCAGCCTTAAAAACTTATGGAGTACCCTGGGACTCTCCCCTCACCTCCCATCCCATGCTAGATTGGATCTTGCCCAGATTTGGCAGATCGTCTGTTTCCATAATATACAGCAAACTAATTGAACATAATATCAAGGCTTTGTCAGTTGAATCTCTTTGGAATAGGGAACTGGGGGAAATTCATATTGACATAGATTGGGACACTGTGTGGTCTAATTTAAGTTTGACCTCTAAGAACTTAGCGCATCAACTTATTCACTTTAAAACCATACATAGAGCATACACCACACCCTATAGGAGATACCAGATGAAACTACAGGCTTCCTATGACTGTCATATATGCAATAACGCATCACCTGGAACTTTTCTACACATGTTTTGGAACTGTCCGATAATATCTAATTTCTGGACTCATGTTAACTCTGTATTATCTGATATACTTGATATTTCTTACATTTCTAATCCTGCTCTTTGCCTTCTTAATGATACCACTGATATATCTCTTAAACAAATCCAATGTAAGATGTTATTTGCTGCATTTACATCTGCAAAGAAAACAATTACAAAGAACTGGTTTACTCCAGATATTTGCATGAAGTCATATTGGATCCAAAACTTGCTTAAGATTGTCAATCTTGAACTTACTACTGCTAGGCTAAATAAGGCCAGACCTGCAACTGTTGATTCTTGGGAAAACTTTTCATCTAGTATAATCTCTTGGATGAGACAATAGTCTATTGCAGCACTACACACCTAGACACATCTTTTTGTCATTGTATTCTTTATTTATATTTGGTTTATCTTAATTATTATCTCTATTTTGTACTTCACTATTGCTGTTACAGTGATGATCAATGTCTGTAACCCACCCCGCCCCACCCCACCCCTGTTGAAAAACCAATAAAAATGTTGATCACAAAAAAAAAATTAGTATGAGGAGGACTTTTAATTCGAAACAGTTGCGGACAGGAACCGGCTGGGAGGAAGCATAGTTGATGACATCCGGAAGTTGAACTGAATCTGTAGTCTTAAGTGAGACGATTGTAGTCTATGGAAGTGGTTGCTAAGCTGTTGTTAAGTACCTAAGATGATTGATAGGCTGTTGCTAGGGTAGTTGAAGTGGTTGCTAGGGTGGTTAATAGGTAAATCAAATCAGTTGCCATGGTGGTTGCTAAGTTTCAAGTGTGAAAGTGGTTGCTAGGCAGTTGCTAGGATATTTGAACTAGTTGCTATGCAGTTGCTAGGTTGCTAATGTTGTCAATGGGAAATTTTAAAAAGCTTAAATCATCATAGTTTCAAAAGTTAGTATTGGAATGTGTTCTTCTCTGCTAACATCTAATAGGAAACATGAGACTGTCATTGTTATGTGTGTATGAGTGGGTGCCCCAACTGTTAATATTCCTTGCCTCTACAGTATGTACTGGGTAACTAATAGACATCTTGAGGGGCAACTAATAGACATATCTATAGTGTGTGAATCAAATAATGAACCTAAGAAAGTGTACATGTATTGTTTCCATGCTTGCAAGATAATTAATCATGTGAATGTGGTGTGACAGTATGTAATGACAGTATAAGATGTGAATGCACCCGAGAGACTTTGGGTTTCGTTACATGATAGTACACTGTACATCTGCTTGTGACTTTACTATATTCATGGTCTGGTGATTTGGGGAGGGTTTAGTCTGTTTACAGACAACTGGCCAATCAGCGAGGCTGATTGGACGAGCTGTCCAATCGTTTCAAACCAAAGCTTAGTGCACTCCCCCCGCCCTATCCACCTTATTCCTGGGCCCGCTGCTGTGGCAACGAAAAGGGGTAGAATATCCGGTCAATCGGCTTCGGACGCTAAACGCAGCACTTGTGTATGGGACTTGTCTGTGGGACCCATCTAAGTATCTGCTAAGAATTATCATAATACCCCATAATTTCAACTCTACGCTTTCATACTATGACGGTGAAATAAACCGAAATAGCAGGGAACACATAACGTTGCTTATTATAGTGGACAGAGAAATTAGGTCAAGGACCTGACATGTCAATATCTACGGAAGAGCATTAGGGTCAGTAGGAGATATATATTTTGCTAATCTCTGAGAAATAAACTCAGAATTTTCGAGTAAAAAGTCAGAATTTTCGAGAAATAAAGTCAAAAGTTCTGAGAAAAAAGTCGAAAAATTTAAAAGTCGAAACTTTCGAGAAATAAAGTCGAAAGTTTTGAGATTCAAAGTCAAAATTTTAGAGAAAAAAAAGTCAGAAATATGTAGAAGGCGGGCAGAAGTGATATTCGCCGGTGGTCAGTGGACATGAATGAGATCAGTGAGAGGCTGGGAGAGGGTGACACCCGCTTCAGATGCATCCCTGCCTTGCTATGATGCAGCTGGACAAAGTGAGAGTTTAGCCCCACACCAAGCACAAACATCGAATCCCTTGGCCAATGTTAGTGGTGGTAACAATATTTCAGGGGGTCGGATTGTTCATCGTGAAGTTAGGAGGCAAAGAGGTAAAGAGAAAACAAAGAAAAGTGGGGAGCTATATTTAGAAGCTATATTTAGATTTGGCGTAAGCAACAACTGCTCTGTGGATCTAAGGGTTCGTGAAGTTGTGTATCTATGCAGAAGATCAGAGAGATAAGAAGGGGCTTTACCATTTAAAGATTTGAAAGTTAAAAGTAAGATTTTATAATCAATTCTGTATTGCACAGGAAGCCAATGAAGGGATGCTAGAATTGGGCATATGTGTTCTCTCTTGCGTGTGCCCGTCAAAAGGCGGGCAGCAGCATTCTGAACTAATTGTAGGCGTGAAAGAGAGCTCTGGTTAAGGCCTACATAGAGAGAGTTAAAATAATCTAATCTAGAGGTAATGAATGCATGGATCACTTTTTTCAAAATCATTAATGGAAAGAAAGGTAAATGGGTATAACGTTGGTGATGCTCACAAAGCTACAATGCAATCAGTTATATTCTATTTTTATATTACTATAATGGTGACATTCACCACTCAAACTTGTTTTGATTAGTTTCTGAAAGGCTATTTCAGATGTGTCGCATCAATAGCCACTAGTATGCTACAATAGCCAGGATCTACCACTACCCTATTTACAAATCCAAGGGCACAGATGACATGAAATGGCCACTGTGTTGTTGAGTACTGCTTCATCATCATCAATCATACAATTTCTTTCCCTACCTTTAAGTAATGTCTACTTACTTGAACTGACAGGATGTCAAATGATTTAACAGGATATACAAGTCCATAGACAACTGGTTCTTTTTCTTTGGCAAATGTTCCTAGTAAAACACAATAGGGAAGTACATTTAAGTGAGCAATTTTATTATGTGTAACTCTCCACACCAAACCAGTTGGATGTTGCACCCTTCCTTTCCGAGATATTTTTAAAAGTAGAATATTTGCACACAAAAAGTCAAATTCCATATTACCGAATGATTTCACTGTATAGCATACCCGGGCAAACTAAGGCCGGGGGGCCACAGTTGAGCTATTTAATCAGGCCCGTGGAGCCCTCCCAAAATAGAACAATTTCTCTTTTAGCCAAGGTGACTTTGTGAATTTCATGAAATACAAATCCAACCCCTTTAAACCAGCATGTTAACATGTCTTCTGAAGAAAGTGAGGCTACTGGTTGGAGACTTGAAAATCTGCCAGTTGACTATTATCACCCAGCCCGTTAGTCAAAATCTTAAACCCAATGTGGCCCTTCGGCCAAAATAATTGCCCACCCTTACTGTATAGCCTAAAGCTATATTATGCCAAAATTCAAACCTTAAATGCTTGAAAATTGTGTTGAGAAGGTCTATTCATTTATCATTGTGCTAGCGGTCATATTGAAAAACTCTAGTTCTAAGGGGTTTTACAGTAAGCCAGAGGCAAGAAGAATAAACATTCATTATACAATAATCTGAATTTTCACGGTTAAAAAGTAACAACTGACAGACTTGCGCTCATACAATTCTCTTAGATGGAGCTAACGTCATGTGGAGTACTCTCTACGGCTCTGGTGGAGTTGCTTGCTAAGATGAAAGCTAATAGTAATCAAACTTCTTTGCTTAGCTTACTCCACAGCAGAGGACAGTCACATATTGTAAATAGCCTACTAAAAAAACATTCCAGTATTTTATATGGAGCAATATTTGTTCAATCTCAAATTGAACTTAATATTTTGTTTTGAATTGGATTTTAAACAGTATATTATATTTTGCTTTCTAAAACTGATAGTTCCGGTCCTCGATTGTGATTGGTTGAAAGCGCATTCGATGCCATTGTAAATTTGGCATTTAGCACGGCTCCTACCGCATTTCGTTCTAAACTGCTGCGTCATAAGAAAGTGAATGGAGAAGCGCATATGCGTTACTTGGCAACCATTCAGTAAGAGGAAGTATGTTTTTTGGCGGAGGAATTGGTATCAAGGAATAACTTGCTATATTTCTCGTGGTTGTGTTTTCTGTTAATGAAACCATTGGCGGTTAACGTGGTAACAGTTTTAGAAGCGCAATAAACCCCTCGAGTCCGGTATAAATGCTGGTTTTAGCACGGGTGTTGTTAGGCACGAGGCGCAGCCGAATCTTACATTGAATCTTACATTGAATCTTACATTGAATCTTACATTGAATCTGGCTAAATCTAAATGAATTTCACTAATATATTATGCTTTTGTCCCCAATATATTTACTGATCAAAGCTCAAATTGTCGTACAGTGTGAGAAATATTCACAAGTGAATTTATGAATTTGATCACAAACAAAGCCACCCACCCAGCCAGCCATCTCTTCTCCCTCAGCATCCTTCCCCATCCCGAGGGAAAGCAGAATGTATTAATGAAATTCAATTGGATTTAGCCAGATTCAATCGACTATATAGGATTTAAAAAAAAAAAAAAAAAAAAAAACGGTTATATTTTTGGCCCTTACAAATTTCAATTCACGAAGGAGACAAAGAAAATCAGGCACTTTGCTGCTACAATGTTTTCTTTACCCCTTTTGGGACTCTTCAGCAACTACTGGACATTTATCGCTTGTGATCTGAATATACCGTAAGATTTGTTGCTAAAGCCCAAAATATGTTTATCTGATTAATCATCTCATGAGAAAGACTCTTAGAAAAATGTGTGTTTACCAAATATCCTGTCCCAAATGATAAGGACTCCACCATAGTTTTTGTCAATGCAATAAGGGTTTCGTCCTGCAAAAAAAAAATAAATAAATAAATAAACAAATAAATAAATAATGTTTTCTTATTGGCTGACAGGGTGTCTGTTATTTCCCAACATCTGGACACCCATAACATAGATCTGGTATTAGTGCAATCACAACATATCAATGGTCTTCAAAATGGTATAACAACAGCAAAAAGCTTTGTGGATCTACTTAAGTATGAAAATAGTACAGCAAATGAACAGGTTACATAATATTTTCACACTGAACCATGTGTTTATTTTATGTTTCAAACACTAGAGTATTGTCTACCCATACGAAAAAGATTTAAATGAAACTTATAAGAAGTGTCATATAAAAAACATATAGAAACCTTTCCAGCCAGAAACATAATATGACTATCCAAATCTTAAATGGAATTTACTACAAAAGTGGCCCGTTTCTCATTTTATCATATGAATGAAGCGCACAATATATATGATTTGAATAAGTAAATTATAAGGAACATTAAGTTTCAGTCTGAGACAATATTAGACATACACATTACATATATCGGTTTGTACATGTAACATACATGAAATTTATATCAAACTATGCAGGCTTTATATTTTGATAAGAATATAATTAACCCACGTGGAATCGGTGAGACACAGCACACAGTGAAGTAACCTATACTGACCTGCAGGGCCGGCCCGAGGCATACGCGAGTTATGCCGTCGCTTAGGGCCCCGACAGCTCGGGGGCCCCCCCCCACGAGCGCTCGAGACATTACGATTAAAAATATTACTTTATTTTTGAGGATAAACATTATCTTAACATCCTTGTGCTACCTACCCATTAATATTATCATCTTTCCATTACCGAATCCATTCAACTTATATCACTTACTATCACTCTTTATCTCAGTCATGGTTTGGCTTACACACCTCTGACTTCTCCCAACAATCTAGCGAAGTTGATGTAGCATTTGTATTTTTATTTCATTCTTGTTATTCTGGCATCATAAAACGTTTATGTTTACCACAGAAAAACTATAACAACAACCTGCAATATGATTAGAACAAAGCCTCCTGGGAATGGTAAAGCACAGCCATAGCGCAGTTTCTAATCCACCGCGGAAGAATCCATTCTACTTGTTTGAATAGAGTAGCTACGCATAGCGCTGAAAATCGACTCCGCGTTCACCAACATCTCACCGCATGCAATCGTCAGTCCATTCCACGTGATCGTAGGTAAAATGCATACCGCTGAAAGTCCACACTCCATGTTTTGCATTTGGAACAAAGTAAGTCAGTAAGTGAAATGAATCCTGTGAGCAGGAAAGGAACAGATTCCCGAGGAGGCAATAACGTCAGCTCTGTTAATTGCCACCTCACAACGTAGCTTTGGCTGAAACCTTATTCTTTTGTTGTACTAAACTAAACATTCTAAACATTCAAGTAGGCTATAGGCTTAGGTTAAGGATAGCCTATTTTTGGTTGATGAATATTTGCTGCCTGCACAGACATTGAACATGAGGAAGTTCTTCTATAGGCAAAATCCTAGTCAGTCTTAGGAGATGTATCAAGCTATCTTAATGTAGGACTATCTAATCATTTAATTCAAACCTAGCTCTTTATTGTCAAGAATGGCAAGAATCACTCTTCTCTGATGATATAGGTTAGGCCTATTATTGATGCTTGAAATAGCAAACATAGTGAGTGAATCAGGGCTATATCTGTTAACATAAGCTGCTTATTGTATAGAGTAGCCTACCAATGTCTGTGATATCAGCAATAATGTTCACATAAAATGTATTGTGAGTGTTGTATAAAACCATAGCATCCTAAACTTTTGTTGTCTAATATTTTTCAGTATTTTCAAAAAAATGGTGTAAAATTCAGATGATGACAAGAACACTGGGTGAATTTAAACAATTAATGAAACAAGCAATATGTTGTCGTTGATAGGGAGAACAAGCAATAGTTAATCCATCTCAATATCTCTTGAGAGTGAGTCAGAGGCAGGGTCAACACCCCCCCCCCCCCCCCACACACACACACACACACACACCAAAAAAGAAGGCTGTGGTGGCGGTGAGGGGGGCCCCCAAATGAAATTCTGCTTAGGGCCCCCTTTGGGCTTGGGCCGGCCCTGCTGACCTGGTACAGTGTGCTGCATGCTGGAGAGTAGGCCTACTGTTAGTTTAGACACCACATGGGTATGTAGGCCGTAACAGATTCGGAAAAATCCGAATTCATGTGGTTTTCTGCTGTTCAGACCACCTGAAATCAATTCTAGATACAATCTGGATATGCAAAAAATCGGATTTGGGATGCCAATCTGAACGAGGCCTTTGTCTACATTACATTCCAGTACCTATGCTAAGCTAAAGCTAAAATTTGGATTGCTAGACCAAAATGCTTTTACCCACATATGTAACTACAGGGAAGAGGATGAATGACCACTTTTCATAAAAAGGAAATGTAGGCTATTCCTTTAATGGAAAGTGTCATGTACAATTCTTACATGGTGCAAAGTTATCTAAGTTTCACATATTGATTTCATATGGATTTTGCATCTGGTCTGAGTCCCCTATAAACCCCATGGAACATTAAAAAATATTGTAAAATCAAGTTTCACATTACATGGATTTTGTATGAGCTTTGAGTCCTCTATAAAATACATAGATTCTTACACAACATGTAGGAAAAATGTAAGTTTCATATAAATCATTTTCATATGGGTATACACATTGCAGTCATTTTTTCCCTCCTAATGTATTCATTTTATTAACCAGATTGGTAGCAACAATGTGCTTGATTCTTGATTTATCCAATATTTTTGAAACAGTTGATCATAATATGTATCTTGAAAAGTAAACTTGGGTTTTTACGATAAATTGTTTAAATGGTTTAAATATTATGCGACAGAACACAATGTGTAAATGTGACAGGCTTCACTTCAAAGTCATTCAGTCTAAGAAATGGTGTTCCACGAGGTGCCATTTTGAGCTGACTATTATTCACATTGTGCTTGTGCAACATCTACTGAGCATGCATTCTCAAATCTTCAACATGCCTTCGACTGTATTCAGCGCCAGTAATTAGGAATAACTCACAGCTGAGATAGAGAGAGTGGGTAGTCGGGCACAACTTTACTGAAGGAATGAGCAGGGAAGTAAATACACATAGGGAGAGAGAGGGGGCGTGCATGCGCCACAGTAGAATAACAATAACCAGGCATTAGACTGGCGTGACCACCTTTCTTCCCCACGCCCACCCTCAAACAGAATGAACGCAGTATTGCAGCCCATCAAGACAGGCAACTAGAATGCCCGCACTAAAGATTATGCTCAACAGCATAAGGCAAAACATAGACACACAACGTACCAACGCAGAACATATCAACACTGTTACGGCCGATTCACACACAAACCTGTGCGTGAGCGGCGCGTAAGCGGTGCGGGCGCGGTTTTGGGGCGATTTCATTTAGAATACATGTTAACAGGTTAGGTCATTCAGACTGCACGCGTGTTCTGCGCGGCTCCTGTCCGGTTTCTGAGCGGTGAACCGCGCAGCTCCCGCGCTGCTTTTTTGAAATAGAAACAAGTTCTATTTTTCCAAGCGTTTTCAGCGCGGTAAGCGGGACTTGCGCGGTGTCCATATATTTTGAATGCAGAGCTCGGGCAGCCGCTTCGCGCAGAACACAATTTCTTGTGTGAATGCCCAAGTCCACAGGCACCGCTCACGGACCGCTTACGGACCGCCCCGCTCCCGCACCGCGAACGCACAGTTTGTGTGTGATTCGGCCCTTAGAAACACACAACACAGCGTCATACAAAGAAAGGATATGTGAAGGGTCCGTCACAAGTCCAAGACATAGTCACTGAGGTGAGACGGCTGACGACGTAGCCGGGTGCCACACCTGGGCGATGAGGGCGCACCGCCAGGGTCAGCGTAGGAGGACCCCTCAGGCGGGTCACATGGTATGGCGCTGGTAGCGGGTGACTGCCATCCCGGACCAGGGCAAGACCCACTGGGCCCAGCAGGGGCGAGCACTGACGCAATTTCCGGGGGAATAGCAGGGGCCAAGGGAGGCACCACCTGGGGCGCCTTCGGCGGCGGAGGACAGTCGTCATCAGACGCATCGCTGTCCTCAGAGGGATGGGTGGCGCCATGGCTGGCAACTGGGACCTTGTAGCAGTCCGATGACTTGACCCGATAGGTGAAGTCTCTGAGTTGAGACCCTGCAAACTTGCGCAGGCCACACCAGAGACCCTCAACAGACACAACAAGGTATCTGTCACGGCTGCACGCCTTGTTGCGATCAGCGCGGAGGTAGACAAGGTCACCCACCTCAAGCAATGAGGGGACCAGGATCTTCCCATGAGGGGCCTTAGACTTCTCGCTGTGAGCGTGGTTCCTCACCCTCTCCTCATGCTGCAAACGTATGAGTTCCTCGTCGGCGAGGGGCAGCTGGGTGGAGGTGAACTGGTCTCTTTGTGTCCACATCTCCCGGGCAGATAGACCACGGGACCGCAATCTGGAGTTGAGGCAAGCAGTTGCAATTGCTAGAAGTCTAGGCGATATGGGGCCACCGCGAGGCTGCTGTCGCAGCAATTCCTCCCCCAACTCTTGCACAGCCTTTTCAGCAACAGGGTTCTTGTTTGGGTTCTTCGCCCGACCCAGCTCCAGTGAGATCCTGTGTTGCGCGAGGAGAGAGTCAGAAGCCAGGGCTTTGAATGCAGGGGCTGGATCGGTCCGTATCACGGCGAATGGACCATCCAGGGGCCGTAGCTCCACACAGAGCCTGATGAGTCCATCCCGCAGGGTTTGGCTACCCTCGTCGTCCACCAGCAACGACACGGTGTAGGACGTCACACACTCTCGTACTACCAGCACCAGTTGGCGCGCACGTTTCATGACATCAGCAGCAAAGGCGACGCCAATGGCAGCGTATGACGGAGAGCCGCACAAGAATGACAGCCCTCAGTAACCCGGAGGACGGCCTTGTCAAGGTCAAGGGCGAAAAAGTATCTGCCAATCGTCTTTTTGAGCTGGTTGGCAGAGGGGTGGCTGAGCTGTAAGTGCAAAGCAGTCACAAGGCCGTCCAGGACCTGTCTGGGAACAATTATGCACTCCCGGCATGGAGAGAGGGGTTCCTCGCGTCTCACGATGAGCAAGCCATCACTAGCAATAGATGCTATGCTGAGGTACCTTTTGACATCCTTGATGTTCGTGATTTTCTTAGATGGTCGGGTCCCCTGGGTAAGATGAGCATGGGTACGGCGCAAATCAGGGCATTCAGACTGGAGTGATCGCCACGCTGTTCTGCTCATGAATGGCATTCTCGCACGACCTGCCAGGATGTCATCACTGGACAGTAGCCTGACGACTGAGTCTTGGGTGCGTTGTACAAAGGTGCACACCTGGCACGCCATGTCAGTGCAGTCAGGGGGATTACGACTAGCGAAGTCTGATGGGAGGATAGCCGCACCAGCCACATGTCGTATCGATACCTGGAATCTGCTCGCTGTGGAGAGGAAGGTAGACACACGAGGGCTCGCAGAGAACTCGCCCCTGCACAGCTTCTCGTAGGCCTGCACACACGGCTTGCTGTCAGTGAGGACGCATGCTTTGTTTGTCGACTGAATAAGGACGGTAGTGGAGCGCGGGTTGATGACTGTCTTGGACGCTGAGAGACGCAAGTTGCATTGACTCAGGGCATGTAGGACGGAGGCCCAGTTGTTCAACAGCTCCTCAGGTGAGTTGCCACCGCAATACAAGTCATCGGCAAGCTTCGCCACAACGCCAGCCTGTAGCAGATCGCCCAACACACGGCACATTAGCTCCTCGAGTGCAGTCTCTGAGCCAGGCATGCCCATGGCTGAACGTGCATAGACACGAACTCCGCGGAAGGGGGTGACCACACCACAATACTTCATGGAGTCATGCGACACTGGTATCTGGTAAAATGCATTCGTCAAGTCTGTGGCAATGAGGTGTCTCCATTGAGCAACCAGACGCAGGGTGCTGTCGACGTCGGGCATGAGGGATGGTTGGGGTTTTGAGTAACGGCCGACATCAGCAAACGCAGTCACTAAACGGTACCCACCACTCTGCTTTCTGACTAAGAAGGAGGGGTTAAGATACTCCACCGAAACACCTACATCCTCAGGGCGACGGAAGACGCCCAGACGCTCTAGCTCGTCAAACTTTTGTTGCAGCTCAGTGAGTTTGTCCCTGCCATACAAGGGTAAGCGACCTTTACGTTGAGGTGGCTCGACTGGGCCCATATTTACTTTGGCCTCGAATGGGCCCACGGCACCGTTGTAGCCAGGGATAGCAGGGTTGAACACCTCGTCATACTGGTCCAACAAGGACTGGAACCTACCCTTAAAGCCAGAGGGGAGCAGGTTGTCCAGGTCTACTTGGACGCCACTGGAGTGTTGAACATTCGCAGGTCGAACAGGGAGGTGACGGGCCATAGGCATCGTGGTGTGAGAGTCAGAGGCATGGTTCAGAACGGACGGCACGGAAAGGGGGTCAACCTGGCAGAAATGTCGGTGACGCTTCAAGACATGGGGCTCGCCTGAAAGGTTTGGGATGCGGACTCTTCCTGCAACGCTGGATATCACCCCTGGGTGGGGCCAGTCACACATGGCATCGCCATTGCCCGAGTGTGTATTCAGACGAGGCTCCATGGCATAGGCCATATCTGATGGTGCGTCAGGTGGGAGGGAAATTTCAAGGTATTCACCTGGCCATATGGTGGTTGACACAGGAGGGGCACGCAATGTAATGGTGCGGCGAACCGCATTCTTGGTGAGCTCAGAGTCAGTGGAGCCGTAGGGGAACACAGCACCATCGGCTAAGGTAATCAGTCTTTTAGCAGGACGTACTGAAATGTCATTTGAGGACATGAAGGGAGAACCGGCGAGTATGTCCACATCCAGGTTTTCCACAACCAGGCCGTCAAAGTGGAACTTATTGGCACCCCGGGTGAATGAAAGGCGGGTTTCACCCACCACCTTCATGGGAGAGGAACCATCGGCCTGGTGGGCAGACTGGGAGCTGGGGGTCACATGAGCTCCAAGGCGGTGTGCAGCAGACAGTCTGATCATGTTGCACGTGGCACCGGTGTCGAGAATGATGCGTGCATGGTGGTGTTTATAAAAGGTGCCAATATATGGCGATTGTCTGACTTGGACGGCGCGGGCAGTGTGGGGCTGAGTGGGCACAGGGCATATAGGAGGAAGTGGCTCTTCATCAGAACACTCCTGGTATGCGACTGGGTCGGCGGGTTCCTCACTGAGGACGGAGACAATCTGTCTGGCTTTAAGCATGAATTTTCGGTCTTGTTCAGGTAAGAATTTGCATGAACTGAGGAAGTGTGTATTGTTTTGGCGGCCTGCTTGTGTACACAGGGGGCATGACTTCTCACGTGGGCTCGACCGCATTGGTGTTTTAGCAGCACCAAAGGGGAACTGACGGGGAACTGTGCCACTGTGTGTGCGGTTAGAGGCGGCTGCTCGCATTATTTTTGCATCATCAGCTGCACGGATTTCAGAGAGCAGGGAGTCTAGGGCCTGGGAAATTTCTGGTTTAATAGATGCCAATGTACGAGTGCGCAACTCAGTGCCATATCTTTGCTTGACGAGCTTAGGCAGATCAGCATGAATTAAACGTAGCCATGTCACAACTACAAAATTCTCAAGGGAAGGGGACAGCTCTTCATCCTCAGCTAGAGCAACGCCATGGTGGGTTAACCCGGCTGCCTTAAGGAGACTATCCTCAGTAAAGGCCATAAAGCGCTGATATAAATCTTTAGCACGTTCATCAGCTTCTAGGTGAATGTCCACAAAATCAATAAGCTGAGCACCTGTGGTTTGGAAGCCGTAATGTAGCCGAATGGCTTGCCATATGCACTCAATGGACGTGGAATTTTTGACGATAGTGTTACGGGAAATCACAGGGCAGTAGTTAGCAATCTGACCTAGCATAAGTTCTAACTGGCGAACTTTTTGAATGGCAGTCCGCCTGCGAGCTGCAGCAATCGCCTCACCATCGTCATGAAATCCTCTGAGAGGAGTATCCCTGCTCTTCTTACCCCACGCTGTGCCGTCAATGAGGAATGGAGCAAACAAGGGATCCAGTGAGAGTGTGTATAGTAAGTTCTGTTTCCAATTTTCGAATGAGTTCAGAGTCTCTTGTTTTGTTAGGCACCATTGTTTCGGTGCGCGGTTAACGTTAGCTGCCATCACATAAATAATAGGCTATAACGTTAGTGCACCCAAACTACCTTCTCGGCCGCTGACACTTTCGTCGGAGTCAGAGAATGTTAATGTCAAGGTGAAAGGCTGGGTTCGGTAACTTTGCGCTGCCACCACGCCAGTAATTAGGAATAACTCACAGCTGAGATAGAGAGAGTGGGTAGTCGGGCACAACTTTACTGAAGGAATGAGCAGGGAAGTAAATACACATAGGGAGAGAGAGGGGGCGTGCATGCGCCACAGTAGAATAACAATAACCAGGCATTAGACTGGCGCAGAAATAATTTCTGATTGGTGTTAAACAAATCTAAGGCAAAGTTTATGATATTTGATTGACATGGCTTTAATATCTTCTCCCTAAATCGTATACTAGTGAGTAGGGCCCAGTCCCATTTCTCTTCCCTAACACTAGCACTCGTTTTCGAGTTCCCTCCAAGATGAGACTTACCTCACTCACGTCAGATGTACGCGCGTTAGCCGATAGACAAGTTATTTCAGGAGCCAGAAATCCTTGAATCTAACTGGACAAACGGCTTGTCCATCAATTTAATTGACGTACACTTCAGCCAATCACATCGAAACCAACCGATGACGCTGGTTACGTTTGTTGGATTGGTTGGATTCAAAACAGTTGCTTCTTCGCTACGTCCCACCCTCTACAGCAGCCAGCAGCCCTGATTGGTTCGGTTAGAAAATATTGGGCTTGAAATCGCTCTGAAGGGCTTCAACATCAGATCGATGCGCGGAAGTGCCTTACGAAAGTTACGTAGCGCATCATCTGACGTGAGTGAGGTAAAGATGAGACACCCCTCGATTGTGTAGTGAGAAGTGCAAGTCTTCCCCTAATAAATGGGACAACACTTCGCGTAAAAACGTCTTCACCTGTTTTACGCGTCTGAACGGATAAGGCTCTAAACCGGCATAAACTGTTCAAAAGCCGTCATCCACAAATTATCATTGAGAAAATCATCCACATGAGAGGATCTGGTAATTCTGTTGAAAGATTTGCGCACTTTAAAAAATATTGATCTTTTTAATAGTCATATTTTGACACACCTGTGCGGAATTCAACTGAATTTACATCAAACTAAGATATCCCGACATTAAAAATACATATATATATATATATACATGCTTAATTGCAATAGTAGCTATATTTTTGAAGCTCTTATCCAGAGCTGAGAGAACGGGACACAGCTTGTGCATTTGGACACAGATCGGGTACCGACACTCAATCATTTTGTTTAGCTGATCGAGTTTGCAAAGAATCGTGGGTAATTTCATCTTCACTTCAACTTCACTTCGTTCGAAGTCTGCACCAGACCTCCCTCCATTTGAAGGGATGATTTGAAGGGCTGAAAGCCACTATCCCTGAAAGTATTGGGACACCCTACACTTATACGTGAACGCGCAAACCGAGTGTTAGGGCCAAAATCGAGGGGAAGTGATAGTAAAGTGATAGTAATGAGACTGGGCCTAGTTTTCTCTGTACAAATACCTCGGTTAGGCTTGTGGCATTTGGCCTGAGCCCATGAGGTTTCTAGCCTGACATAGCCCGACCATAATACTGCTGTTCATCCGTATTCATGGTCTGGATGTTCTTTAACCTGACGCGATTATACTGCAGAGGGGAGGGCATTCACTCCTGGTTTGAAACGATTGGAAAGCTCGTCTAATCAGCTTCGCTTATTGGCCGGTAGACTCTCTACCGATGTAAACACGCCCCAGAGGACCGTTCCCAGACCATGGATACGGATGAACATTCGTATTATGGGCGGGCTATGTCAGGCTATGAGGTTTCTTCCTAAAAATGAATTATTAGTGAGCCAAGGGAGTTTTTCCTTGCCCCTGTTACTCATGGGTATTGCTCCCTGTGCTTCCCGTACTGTCTGTAAAGCGCCGTGAGACAATATACTGTATTTGAGCGCTCTACAAAATAAATGTAATTGATTCCCATGATGCAACGCGATTTTTAGGTTCTTAGATATTCCAAACACACATAAATACCAGTATCTGTGGCATAATTGCCACAATAATCAATAACTCGTCCATTTCATCTTGGTCCTGAAATCCCTTCCAATGGGCGCAACATCAGATAAGGTAGTGGAGCTGCTTGTAGCGTAACGCAGCATCTGAGGTTAATGAAGTTACCCCCCCCCCCTTTAAATTGTGATTATTATTATTATTATAACTATTATTATTGTCTTCTGTAAATCTAATTTGTTTGTTTTGTTGGTGTAATCTATCAACTTATTCATACAATGTTTGTCTTATTTTATGATTGCTATTTCCTACATAGACTAAGACCCTATTTCCAGGAGATATCATTTGTCACATGTAGTATGCTGTCTGTAGGGCCAGCCATTAAGTGGTAGGCTATCATTTTAAAATGACAGTGATACACCTTTTATAGCCATATTATGAAGAAATTACCTATTCAGCTGTCTGAAAACATAATTCTCAGAAGAAATCTTGAATGAAAGTTATGTCAAAGTATAATTCATGTGGTTTTAACGAAACTACTATTAAATACTACTAACTATTTGGTAACTAGAATACCACATAAATGTAAAGTATGATGCATACCATGATGTACTCTGTGGTGACTAGGGGTGTTTAACAGCAATTCAAGGATGCCAAGATCCCGAACCAGCTGTTGAGAAAGAATGAATGGGAGAGATCAGAGATGAGTTTGCAGGATAACCATGAGTGACATTCTTTGAGTGAGCAAGTCTAAATATTAATCTGGCTCTTAAGGCCGCTACAGACCAAATATTCATGATGAGACCGGCTGCAATGTTCTTAAACTCCAAAAATGCAATTTGACACGCTTAATCTTTAGCAACGGATTGAAACTGCTTGCAACATCGTGCTATGTTTGAGTCACAGCGCCACAACTCCTCTCTAAAATGTCTCGTGGATCTTTGGTCTGAATTGGCCTTTAAATAAAACATAGAGCTTTTCATAAAGTTAAGGTTACATTGCAATGCTTTGCAGACGCCCCATAGAAATAATTTGGGGTACTGCAATGCGGTGTCCGCATCGCGTGTTAGTGGATCAACTTGGTCGCCAAGGATGCTGAAAACACAGTTTAAAAATCTGCCCCATTGGGCTAGTTGTAAGTGATTATTCTCGGTTCAAGGAAACCTATATGGTTGGACCAAAATGTCTGGGGTCTTCAGTATTGACTAATCTCAAGTAGCTTGAGCAATAGAGCTCTTGTTGAAAATGACTGAAGTTACCGTTTAAGATGTGTGTACACTTTTGTGAGTTTTCACGCACGGGAAAGTGGCAAAAAATGGCAAAAAATAATAATGAAAAATCCTTTCAAAAGCTATAGGGCTTCGCATCGGTCTGTGCGCAAGGCTGTTTTGGCCATGTGCGCTTCGGTGCTCGGGCCCAAATAATAATAATAATCCAAGCAAAAGCAATAGGGCTTCGCACTGGACGGCCTTGCTCACCTCGGTGCTCTGGCCCTAATAATAATAAAAATCTTTACAAAAGCAATAGACTTGTTTCAAACCTGAACATTCCGAGGTTCTAAGAGCATTCCATTGTAGTAAACTTAACATTCTACCATTGAAATGCATTGGATTTATGCCTCTTTCTGACTTGAAAAAAATGGGTAATAACATTTAAAACATGTCTAAATTCACTTTCTTTCAAATAATACAAATTTGAAGCACACAAATTTGGAGGTCCCGGACAGATAAAAGTGGTTTTACATTTATGTGCATGAAGCTTCAATCTATTTGGGACCTCCAAATTTGTGTGCTTCAAATGTGTATTATTTGAAAGAAAGTCCGTGCCGGCCTTGTGCACCTCGATGCTTGGGCCCTAATTAAGAGTTGTAAAACAGTCACCTCTGTGTGGATCCAGAATTGGTAGAGGAGGTTGAACTGCACATGAACAGCAAATATAGATGGGGGGATGGCCAAAGCCATGGGAAGATAAAAAACCTGAGGACGGAAATGAAGCGATTAGAATAGTTCATCAGCGCAGTGATCTCACAATTCCCTGCACATCTGGTAGAATATTACCTCTTCATACAAAAATATTTGAAAACATTGAGAAAGCAATCCATTCAAGGAATACAATGCATCATAAAGAAATAAACATTATAACATAAATTTGTGTGCCACCACTGAGGCCTCGAGACAAGAAACCATATACTGTACGTCCATATTTTAAAATTTTAATTCAATTTAAATGTAATTTCAATTTTTTACTTGAACACTGACAACAAACGTTTCCCAATGCTAATGATAAGGTTTTTATATCAAACTATACCAGATGTAAATATGCTATTGACTCCCTGCTATAGAGATCTTTAAAGGATAAGACTGGGGCTGAATTTACCCAAAATACAAAATTAATTTAGTATACACAAGCACTATTAAAATGTTGAGGACCAGTTAAGACATGTCCAGATATATGTCACAGGTAGTCCAGTAGCCAAAAACCCACTCCCAAGACTGGTGGCCATCTCAATAAGAAAGGCATACACAATATTTGGTAACCTTCAGTAAGAAAGGCATACACAGCAGCTAGTCAACCATGGGTCTCGAACCCACCACCCCACAAGCTACAAACTTCTGGCGTGGGAGTCGGGCGCTCTAACCACTGAGCTAAAAGCCCGAGCTTCAAACTCAGCCACCCAAGGAATTGGGTGATGATTGGATGATGAGGATTCACACATACTGCCGCCAGGCTAGCCAAGCTAGCTGGCCTCCGTTACAAAGGCATACACAGCAACACCACACTCAAGGCCTAACCTATCCAGCGACCTACAATGGCAGTTGTCCTACTTCCCCAACTTTAAAAGAAACAATACAAAGGAAAAGAAAAGAAATAAAGTGGTTGGAGATAACTTTATACTAACACCCAGGGGAAATTATCTGCCCATTCGTTGTTAGTAGAAGCAATGTAACTCTGAATGACTGCACATTCAGGACTCCAAGTGCTTAGATTGTGCCGCTCCCACTCGCAGACCCTGAGAGCACAAGGTGAGGGCTTTACACCCAGCAGTGTTCCTCTACCCAGTTCCAGCAGCCAAGACTTCAGCTTCTAAGTTTTGTTGTTTGCGTGAATGTTCTTGTGAACTCTGCTCCGCTAATATCAGATAAAGTTTTTTTTTCCGCAAGACAAACAACTGAATGGCGGCTCTGAATTGCATTCTGCTCTGAAAGGACGCTGCTCGTCATCCTCCTCTCTTACCCGCATCAGTCCCTCATGGGCTGACACCCGTATAAACTCCTTCTGCAGGGACGGAGTTAGGGTTGGATACCGAAATACGGTACAACTATGGAACCGGCGCCAGCACAAGCGGTAGTAACCACACCGAATGACGACGTGGATTTCGGGGCTCCATTTCGGTTTCAATTATATCCCTATAGCGGTTTTAATGCACTCTGCTCTTCCGTCATTAATGCATAAGAAGTGTCACGACAGGTTAGCCTATATCTCTGCAAAACTCTGATTACAACAGATTCTGCACTTTTCATAGCTAACATAACCCTTTAACTGGCACACCCTGAAAAAGACTTTATAAAAAAATATTTTTTTGTTTCATCCTGCTCTATTAGCCTGACATATGACGAATATTTTTTCATAGGGCCCATCATTTTCATAGGGCCCAGCATTTAATGAATCTCTACCAAACTGTCACAAAGTCAATTTATGGTAAAAATCTGTTTTTCATTGTTTTCAGCCATTTTAGTGTAAAAAGTATTATTTTTATTTAGGAAAGTCTACTATATTGAAATGGCATATAGGAAAAACTTTTTCATTGTATTTCAAACTTTTTATTATAAAAGGAAAATACATATTTGATAAAAGGGGTTTGGACACAGGACCACCTTGGAGTCCCCTACTGCAAAATGTATGCAGGCAGGAGAGATTGAGAGGGCTGTAAGGTCACCTACACGCTTAACTGAGGTCGGCGCCACCAGAAGCGCGGTTTTCAGGGACAAGAGCTTAAGACTGACAGAATCCAGAGGCTCAAAAGGAGCGTCAGAAAGAGCTTTCAAAACGAGCGTGAGGTCCCACGGCGGAATCGACACTGTAGCTGGGGGGCGCAGCCGCCTGGCTCCCCTCATGAATCTCGAAGCCAGCGGGTGAGAACCAGGAGACACACCAGCCCAGCCTAGGTGACAGGCCGAGGTGGCCGCCAGGTAGACCTTAAGCGTAGATGCAGAACGACCTTGGTCGAGCATGTGTTGCAGAAAAGACAAAACTGAGCCGATGGGGCAGGACAGAGGGTAACAGCCACAATCGGCACACCATGACTCAAACACACGCCACTTCTGAGCATAGAGGGACCTCGTAGACAGAGCCCTCGCACTCTGGATGGTCTCTATGACTGAGAGGGGAAGACCTTGGACCAGCAGGAGGCGCCGTTCAGGGGCCAAGCCGCCAGCCTCCAGGCCTCCGGTGCCATATCGAGCCCCTCGCCTGGCTCAGAAGGTCCCTGCACTGAGGCAGCATCCAGAGCTGGCCCTCCAGCAGCGAGACCAGATCTGAGAACCAGTCCTGCGTCGGCCAGTAGGGGGCTACCAGGATCACTCTGTGCGAGCCCGATCTGATCCTGCGCAGCACCTGTCGCAGGAGAGGCAGGGGCGGAAACACGTAGAGCAGGGCTCCGTGGCCGCCTGGCAGCGCGGAGGGGGTCTGCTGGGAAGCCGGCGCCTGGGCAGCTGAAGAAGTGGCAGCATGGAGGCGCGCACGCTGGTGGCTGCGCGCTGGAGGCTGCTTCGGGGCCTGACGCGGGGGGCAGGC
>JAODXP020000015.1:2373705-2406205 GCA_027497455.2 Sardinella longiceps
ATAATAATAATAATTTGACAATAGCATTTTTCCCCCCTAATGTCTGATCACCGGCGTCAATTTGTTCACTCACTCCAATTCAAAATCCTGAAATCGGATCCCATGGTAAGGAGAGGGTTAACCAGTTCGTCGAGGTCATTTTCTGTCACCAAATTGAGGGAAAGCTCTTAGCTCTTTGACTTTGTTCACTTCTGTCATCCAAAGGCCCAAATTTCACAACACTCAATGAACTCATCTTAGCCAACTCAGTGAATCATTACAACAACATTTGCACAACAGACACGATTGTATTCCATGGAAATATACATTTGTCATGTATTTTGCTTAGGCTATATCCAAACAATTACGGTTGTCAAGTGTATTTCCCTTTTTAATTGGCTAAATTACCTGTAGATTTTAAAATTTGACCCTTACCCCTTTCGTCTGGGAAATCGATATGTGTTTGCAATGAGCTGTAGACGTGCTGTTTCACCAGACAACTCTCTCTCTCTCTCTCTCTCTCTCTCTCTCGCTCTCTCTCACACACACGCTCCCTCTCTCACACACACGCGCGCGCGCTCTAGCATCTTCTGTGCCTGTGGATTTGTGTTAGGCAGTCATTCTCGTGTTTGTAAGAGCCGCTCTGCAACAAATTGGATTTGGCGGATAGAAAAGTTAAGTAATATAAGGACACTTTCCATTTGAGAGGTGGGATCACCATTGGATTAAAGTATTCTTGTTTTACTATTATTTTTGTTATTAATAATCAGAGGAGAAATTGTTGAAGTAATTAACGGACTGAGGTAAGAAATGAAAGCGGTGAAGATGGTTGACTAGTGGATCTTGAATCCTGCATGTTGCGATAGGAGGTGTATTGTGCAGCCAAATTGCTGGAATAGCGATCAGAACTGGAATCATTGCAAGGTAAGACAAAATTGCGTACTACAAATCAATTGATGTAGGCTAATAGACACAGATGAGGTTTTTCTACACTGCTCGCTGATAAACTAGCATGTTTTTCCTTAATGTTAAACATTTAAGCACAAGACGAAAGGAACAGGTTAATTTGTAATTCACAAGTTAGTCCCAACCAATTCTCATATTCTATTTGTTCTTGAATAGGCTATGTTTGCCTGTGTGTTAACACGACCTTGATATAAGATTGAATTTGTGTTAACAGGAAAATCCAACAAACCATTCTTTTAATTTCCTATATTTAGTATCATGTTCTGTCGTGAGGGGGAGGAAGACGTGAGTTTTTAGAAGTTTTTTTTTTTTCTCATGTGAAAGCGCAAAAAGCTGTGGTGACACTGGCAGAGACTTCCCTGTGAAATCAATCGATTCCATTCTGTCCTTTCATATTAAAAGCCTGTTGTACAGTATAAACAGTCACATCAACGGATGTAGGTGTGTTTGCTAACACGTCGCTTTGTGATGAAGTATATTTGCGCTCTGCGCTTATCGCAAACTCCAGCCGCACTCTCCTGCTGCCTATCCAAAGGCTTCGGACCTGACAACGAACGCGCACAGACTGCATGCTGGACCCAGATACCACATCGGTTGCTGGTGTCAGGTTGATTGATTGAGAGAACATGCAAAAAAAGTAGGCTATTCCATTACATAGACCTACCGAACTCTACACCGAAAACAGAAAGTTGGCATTGGTGATGGTCAGCGCACGAGAATGCCTTGGGTAATTTCTGTCCTGTCGCGTGAATCAATACGGCTGTCATATTTTTAATGTGCTTGATACCGCCCCCAGCATAAATCTGCTTTTGCATGTGTTGACATTTAGTAAGGGCGCACAGAGCTGTCTTCATATAGAAAGGACTAACGCGCCTCGGGTTTTGGCAATGATATTATGAAACCTGTTGCTTTCATATTTATTGTGCCTGCGTCACCGCCCCAAACATCACGCGTTGTAGACGCCTTCTTCCAATTACTTAAGTTGGCCTGATTGATTGGAATCACACCCACTCATAAATTAAATTTAGTCTGAAGCCCAACTGCGGGGAAAACAATGCTCCCACCCCCTCTCTCCCCCTATCACCTTCAACCTGCTCCCCATGACTCTGGGTGACTTGTCAAGGCTTGCTGGCAGAGCTGCACAACAACTGTGACATATTATGCCAAGTGCTCCGAGTTTCTCTGTGTCAGAAATCACACACTCTTTCTTTCCCTCTCACACACACACACACACTCTCCCTTGCACTCACTCACTCATTCGCCTAGATTCTGATACCTAGAGAAGAGATTGCAACAGCGCTCACTTAGTTGCTGAAGGTCAAGAGTACTAAATATGTGTGTCATTCGCCACATATTTGTCATTTCACCCTTTGCCTCGCTCTGCACTTTGCCTCTTTCAAATCCTGCTCGTGCTCGGCCGGTCAAAAAAGTTCAGAAATGTAGAAGTTGCCTCCATTCAGTGTATGAGTTGAATGGAACTGGAATTGAATGGTGAATCATGAATTAGAATCGGAATGACAGGTCAATTTCCACTGATACTCAATGAAATTCCATTCAGTCACACAGTGGATGGAATGTATTGAAGGTAACATCAGGGCCAGTTCTAGCCTTTTTGCTGCCCTAGGCCAGATTTGAGTTTTGCCCTTACCTTTTCTAGAAATACAAGTGAAAAACTGAAGACAAAAAGTAATAAATGTATTGTGATACCCCCTTGATGCATGGTTCCCCATATGGTTGCCTAGCAGGGGCACCACTAGAAATTGTGGGCCCTATGACAGATAATAATTTTGGGCCCCCCAAACATTGATTTTGCCCCCCCTTCCCCCTTTTTCAGTGACAGGCAGGCCCTTAGAATCATCCTAATTCTTCCCCCCCTAGCGGCGCCCCTGTTGCCTAGTTCATCTATGCCAGTAACTGGCTGTGGGTAAGATATATCTTGGTTGCTTTAAAGCATGGGGATTGGGGAAGGCCCACGCTTACCCACTGGGGAACAGAGACCTGAACAGTTGGCTTCCACAAACAACAGCAAATTTGTCTTTTCATGCCTTTCTGACTTTAGAGATGACAGTCCTTACTAACAATAAAGGCTGTAGACTCCAAGCAAAATAGCCGTCGAACTGAAGTCTTTACCCATGCTGAAGTTATGAATGAGTCCATATATAGATCAAGAGAGTCGGATCAGATTCAGCGGAGGGGGTGGAAAATGGCATCAGGAGTCAGGGTACAAAAATAAAACTTAAAAATATCACACTGCTTTGGCGATGGCGAAATACGTTTGACAACCTCTGCCAATGAGTACAACCTTAGAACTTAAGTAGTGAATTATGTAAGTGTGGAGAGGGGGTGGGGCATTTCATGTTTAATGCACCAATCATATTGTTCAAAGCTGTGTTGATAACCTCTCCTGAATAATACATATGAATCTCAAATTCACCTCTATTTCAGGAAGAGTAAGCCTTTATGGAAGTACCATACACTAGGCTATGTCACATCACACATTTGCAGCACATTCACTTGCACCTGACAGGACTTATCGCCGTCTGGGGCTGTGTTTTTGTTTTATTCTTCTATATGACAGCCCCCCCCCCTCGCCACACACACACACCACCACCCCCCCAGCCACACTCTCAGCCCCTCATCATTTCACCCGGATCCCTCTCTCTTTCTCTTTCCATCCTGCATCTCTCTCCCTGTCTTTCTCTCTCGTTTTCTCGTTTTCTCCTTCTCTCCGACATCTCTCTCTCTCTCTCTCTCTCTCTCTCTCTCTCTCCCTCCCTCCCTTCCTCTCTCTGTTAAGGCTTATTTTTTTTCTCTGTTCTCAAAGTCAGTGCAGTGTTTCATTCATCCAGAAACCAGCGAGGTGCCTGTCCTCTATCCTTTTATCATGTATGTCTCCTTCTCTCTCACACACACACACTCACACTCACACACACACACACACACACCAATGCTGATTCATGTCCAGTCACTCACAGTGTTGGACAGATACCTCGCCAACACAATCTCTCTCTCTCTCTCTCTCTCTCTCTCTCTCTCTCTCTCTCTCTCTCTACACACACACACACACACACACACACACACACACACACACACACACACACACACACACACAGACACACAGTCATTTGATCCAATGGACCTTCATGTTTGTCTGCAGCTTCCATCTCACTTTGTGTTGCGTTACACACTGTAGTATTTTGAGCTGATGTTACGAGACATTGTTCCCGTTCCACAGGTTTGTTGTTGTCAAAATAAGAGCATTGCTGCAGTTATTTCTATCACTTTCCTGCCGTAATATTTTTATAGCACAATATCAAAACCTGCAATCTGGATGCTATAAATGCAGTGTAGCCAAGCCTGTTTAAAAGCTTGGCTGAGCAGAGAGCTAGACAGAAGAAAATAAAGTACATTTACACACGTTCATTATCCAAAACATTTTAGAATGAATGCAGTATTTTAATCATAATCTAAAATGATGTATAGTTTTGGGGTTATGTCTGAGCCTTGGTAATATAGAGTATTCTAGACAGACCTGCATAGATGCTCCACATCCCGCATCTCTGTTTCTATGAAGGTGTGATGTATGCAAGTATAAACATGCCAATAATAGTATTGAATCTAAATGCTTTACCTTGAGTTTAATTGCTTGAATATTAACACATTGGAATAACATTACTTTAAAAAATATACTGTGTATTTTAAAAATAATAAAAAAACCATAAAAAATATATAATAAGGGTTGAAATGAAACCTATTGTAAATGTGCCATTATCAAGTCAGTAGCTATGATAATCAATCTATAATTTTTCCACATGTGAAATTCAGAGACTACTAAAATGCTGAGAGGTGTCTTCCTCTCGTCTCGTATTTACCTCTTGGATGGGTGGCATCAGGCCCAGCAGTGTTGTAGCGTTGTGACATCTGTTGTGATGCAATCATGTTCTCCTGTTGCCAGGTGTGATGTCATTCAGAAGCCTGTTCAGGAAGTGATCTCAGTGTGACATCATGGACGATGATGGGTGGCCACTCCTCTCCCCCCCACCCAACCTCAGCGAACCGGTTCTGTACGACAGCACCTTCCTGCCGTTCAATGGATCTCAGACGGGTGGGCCCAATGGTACCGACACCGACTATGAGGACACCAGCACTGTGGTCATCACCATCCTCTACTTCGTGGTGTGTGCTGTGGGACTGTGCGGTAACACGCTGGTCATCTACGTGATCCTACGCTACGCCAAGATGAAGACGGTCACAAACATCTACATCCTAAACCTGGCTGTGGCCGACGTGCTCTTCATGCTCGGCCTGCCCTTCCTCGCCGTACAGCTGGCACTGGTTAACTGGCCGTTCGGTCTGGCGCTGTGCCGCGTAGTGACCACCGTGGACTCGCTCAACCAGTTCACCAGCATCTTCTGCCTGATGGTGATGAGCATTGACCGCTACCTGGCTGTGGTGCACCCCATCAAGTCCACCAGGTGGCGCAAGCCGCGCGTGGCCAAGACCATCAACCTGGCCGTGTGGGTGGTGTCGCTGCTGGTCAACCTGCCAATCATCATCTACAGCGGTCTGGTCAGCATCCGTGGCGGACACTTCTGCACCATCGTCTGGCCCGAGCCCGAGGAGGCCTATCGGACCGCCTTCATCATTTACACTTTCGTTCTGGGCTTCATCCTGCCGCTCCTCGTCATCTGCCTCTGCTACCTCCTCATCATCATGAAGGTTAGACACACACACACACACACACACACACGCACACTACACCTACTGTACCTTCTCCACTTCATTCATCCTGCCCCTGCTCGTCATCTGCTTCTGCTACCTAGGTTTAGACACACACACACACACACACACACACACACACACACACACACACTACAGAGGTGGTAGAGTTGGTGGTGATGATGTTGGTGATGGTGGAGATGATGGTGAAGAAGACAGTTGGTAAAAAAGATGTGGATTGAAATCAGAATCAGGTGTAACCTGATGTGTTAGCAGTTGGAAGGTTCACCCATTGCTTAACAGATGTGATTATGACGGTGCTGGTGTTTTTGATGATGATGACGATAATGAACATGGTGATAGTGAAGAGAACAAGGATTAGGAGAATATTCCAGATTGCCAGAATCGATCATATAGCTCAAGAATCCAGCGATTTGGCACAGATTACATGCTCACAGAGTGAATCTAGTTTGTTGATGAATCAGCCAGAACTGACCCAATGTCCTACTTTACTTTGGCCTTTTTCTCCTGCACATCATGCTATTACTGCTGGAAATCTCAGGCTTAAGATAAGAATGGGTGACATATTGCCCTCTCCCTGCAGCCCTTGGGTGATGCCAATGTTCCCATGGGTGGGAGGGGGGCGGTGGCACCTAGCAGATAGAGATCCTGGGTAGGACGCTAGCAGCCCAGAAACTGTGGGTTAAAAAACCCCAGCTGCCACTGTTGTGTCCTTGAGCAAGGCACGTAACCCTAAGGAGACTGAAATAACTGATAGCTGACAAAATGTAAGTCCCTTTGGGTAATAAAAAAGCTAAACCCATAAATGTAATGTTTACTGAAAGAGGAGTGACTGCTCGGAAGAAAGGAGTTGTGGTTCATGACTGTCATTTGTAGGCAGATGATGGCCCTGAGATGGGAACAAGTGACTGATTGACTGACAGAGCAGTTATGATACCTGCAGGGGGCTGAAACAGTGAGATCTACAGAGTAGGACAGAAGCCCCACTGTGACAAGCGGGAGGAATTCCGGCTGCAGGTAACAAACGGGCCAATCAGGTCGCAGGAAGGAGGATATTGCATATTGCTTATGCCATAAAACCCCTGAGGCACTAATAAAAGACTATGAGAATGACAGAGTGTGACAGAGAGAGAGCATTCAGTGCAATGCTGAAGGCAGGGAATAGACTGAGACAGGGCTGTTGCAACAGGATAGGTAAAGAGGGCCCCAGGCTGAAAAGGCCATTTTAGTAGTTAAGTTAGTAGTGTTTCAATAAAAATGACTTTAGACTGGAGTTAGACAACTGTTCAATACAAATAATTATATTGAAGAGGCTTGAAGATTATAACAATGTGGTTCATGTAGGTGTTTATGGGGGGTGAAGGGCCCCCATGCCCTGTTTGTTTGGGGCCCCCTAAGTACCTTGAAACAGCCCTGGACTGAGACAGAGGAAGCATTAAAGGTATAATCCAGAGTGAATCAACACGTAGCCCTGCTGTTTTATACTGCTATGCGCTACTGAAAGCCACTTCAATGATTTAATTTCGTGCATCGTAGACCGAGTTTGCGAAACGGCAGCTAACACTAACCTAATCGATTTGCTTTCGTTTTGAAATGCCCCATTCTGTTACCGTTAGCTACCGTTTCGCTCTCTCAGTCTGCGTTGCATGAAATCGAGTGATTGAGGTGGCTATCAGTAGCGCTTGGCACTATAAAACAGTGGGGCTATGTGTTGATTCACTCCGGATTTTTCCTTTAAGAAGGTAAAGGAGAAAAGTAGCTGAAGGGCCTGTTGTAGGCTAGTTCCATGTAGGCACAACTGAGCGTCCAAGGCGCTCATCTAGTGTGATTGAATACAGCAGTGGGAATGACGGCGTGGGGGGAGGGAATATTTATAGAATCTGATCTGTCATCTGTGTTCTCTGAAAGAAATGCTATAACAGGCTTAAGCCACATGCAAGCGCGCCGCTGCTACTGATATCATCTCATCTGCAAGTATATTTGAGTGGTCTGGATGCACATATATTGTGGTAGATTGCTGTGTCATTTCAATTAAATAACGCTTTATGCAAAGGATGGCATCACTAAGCTCGCTTTCTTGCATTTTTTTTGGGAAAGAGCGTTCATTATTTGAAACAGCCCAATGCGCAGTCCATGATTTTGAACAATATGAATTTAATCAAATATGTATAGCTCTTCAACTAGCCCATGCATGACTGAGGAGCATAAATAATCTGTTGATTAGGTCTTTTGTGTATAGTCTGGATGAGATCCTTGAAACAAATAAGTCGTCCATTGTCAGCCGCTGAGGTGGAATGATTTATTTATGTCTCCGTCCTGAATGGAGAGTTTTTAAAAAATGGTGTTTTTCATAGTTCTCCAGTAGTCTGTTCTGTCTGGGTATTAGAAGGACAATGCTTGTATACAATGCAGACTCTTTCTTTGTCTTTCGATGATAGGCGTGTTAAATGTAATGTAATAAAAGTGGATTTATTAGATTTGATTTAATTTGATTTGATTTGATTTATTTCTTGCAGGTGAAGTCCTCAGGGATCCGTGTGGGCTCCACCAAGAGGAAGCGTTCGGAGCGGAAAGTGACGCGGATGGTGTCCATCGTGGTGGCGGTTTTCGTCTTTTGCTGGCTGCCTTTCTACGTGTTCAACGTGAAGTCGGTGACGGGCAGCATCAGCAGCACGCCGATACTGCGGCACACCTTCGCCTGCGTGGTGGTCCTGGGATACGCCAACTCCTGCGCAAACCCCATCCTCTACGCCTTCCTGTCGGAGAACTTCAAGAAGAGCTTCCAGAATGTTCTATGTCTGCAGAAAGCCACACCCCTGGAGGAGGCGGAGCGAAGCAACAGTCAACAGGATAAAACACGCATGATGAACGATCCTACAGAGACACAGAGCACGCTGCTCAATGGAGACCTGCAGACCAGCATATAAGAGGGACACAGACACACACAGACGCTACACACTTACATACCAAGAGTTTGTCCTCAAGAGATGATCCTCTAGGCCTACAGCCAAGAAAAAAGAAGAGGGATACACACACACACACACACACACACACACACACACACACACACACACACACACACACACACACACACACACACACACACACTATTACGTACAGAGAGTTCTCTCACAAGGGCCTGCTGGCTAGCATGTAATTGGGTTTACACACACAAACAATCACACACACACACACACACTTGGAGATAGGTCTCTGCAAAGAGCCTGTAGAGGAGCCTCGTAAGACACAGACAAACACTTAGATACAGATAGCTCTTTGTCAAGGACCCACAGATCAGAACCACGCAAACAAACACACACACACACACACACACACACACACACACACACGTTGACAATATCTTGCACGACAATGACACACATACATAGGGGGCCGACATTGAGACAGACACCTCCAGGCGGTCGAACTAAATAGCTTGTCCAATGGAGCGATGCAACATGACCGTTGCTACGTGTCTAATATCGAATATTAGTAAGTCACAGGATGTATAAAATAGTTTAACTTTTGATGTTGTATTTTCTTCAACAAGGAGTTGTTGCTTAGCTGACAGTCATACTGTAGCTAAGTCAGGGAGTTGCTGTTACAGCTTCAAGATGGACATAATCACTTTTAACCCCATATGTTTTTTTTTATCACCCACTGTTTTTGGAGGTTGAAAGTGTATTTGGTCTGAATAGTGACTTTGTGAACCTACAGGCCAAAATATGAATTGATAGACACACACACACACACACACACACACACACACACACACACACACACACACAAATTGTACACAAACACACACACGCACACAGGCCTGGCTTCAGTCACACACACACACACACACACACACACACACACACACACACACACACACACACACACACACTTAAAGCTGAATGTTCAGGTAGTTTGAGCTGTGTTGTGAGGGTTTGCAGAATAAATGGAGGCTAAGTCACACCACATAAAATTTAATGTCTGACGCTCCACAGATGGGTGTCAGAGGCGCTGTCCTCTTGGGCCGGCTGCCTCTAATTGTGTGTGTGTGTGTGTGTGTGTGTGTGTGTGTGTGTGAGAGAGAGAGAGAGAGAGAGAGAGAGTGTTTGTGTGTGTACGTGTATGAGAAAGAGAGATAGAGAGAGTGTGTGTGTTTTGGAGTGAGAGTGTGTGTTTGAGAGTGAGAGTGTGTGTGTGTATGTGTGTGTTTTAACCATAAGGGCTCATGGCGTGGGGGCTGAGATGATCTGCTGACCTTTCCATAGGGTGCAGAGAGCTCATGATCACACATGATCACCACCGCTAAGCCCCAGCAGCCCTTGCATTAGCATACAGATGAGACACACACACACACACTCACACACATTAACTCTCTCTCTCTCACACACACACACACACATTAACTCTCACACACACATTTATACATTCACACACATTAACTCTCTTACACTCACTCATACACACTAACACACATGACCACATGCTTAGGCATACACACACAAACACACACATGCAAACACACACACACAAACACACACCAACTCACACATTCAAACACACACATGAATATTAACTACCACATAAACACACGCTCATGCATACACACATACACACACACCTAGCAACGCTAACCTTTCCAGAGCCCCTATTTTATTTCCATAGAGATGAGAGGGCAACACTATTCACACAACTCTGGCCCCTGGAGACCTTCCATTTACACAGATATGCGTGTGTGTGTGTGTATGTGTGTGTGAGTGTGTGTGTGTGAGATGCGTGCGAGGTCCGCCTGTTGTTATTCATGACAGACACACTCGGAGCTGGCCTTCTCCCAGGGGAGCCCACGCGCCATCTTCCTCCCTCCCCCTCGCCATCCTCCTCCTCTCCCCCTTGCCCTCTTCAAATGGCAGACTGGAGGGCCGGGGACGAGCCTCTCATTGTCCACTGCCCGTTTACAGATGTCTGTGGACGCTTTTATATTGTTTCTAGTCATCGGCGGCCATGTTTGTCTGTGACTCCCAGTAGCATTCTTGTCGAGAAACAATGCGAGGGTTAGAAACGTGTTTAGCCCATCGCCCTCGGTTATGACAAACTCCTATGATGATTGATGAAGCTGATGTCACTTGTGATGGGCTAAGTGCAACACTGGCCATAGAGCAAAGACTCTGACTATGACACAGACACAGAAGCAGTTTCCCCAACACCCCCTTCCCTCCCCAGGACAGAAACCAGAGCCTCTTCACACACACACACACACACACACCCACACACACTCTCACACACACACACACACACACCCACACACACCTCCCCAGGACAGAGACTAGAGGCTCCTCACACACACATCCCCCTCCCCAGGACAGAGACCAGGAGGCAAGCACGCGTTAAGGCCCATGGATACCAGTGGAGGCGGGGGACCAGAGGAGATGAGAGGGGCTGGCTCTCGGTGTGGGGAGGCTGAACGGAAGGACCCTTCCACTGGACTGGAAAGATAATTGAGCCCCTGCCAGCCATGCGTGGAGCCCCAGGACCCCAAGGGGGGGTCTGTAGTTTACTTGGAGGAAAATAAAGACAATGCAGACAGAATCCATTCCAATGAATGCAGAGCAATGAGCTGTGACTGGAGGACTTTAATGAAGAAGAGGCTATCTTTTAATGGGATTTACACTTGCCCTTCAAAGCCTCCTGTTTGGCAGGATTGAGTGTGTCTTGAGTCTATGTGTGCCAGTGTGTGTGTGTATGTGTGTGCAACCAGATGAATGTATTTCTTTGTGTGGGAGTTGTATTTTGTGTTGGTGTAATGTAGATTTCTCTTCGTACAGCAATTATTTCTTTCTCATCGTCTTGTGGCAGTAATTACACACACACACACACTGTTTGCTAGGGAATGCTTTATAATGTTTCGGTTCCATGTGTGTGTGGGTGTTACTGTGCACACTTGTAAATGTGTTATTTGGACTACACTTTATATTTTCTCTGTTTGTGTTGTGGTGATTTCTAGACTGAAATGAAACTGCCGTACAGACCATGTCAAAGTATTAGCTCTTCTTTGTGTTAAACCTAAACCTGTGTTAAACCTATCCCCTTGTGTGAGAGACATTTGTGTGTTCCACCTAGCCAGCCATGTTAGAGAGGGGTCATCTCTACTGTACGTTCCCCAGGTCCTAAGTCCCCTAACACACCCACAGCATGGGAGACGAACGTGTTATCCACTTAGCTAAGAGCCCAGTGGTTAGAAGCGCGGTGGGGTATGTAATGCTTTACCATGACCTATGTTCCCTGGTCCCCATACAAAGCGTGAGGGGGGGTGGGGGGTGGGGGGTGTGGGTGGGGTTCCACATTGTCATCCATGTTAGAAACATCCTTGTGTTTCACCTACAGTAGCCATCAGCGTGAGAGAGTGCCACAGAGTGGCTATCGCTAACCACACTGCTGCTAGCCTGTGCAGATACAGATAGATACAGAGCTGGAGCACCAGCCCTTGAGTCCTTAGGCTGTCTCCATCCTGGTCACTTTCTCTGTGTAGTCAAGGTCAGTTCCATCACTCCCAGGCCTCGAAGGGGCGCTGCTAGAAATGTTAGGCTCTATGACAGAAAATAATTTTGGGCCCCCCGAACATTTATTTTAATATTAAAATTTTCTCTAGGGCCCCCTGTCAGTGTCCCAGTGTCCCCCAGTGACCAGTGCCCTTAGAATCTTCCCAACTCCCCCCAGGCAACGCCCCTTCCCGCCACCTCGTCAACTACAACAAACTCACGTCACGAGAGTCAAAGGCTCTAACCACTAAGTTGAAAAGCGAAAAGCTTAAGGTTATGGTTGTGAGGATTGCTGCCGTCAGCTAGCCCAGGCTAGTTGCCATCTGTTACACCTGCTCACCAACCCTGGGCCTGGCTGTCTCTACCCTACTCCCCTCCCCTTCAAAGGGGAAATCCAGGGCAAATCAATCATTCTGTGGGCCTGTTGTTCAGGGTCACCACAAGGGCTGTCTGTATTGGAAACAGACACAAAGACTGTAGAAATATTACTGAAACTGAGTTTCTGTGCTCACATCAATACTGATTTGTTGTTGTATGAAATTCTCTTGTTCTTCTCCAGCCCACAGAACTCATTGATGATGAACAACAGGGCTATAGATAGGATCCCACTGGATTTGTCCTCCATGTAAAAGCTGAATCCCAATTCCCACCCTAAGCTCTGAAAGACTTAACTGGTATGAACTGACCAATCACAAGGCAGACTCATTCTAGGGTTTAGGGTGGTCATTGGGATTCCGCCAATGTGTCCTTCCAAACCCATGACACCTGAACCCTCAAAGACTGGCAGAACCTGGCATAAATAAAGTAATCAGGTAATATATTTATGCCAGTTTGGTCTGGAATATCTTGAATTAGGATTGAGCCAAGGACTAATCTCAACAACCCTGAACTGTTGTCCCTTTGTATTTTCAAAGTAATGTGTTAATTTAGGACAGGTCTAATGACTTCCACTGAATCCACTTGTCAGAGCCATCACCTTCACAGTTGACTGAGAGACTGGGACTTTAGGGCTCGTGAAATAGAAAAACAAAGACTTATTCCAGTGAATTCCCACATATGTGATGGCCAATGGTGGAGTAGGAGGTAGAGGGATTGGTCTGCAAGCGAAGGGTTGCAGGTTTGGAACCAGCTCCTTCTGAATCGCGTCGGACTGTCCTTGAGCAAGACACTGTTCCCGACGCATTGCATAGCAGCCTCTGACATCAGTGTGTTTGTGAATGTAAAGCACATCGTAAAGCGCTTTAGAGAAATGTGATATAAATGCATTACATTCCAAATATGAGATTTCAGTTGATATGTGGGCTTAATTCTTGTGAGTGAGCATGTGTGGGACTTTGAGAGAAAGACTTACTCCAGTGAATCTTCAAAGTGGTTTCAGTCAGAAATATGGGCTTGATTTTTGAAGGAGGCACTGAGTAAGCAAGCATGTGTGGGACTTTGCCAGAAAGACTTACACATTGAAATGGTGTGTACCGGTACTTGAATCCTGCATGTGGCTCCAGTTGAAACGTGGGCTTGATTCTGATGTCAGCCTGCCTGTCTGTCTGTCTGTCTCACCCTCTAGGACTTTGGCAAGCTTGGGGCTGCCTTCATGTTGACACTATTCTGTTTAGATAACCTGGGGTAAACATGGCTCACCTTCAGCGCAGTCATTGCAGCAGTGGGATGTAGGTGAAACAGAGACAGTGTGTGTGTGTGTGTCTTCATTTACCAGGGTCAGTGTAACCATTGCATCAGTGACCATGACCAGTGATCCTCACCATGATTATGTAAAAAGTGTAGGTGATAAGTGTGTGTGTGTGTGTGTGTGCAAGTGAGAGAAAGAGAGAGAGACAAGTTCTCTAACAGTGTTGTTCTTTGGGTCCCATGTAATGACAAGCCCTTAGAAGTGCACATCAAAGACTGTTTGCTCTCTCAAATGAATGACTGTGTGTGTGTGTGTGTGTTTTCTTGATGTTCTCTTTCTCACTGGTAATTTGAGAAGGGCTAGAGTGTGAGTGCCCCTGTAGGGCAGCCGTACTCCTACTCACTAGACTTTCCCCAACACACACACACACACACACACTCACACACACATACACAGAGACACACACCAACACACTGTCTTCTCTACCACCCTCTAACGTGCCTTGATTGAGTAGAGCTTTTGTGTGCTGTTTGTGTGCGCACATATGTGAATAGCCTTCTGTCCATGAGAGCGCGCGCACGCAACACACACACACACACACACAGCTTGTGTGTGCATATATGTGAATAGGCTTCTGTACTGTGAATGCTCACCAAGGGACATTTCTCCCAGGGCATTTTTGTCTGGGTAGGAGGTATTGTCTCTGAGTCATGCCAATGTTAGTGAGCTCATGACATAGTAAAAATTCCTACACACACACACACACACACACAAAAAAACACAGATGTTTAAGTCTTAATGCAAAGCCTGCTTTAAATCCCATTTTTCAAAATGCATTTCACCTGTTCCCCTCATGTAGCTTTTCCAGGAGGGAAGAAAGGCTAAGACATGGCCTTGTTCATGTTTGGGTCGATTGATTCTCTCCAGCTCTCATGTATAAACTCCATTTGTTTACGAGGTAGCCTAGCCTTCATTTGTACACTTGCTCTGGGAACGCTGTGTCCTCATGGTAGACGACCAAGTCGAGGAACACAGCGCGGACATTTCTTTTTGTCTTGCCCTAATTGTTCTGATCAATTTCATTAAGCTTTGTTAATTGCAGTCATTTGAATCTTTCACTGAGCCTGGAGATTGGACATTGGAAGTGAAGGGCAGTTGGTTGGGGGGGACGACCAGGCGTGAGGCGTAACCAGTATGATTAACTTTGACACGAGTGATTTTCAGCCATGACTGTGCAGAATGCATTAGCCCCCAAGGCTAGGCTACAGCTGGGAACCTTATTGTGCTTCTCCCCAGAGCTGGGTCCATGTCACTCTCATGGAGTGGCAAACTGTATTTGCCCCTGGCAGTGCAGTAAGGCATCATGCTACTGGATTAGCCTAGAATGTTAGCTCCCATGCTAATGCTTGTGGAAAAGGTGGCTTTTTTTCATAGGTCTTGTTATTACCATGGCTTTCATTTCAGATGAATTGTATGGTTTGTTCATTAAAGCTGTATAACTGCATGTTTGTAGTCCTTCCTCCTTTGGCTTTTTAATGTTTAAAATGTTCAAATCTTAAGATTGTTTTTTGTTTTTTTTGTTTTTTTTTGTCAGTGCCGTGAGTTGTTCTATACAGTCACACTATTTCATGATATGAATTATTAAAATGTTTGACCTTGCCATACAACCTTTTTGGTTTTGAAATCTGTTTCATAATGTTTTTAATAGACCAGCATGGCTTTGAGTTGGACAATCAACTGCAGAAACTAGAGACACAGCGCCTCACGGTGGTGATACTAGGTGCTACATGAAAATATTTACAAAACCAACATAACTTTATGGCCATGACCATCCCCTTGGTCTACGCTTTGCTGCGTACAACACAGTTGTGGAGGGAGATGGAAATCAAGAAGGAACAACTAGGCAGGCAAAGGCCAGGCTAACATTAAGTTATAAGTTAAGATATGTTTTTTAGAGCAGTTGTGTTCTCAGGTTGTGTCCTCAGTGGGAAGTAGGCTTACTTGCTGTCCATTCCAAGATGGTGGTTATGTGGCAACCCTGGGTAAGCAAAGCCAGAGGATCTGATAATAGGAGGTCCTGGAGACTTCATTCTCCAAACTAAACAAAAACAAGCAGGCTATTCTTTTTGGAGTTAAGGTTTACCACTTCCTCTAGGTTCTCAAAGTGTGGTCCGGGGACCAGTAGTGGTCCGTGAGCAAGCTCAAGTGGTCCGTGAGAGGATTTCCGAAAAATGTTTATTTAGTCTGTTTCTCACTAAAATTATTTTTAAAGCCAAAGAGGAGTGGTTCAATGAATACTAAGAAGCAGGCCTGTAATTTACATTAAAAACTTCAAGCTGTCCTAATTTGAAGTGCCCATAAATAGCAATTTAGAAATGCCTGTTGATTTGGTCAAAGGGTAAGGGGTAGCAGCTTGCGACTTGGTGAGGGGGTGCGAGGGTAGGTGGTCCCTGAAAACCATTTTTGGGCAAAGTGGTCCTTGGTCTGAAAAAGTTTGAGAAACACTGCACTAGGCCCTTCTATTATTAGGTTTCCTTTAGTTGAAATAAATGTATTATTTGACCACCTACTTGGAATCCCACCCAGGCCGCTAAACATGAATCATAACAATTGGCACAGCCAGCTGGATCTGCAGGGTTTCTACCAACATTATTTTACTGACGGATCCCAGAAGGACAGATTTATACTCTTATCTAAACACACATCCCCTTCTGCTAAACTCCAGCTTGGTAAGCCTACTGACTTAGGATCTGTATACAACAGAAGATGGTGACCCAAACTTCTCACACACTACATGCAAGCAAAAGCAGTTTTTTTTTTAAACCAGTGGATGATTGTCACCCCTTGCTGGTGTGGCTTACATATTTTTATGTCAAACGATGTTCTCTCTGTCATGTCTTGCTGGAGAACTGTGGTGTTTTCAAGACGACTTAACGTTACAAAACGTTTACTACGTCACCCATAGGGCTGAATGGGAACTGTTCCGTTACGTTACAAAACGTTACGCCTGTTGAATTCGTCCCTGGTCTTAAAGAGATATATTAAAGCTCAAAGCAGACACAAGTGCACACACACACACACACACACACACACACACACACACACACACACACACACACACACACACACACACAAAAACAAGGGGATCTCAAAACATCCTTTTGTACCTCTGAGATTGAAGTTGAAACCACCCTCACCTTCAATTAGAATCTTCCCATCCTGCTCTGGTGACCTTCAACAAGTATAGCAAGGTTGGAGCAAGTGAGTATATAGGCTACTACTTAGGACTGAGTCTAGACTGAGTACTTACTGTATGGCAGAAGACATAAGTGCAGTGAGTCTGTATCTGATTTTCAACTGAGTCATAAGTACTTTGTAAAGCCAAACACAATTTGCTGAAGTTCATAGTATGAAATAAATGATTACATCCCATGCCTTCCTTGAATGCATCCATAAAATAAGTGAACTTTTGGATTAATCTCTAGTTGAACCTCCTTTGGCAACTCAAGCCAGTCCAGGGCTCTTAATAACCATCAGATCTTCCCAACACTGATAAAAGACATTCTAGCGTAGGCTATTCTTCCGTCATCAGTTCAGACGTCTAACATTTACATTACAATAGCCTATGAATTTGGCAACACCACCTCCCTGAAATGAGTTTCTGTAGCTTGCCTGCCTGCACTGGTATCTGATGGAATGGAAACAAAGTGTGCATACTTCTGAAAGTTGCCATACAGTACGCACTGGACTGGACTGGACTGGACTGAGTGCACTTACAGTACATCTCTACTTGTGGAGCATACTATTCATTACGCACACTGGAGTAAGTGCACACTTATCTGCAGCACTGATTGGAAAAAGAAGAAGAAAACACATTACAGGTCATGTACATTAGAGTGACTTGATCTTGGATTAGCCTACCATACAGACATGGACTCCATGGCAGATTCTGTAGCATAAATCTTCAAGCAAGCTGACCAACGAGGACCATACAAACCACATGAGTCAATGGGTTCATCTATTTCTGAGTGCAACTGCACAAAGCGATCATTACAATGTAGTTATATGTATTATAGATGACTTATGATACATCATCGTCGTCATAATCATACTTTGTGGACTTGGCACCACCGTGGGGATCCACCAAACCCACAGAAAAAAAACGTCATCCGATCATTCTGAGCATCCCCATCAAAATACTTGAATGACGAGATCGTTTGGAGCCAGAGGGGCGTAAGTGGCATTTTGGTCAAAAATGAGTTCTATATATCAAATTAAAGGTCTTGATTAGCTCCACCTATGAATCTGTATGGAGTAAAACAATAAAACAACAAAGACCTTACCCAAAAGGTGGAGTACTGTTTGGAGCCAGAAGGGCGTATGTACATATACGCCCTTGTGGCTCTGAGACCCTGCAGTGTATTTCATACATACAGTGCATACATATACTCATTGTTTGGTGCCAGAAAGGCGTAAGTACACACTTACGACCTTCTAGCTCCAAACAATACAAGGGCCTACAGTATTTTTCAGAGCTAGAAGGGCGTAAGTATCTGTATTTTTGCCATATTTTTAAGATTTTACAAGGTTTTAGAATATGTTAATTGTGTTAATATGCCATAATATTTTTACTTAAGTACTAACTCATATAAGTATGTATGTAGTTGCAATGTTGTGGTTGAAGGTTAATAAATACAGTTAATTGAAGTGAGGTTAAAATTTTGTTTTGGCTCTCCTGTAAAGTTTGTGAAATGCCCCTTACGCCCCTCTGGCTCCAAGCCCTCGAAACTATCCAACTGTTATTTGCCCTTCCCCCCTCCCTCTGCGGCACCATAGACAGCGCTCATCCTGTACTCTGGAGGCGGGACTTCGACAGGAAAACTGAGAAAGCGTGTATTTTCAAATTTAGCCTGTGCAAACGTTAGGCCTACTCTAGGATCTTGAACCCTACCTTAATTGTGACGCCATCCTCCAATGACCACAACAGCGGCTTCTTCAGACAACTAACACAAGCATAGTTTCCGCCATGGTTGAGTTCATCATGAGAAGCAGTCCAGCAGAGTGTTAGAGGTGACTAAATGGTGTCTAGTGATGAACTGTTCACACACATTCACTCTCACACACACACACACACACACACACACACACACCTAGGCTGCACCAGAGCAAGGAACTGATATTTACTTACCTACACACACACACGTTTGACTGTGGAGTGGACGCCTAGTCAGACACCATGTAGACTTGAACACAGGTCTGAGATGCCGTTCCATACTTATGTTCTTGGTCACTTTAACCCAGTGGTTCTCAAACTTTTTCTGTCATTCCCCACTTTGGAAGGCAGGGAATTTTTACGCCCCACCTGGAAGGCTGAATTTGCACGCAATACATGTATCTCCGTGAGGAATACTTTGCGAGTACAGAATTTTTGTCAATGTTCGAATTTCAATGTTACTAATTCAAAGCCAAATTTCTCTTGTTGGCATGGTGCGACTGTTGGTCGATTGCAAAGACACATCTCGCGCCCCACCTGTCGTGTCTGCCCCCACAGTTTGAGAAACACTGCTTTAACCTCTGAGGGAGCTCGACCCTTATAGGAATGGTTCACCTCTTTATGAAAATTGGTTCTTCTCCCCCTTACCTGGAGTTAGGTAAAAGCATTTTGGTCTCAGTGCTTGCGTTGTCCTAATCTGGCAACCCCAATTTTATCTTTAGCTTAGCATAGGTGCTGGAAAATAAAGTTGCCACAGAGTTGCTATCTGACAACATTACATTCCAGCTAAGCTAATGCTAAAAATGGGTAAAATTGGGGATGCCATACTATGAGAACGCAAGCACTGAGACCAAATGCTTTTACCCATATGTTACTCCAGGTATAACCAATTTTTATAAAGAGGTGAACTATTCCTTTAAGGGATTTATCCAGTGTGAACCAATCCATAGGCCTGTTGTTTCACCTTGCTAAGTGCTGTCAAAAGCTGTATGAATAACCTAATTTCATGCAACGCAGACCGAAATGGCGAAACGGCAGCTAACGCTAACACAAGCAGGCATATCAAAACTAAACCAAATCGATAAGGTTTCGTTTTGATGTGCCCGCTTCACTTACCCTTAGCTGCCATTTCGCCATATCAGTCTGCATTTCATGAAATTTCATCTGCACGTGACAGGTGGGCGTAGAATCACACTCTTGAACTTAATAAGGGGAGAACGTTCACTCTCAAAATACTTCCGGGGGTACTGCAATGAGAGGGCCTGCGAGCAAGTGCAAAATGAATGCCGGTCTATGGCCATTCACTTGAAGAGAGTAGCATAGTGAGTCTGAGGTAAAAACAGCTCTCTGTATGAAAAACTTAGTGGACATAGGTGTTCATACATTTCACTTTTGATTGAAAATCGATGTCCACGATGTCCATATTTTGGATACAAATGTGTAAGAAAAAAAAAAAAAAAAAATATGTTAGCATTAAGCTCCATAGGCCCCCATTGTTTTATCACTTGCTCGCGACCGCCCCCTAAAGGAAATGTCATTTTAACTGCAGGTTGATATAGGGAGTGAACCGGATCTCCGTTAACAGGCTCTGATTAAACTGACTCTTTGCTGGGTGTGTGTGTATGTAAGTAAGTAAGAATTTAATCAGCACCCGTAGTATCACTCCATGTTAGCCATATTGGGGAAGGGTGTGTGTGTGTGTCCGTAGGACCACTCCACAGCCTGTGTTAGCCATATTGTGTGTGTGTGTGTGTGTGTGTGTGTGTGTGTGTGTGTGCTCCACAGCCTGTGTGTAGCCATATGTGTGTGTGTGTGTGTGTGTGTGTGTGTGTGTGTGTGTGTGTGTGTGTGTGTGTGCGTGCCCGTAGGACCACTCCACAGCCTGTGTTAGCCATATTGCTGACCGCCTCCTTGTGCCATTTTAATGATCATTAGAGAACATCCAAAACATTTCACAACCAAGACAAAGACTCCCCAACCCTCCCCCCTCCCCTCCCCCCTGCACAGTCTTTTGCAGCAAGGACACATCGGGTCTCGCCGCAGTCCAATAAAAATATCAAAAAACAAAACGACAAAACAAGACAATGACCTGAAGACCTGCCGTGGACAGACAGAGACGAGTTTAAAAAAAAAAAAAAAAAGTAACAAAACAAAAAAAACAAAAACAAAAACAAAAGGTCCAGGCTCATCTTTGTTGTTTTTTTTTTTCCATCACCAGGGCAACGTGGCTTTGCTCTGACCAATCAACTGGCCCTCTCTGGCAGTCCGGCCACGGCCATTTTGTCCCAAAGAAAACAAAAGTGTGCTAAAGTCTCATACAGTATTTCATAACTAAACATCACAAACAAGCATCAGGATCACTTGTCATTCTTTTCATTCTCTTTTCAAAATTGTGGTGTTCATTAATACCTTTCTGTTCAGTCATCCTCACAGGCTCTCTTCATCCGCTCCCCATCACCAACAGTGCTTCATTCATTCATTCATTCATTCTCACTCTCTCACTCATCCACCCACCCCATGAACAACAGTGCTTCATTCGTTCATTCATTCATTTAATCATTCATTCACTCATTTTCATCCATCCATCCATCCATCCACCCACCCCCCCCTCCCCATCCCCTAATGCTGGGTCACCAAGAAAAAAAGAGCACCATGGAGGAAAGAAAAAAAAAAAAAAAAAACGAAAAACAAAAAGAAAAACATCAGAACTAAACAGTACAAAACAAATCAGACAATACTGTAGTTGAAGTTGAGATGTGCCCTTCTCCTCCTCCTCCTTTATCCATGCAATCCCTTCATCAGGGAGGGAGGAAAGGAGGGAAAGCAGAGCCGTTCCTGTGGGTCATGGAAGAATGGGGGCACTGCCCTCGTCCTCCATCACCGCTCTATCCATCTATCCTTCCATCCATCCATCCCTCCGTCCCTCCCTACTCTCTCGCTTCCGTCTCCTCTCCGCTCGTCGCTCGTCTGAAGCCGTCCCCGTTGTCAAGTAGAAGTGCGCTCAGTGCAGCTGAACGTTTTGCATCATTTCATTTTTTGTCTAGTTTTTTTTTTTTCTCTCTCAGCTGTTTTTGTTTGTTTGTTTTTGTTTGTTTTTCTGCCCCACTCCTCCCCCTCGCTTTTTCTTGCGGGTGCTAGGGCAGATGGGTAGTCAGTTGAGTTTTCAGGTAGAGCGGTGTCTGTCTGTGTTTGTGTTTGTGTCTGTGTCTCTCTGTGTGTGTGTGTGTGTGTGTGTGTGTGTGTGTGTGTGTGTGTGTGTGTGTGTGTGTGTGTGTGTGTGTATATGAGTGTGTGCGTGGGTCTCACGGGCTGCGTGGAGCCGTCGGGCTGAGGGGCTGCTAGTGGGCTCTCCAGCAGTGGACGCAGATGCAGGTATAAGGCTACTCGTACTCCAGGAACTGCTTATGGTAAAACAACAAATACCTGTGGACACACACACACACACACACACACACACAAGCAAGGACTATTGTTTGAGTTTTTGAGCATTAAAATATATATATATAAATAAATAAATAAATAAATAAATAAAAAATTGTTGTCCACATTTATGTAAACCCCTTTGAGCGTGTGTGTGTGTGTGTGTGTGTGTGTGTGTGTGTGTTTGTGAGTTTGAGCATGTCTCACCCTTCGCTGTCCAGCACGTCTTTGATGCTGGCTTTGGTGATGATGGCATCGTCACACTTAAACCACTGGTCCCTGTGCTGTCGGATGAAACTGGTGTAGTGACCACTTTCCAGGGTGCCCTGGTGATTCACCACCGCAAACAACGAGTACCTGCACACACACGCACGCACACGCACATTCAACATTTGTTCTTTTTTTTGTTGACGAAGATTCCTTAACAGAGGAGTGAATTATAAATATATAGAGAAAGTTCAGATTAAAGTATAAAGAAAAGTATTGAGTTGCTTTATACTCACTTATTGTCGTTATTTAAGACATCTACGGTTTGCTGATACTGGCCATTCATTCGACTCTCTTTACTGAGGGCGAGAGAGAGAGAGAGAGAGAGAGAGAGAGAGAGAGAGAGAGAGAGAGAGAGAGAGAAGCAATGTATGACTTTTGCTGCCAACAAGCAATGAAAAACATAATTTTTTTTGTTAGTTTCTATAGTCAGTTTTCTTCTGAATGGTATCAACTCAACTCTGTCCGGTTTTGAATATTTCATATTCCACTGAATAAAAAGTCGTTTTTAAGGCAACTGGTTGCTATAGCGACGCTACAGTAAACTACCCTAGCATGACCAATGTTGAGAAGATGCTAACAACTATTGCTACAATGAATAGAATGGAGAGATTAAACCTCTGTTAGCCCTACTGTTTTTACAACACTACCAGTAACCACTAACTGCTGAATGTTAACCCTATGGTGCTGATGATAACGACCACACTCTGTAACCTCCAATATTTACACAACATCGTTTAGTATGGGTTCAACTTGCTTGGAACCTCGAGGAATGGAAAAAGGTAGCAGATTCTATTAGAGCAGACCTGGGCAAACTAAGGCATGCAGTGTATACTTCTTACACCTGAGGGCAGGTAAGCAGTGTATACTTCTAACACCTCAGAAAGTTATCACTATGTCCTAATTGCACCTGAGGACAGGTAATCACTATCTCCTGAGGGCAGATGAGCACCATCACGCACCTGGAGGCCATGAATGGGGTCATGTCCAGTTCGAGAGGGAAAGAGACGTAGGTGGTGATCTTCCGCCGTAACTTCGCAGAGTGCTCAAACCGCTGTGGGTAGGAGAGGAGAGGGAGGGAGGGAGCCAGAGGGAGACAGACAGAAGCAATAGAAACGGCATTAGTCTGAACGCTTAAGCACCGACATAATTCAATAACGCTTCTTCAATGGGACTCGGGAACAAAGCCAGCCAGCCAGCCTAACAAAAAGATGTAGACAGGCAGACAACCAGAAAGGTAACAAAGACAGACAGACAAACAAGAGGCAAATGGCCCAACGGCGTCCCTCGGCTTGACAGGAAATGTTGTGCTCCATGCAGACCAAGTTGCTCCCGAAAAGATTTATTGAAGTCAGCACCCTTTACTTACGGATGTGCGTTTTGTATTTTTCTGCTCCAAGCAGACCCACCTTGAGGTGAAAACACACACACACACACACACACACACACACATACACACAAACAGCCTGCTGACAGGGGAAATGTGTGCTCCATGCAGACCCACCTTGAGGTGAAAACACACACACACACACACACACACACACACACACACACACACACGCACACGCCACACACACACACACACTCTGTCATACCCTGCAGCCCTGCCTACAGGGGAAATGTGTGCTCCATGCAGACCCACCTTGAGGTGAAAACACACACACACACACACACACAGTCTGTCCCACCCAGCAGCCCTGCCTATAGGGGGAAACGTGTGCTCCATGCAGACCCACCTTGAGGTGAAAACACGCCACAATGGGCAGCTTCTTCATGGTCAGCTGTTTTGTGGACTCCTGGTAACTATGGCAACCGCCACACTTGATTTTGGCACTGCTTCCAAGGTGCTCGGGCCGAGTGAACCTGAATGGAGAGAAAAGCCACATGAGACGCAGCAGACTGCAGACACATTGCAGGCAATAACATTCAGCTAGACAAACGAACACACACACACACACACACACACACACACACACGCAAGCACACAATGAATCAAATTTGTTTGCTTTTGCACATTTTGCACACGGCCTCCTGCCTCCGTCTCAGACACACAGACACACTAAATTCTAAACACACACGTATACACACAGATGAATGCACACAAATACACACGCAGAAAAACAGACACACACAGATACACCTATGAAAACACACACAAACATGTCTGGTCTAAAAACAAAAAGAGAAAAATAAATGAGATTGAGCTGATGATATTATGGCTGAGCTTCAATCAGCCAGAAACAATGAGGAAATTGCTTGTGTGTGTGTGTGTGGGTGTGTGTATGCCACACCTGCGTAGGCAGTCAGTGAGAGTGGTGGAGCCAGTCAGGTGTAGGTGTGTGTGTGTGTGTGTGTGTATGCCACACCTGCGTAGGCAGTCAGTGAGCGTGGTGGAGCCAGTCAGGTGTAGGTGTGTGTGTGTGTGTGTGTGTGTGTGTGTGTGTGTGTGTGCGAGTGTATGCCACACCTGCGAAGGCAGTCAGTGAGCGTGGTGGAGCCAGTCAGGTGTAGGTGTAGGTGTGTGTGTGTGTGTGTGCCGCACCTGCGTAGGCAGTCGGTGAGCGTGGTGGAGCCGGTCAGGTGAGACTCCCCGTTGAGCGTGCTGCTGTCTGTGCCCGGACTGAGCGGCCAGAAGGGGGTGGACGAGCCCGGCAGGTCCAGACTGATGTCCCAGAACGGGTCTATCGTAGTGGAGACGCCGCTGCAGAGAGAGAGAGAGAGACACACACACACACGCACACACACACAGGCGCACACACACAGAAGAGTGGGCATGAGCATCACTGTGTTGAAACCTGCTTTCTTTGTCATGGTGATTGATATGGAAATGATTCCCGTCACATCATACATTCACACAACACTTCATATCCACAGGTCCACTGGATAGAGCAGGACCACACAACACTCTTTACTGGGGAACACAATAAGGAACATAATGGAAACAAGCCTTTGGGATTTATTATGGTGTATTTTTATCCTTTTGAATACTTCTTGTTGAACGTTGAACAAAAACAAAAAAACAGGACTGTTAATGGGAATGTTTCTCACAGCCGCAAACTGCATCCTAGTTTTGTGCATTGGTCAAATACAGCCCCACACACACACTAGTTTTGTGCAATGGTCTAATACACACACACACACACACACACACACACACACACACACACACACACACACAGGTCCACCCGTTCGATGTAATTCAAGCATAGCCGTGCTGCATTAGCCATCTGCCTGCACCAGATAGCGATTGGAACTAAAGACTTTGGAACAACAACAGGCCGAACACGAACACAAAACGCAAATCGAAACCGGAAGTAAGATTATATGTTATAGTAAAATAAACAGCTTGTTTGCTTTTGCGATGCCGTTGGGTCCATATTGCTCCAAATTCCTTCATTCCAACCGCTATCTAATGCAGTCAGCTGGCTATTACTACAAGGCTATGCTTGAAATACACCCAACTTTCACTTTAACTTCCTGGTTGTTGAGTGTTTGTCCTGGAACATGCTAGAATGTGTGCTGATCTGGGTGTCTCTGTGCCGTCTTGTGCGCAAGCCACACACACACACTCAGTCCCTGGCATTAGGATGAGTCATGCTGCTAGACACTTCCCAGCCAGCAGGGGCCGCCAGAGCATAGCAGCATAACACAGGGGACAGGATGGAGCACCACAGCATGGAGGAGGAGAGGAAAGGGAGGGAAGGGGAGGGGGGCTGGAGGAATGGGAAAAGGAAGAGAGAGGAGTGAAGGGAGCAGGATGGAGGAGTGGGAAAGGACGAGAGAGATGGGGGGTGCTTACTGGCAGACTTGGCACGTGACGTCCGATTGCAGGCCGCCGGTGAAGATTTGGTCGATGATGCAGTTACAGTGGTTGGGGTTGTTGGCCTTCTTGCCGTTGTCGTCACCTGGAGGAGGAAACACACACACACACACACACACACACACACACACACACACACACACAGGTATAAGTGGCCTTCCCATGCTATAACAGTGAATATACAGAAGCATGTGCGCACACACACACATGCTTTTAATAGTGTGTGTCTGTCTGTCCGTCTTCCCTGCGAGTATGCAGGAGCGTGTGAGCACTCACACACTCAAACCCATGCTTTTACAGTGAGTATGCAGAAGAGCACACAGAGACACACACGCTTTTACAGTGTGTGTGTCTGTCTCGTGTGTGTGTATGTGTATGTTACCTTTGCAGTGGCGGTGCAGAACGTCCAGCGCAGCAATGAGGAACTCGTGGGCGTCCTGCTGCTCGTAGCCCGCTAGGTGGCGTGCGTGAGTCCACACCAGGTGCAGCAGCCGGAAGGGAATGTGAGGAGAGCGATGACCCGAGTAAAACTACACACACACAGACACAAAATTTAAATTGAGAGAGAGACAGATAGACCAACACAGACAGAGACAGACAGAGATATAGACAGAGACAGAGAGACAGAAAGAGAGATAGAAAGACAAAACAGAGACAGACAGACAGAGACATAAACAGACAGAGACAGACAGACATACAGTCCAGACAAACAGGTAGAGAGAAAGAGACAGAGAGGCAGAGAGAGACAGACAGAGAGAGAGAGATAGATAGACACACACACAGACAGACAGGGAGAGAGAGGGTCAGACAGACAGACAGAGAGAGAGAGACATGAGTTGATTAGCTGCTGCTGGAGTCCATCTGTGCTCCATGTTCATTCATGGCTTCAATCCCACATTCACCATCTGCCCACTCCCACTCAAGCAGCATTTGGAAATCCATATGTGAAAGTGGTTTGGTGTGTGTGTGTGTGTGTGTGTGTGTGTGTGTGTGTGTGTGTGTGTGTGTGTGTGTGTGTGTGTGTGTGTGTGTGTGTGAGTGAGTGTGTGTGTGTGTGAGGGTAAGTGCGAGAGTGTGTGTATGTGTGTGAGGGAGATGGTATATTAAGGAAAGCCATGTGTGTGAACGAGGGCATACAGTAGTTCAAGGCTCCAGAGATGTACAGATGGGTGGAGAGACTCTTGATCGAGGCTTCAATTCAGATGAGAAACTTTTTCCTATAGCCACAGCTGGGACTGGACATGGTGTGTGTGTGTGTGTGTGTGTGTGTGTGTGTGTGTGTGTGTGTGTGTGTGTGAGTGAATGAGAGACACCATCTGTCTGCGTGGCGTGTAGTGCGAGACAGGTAGCCCACTTCTTCAAAGAGCTGGGATCTAACACAAGACAGGAGTGTGTTTGTGTTTGTGTGTGTGTGTGTGTGTGTGTGTGTGTGTGTGTGTGTGTGTGTGTGGCTTGAGAAAGGTAGTCCATCGTACCTCCTGAAAGAGCTGGGACATCTCGCACACAAGACAGGAGTTTGATTGCATCTCGCACTTGTGTGTGTCGGAGAGGAAGAAGTCTCTCAGCAGGGGAGTGTGTGTGAGCGCCTGCACGATGCAGTTCATGAAACACGTGTTGCCCAGGTTTATTAAGCCCCGTAAACCTACACACACACACACACACACACACACACACACACACACACACACACACACACACAGACAGAAATGAACAAATGAAATACAGTCAGTTACTGTTTTACTGGTAATGTTGCATCATTTTTCAATACATAGGTTTCTTAGAGGCTTCTTTCGTATTCTTTTATCAAGATAATGGTTTGACACGCTCCATCAGAACTCACTAAATACGCTTCAATAGCTTCACCAGCCCACACCTCTCGTAAGGCATCATTTCAAATTCATCATAATGGGTGTGTGTGCTTGCTGAACTCAAGAGACACACACTTACGCATCCAAACACATCATTATAAAAAGCTAAAAGGGGGAAAATCTTTTGAATGATATCCCATAATAGTATGGTTGTATTGTCATGGCGTTGTGCGCGATTTACACAGCTTTCAACAGGTTTTTGTTGAGGGTGGAGCAGCAAAAGAAATTGAGGCGGCTTGTATCCAAAACACTGCTGGGCAGTTAGTGAATTGGTCCAACAGTAATGCATGCTGGGACTTGTATGCACTTGTGTCCAGAACACTGCTGGGAAGTAGTGAACAGATCCAACAGCAATGCATGCTGGGACTCGTATGCACAGGTGATGGAACCCAGCAAGGGGCTAAAAGCTTTGGCTGGAGGGAAGTCATCTCTCTCTCACACACACACACATACACACACGCACGCACACACGTGCTCACAAATGAAAGGGTAGAGGGAAAAAAGCTTCCTTTAACTAGTCTAATAAATTTAGAAAAGGCCTCTCTTTTGATTCAAGCTTAGATATTAACACCTAACAAGCATTGCAGCCTATTGCAGCAACAGTGCAAGAAAATACATCACACAGATCCGTACAAGTACACACACAGAAACAGACCTATGGTGCAGTTACTAGTGATTTTCCTTCGCTTTGGATTGTGCCGTAACAACTCCAGTTCTCTCTTCGTGGGCTCCCACGTGGAGTACTTCTCTCCGATACCTGACAGGGCAGACACACACACAAACACATCATGACCATATATGCGCGCGCACACATGCACACGCACGTGCACACGCACGCACACGCACACACACACACACACACACACACACACACACACGCACACAGACACACAGACACAGACACAGACACAGACACACACACACACAGGGATGCACCAGCCTTCACCTTGTAATTTCCAGGCCTTCCTCTGTTCCTCTTTGGCAATCTGTTCCATGTCTTTGTCATAGATGTAGTCTTGACAAACAAAGCAGAATATGCCTCCATATAATAAGTCTATAGCTGTGGAGGGGACAGAGGAGAAAGCAGAGGGGTTAGTGTGTGTGTGTGTGTGTGTGTGTGTGTGTGTGTGTGTGTGTGTGTGTGTGTGTGTGTGTGTGTGTGTGTGTGTGTGTACGTACACATGTAGTCTTGACAAACAAAGCAGAATGTGCTGCCATATAATAACTCCATAGCTGTGGAGGGGACATGGGGGAAACCTGAGGGGTTATTGTGTGTGTGTGTGTGCGTGTGTGCAGATGTAGTCTTTGGTGTGGAGGGAACAGGGGAGGAAGCAGAGGGGTTAGGCATTCATGTAATATTGTGTGTGTGTGTCCACATGCAAAATGACTTTTCTGAAGATGCTCTTGTGTCGGCACCAGCAGCTGCTCTCTCTCTCATCATGTGCCCTGCATCCTTATTGCCCACGGCAACCATACCTAAGCTCAGTTACCATGGCAACCTCACTACAGCCACCAAGGGCCATGGAGAGAGAGAGAGGGAGGGAGTGTGAGAGAGAGAGAGAGAGAGAGAGAGAGAGAGAGAGAGAGAGAGAGAGAGAGAGAGAGAGAGAGAGAGAGAGAGAGAGAGAGATGAAAGATGAGGAGATGGAACAGCATGTCTGCATGTGTAGGAAGGTGATGAAATTAGAAAATAACACCAGTGTATAATGGTGTGTGTGTGTGTGTGTGTGTGTCTGTGTGTGTGTGTGTGTGTGTGTGTGTATCTGGGAACAGCAATCTACCTCAACATGCCAAATAATGAGGAATTAACAGGCAGGAAAATAGCTTCTAAATCAATAGCTACAACAACAGGGTGCAAAACTTGCATCACCCAGCTGAGAGTAGAAACCACTGCAATTTGGAGCTTTTGATGCCAACAATACAGATGCATTGTTATCAGAGCAAACCAATTTCTGTAAGGCATGTGGAACACAGGCTAGTTTTCATATTCATAATGGGCGGTATTCTCCCAGGTGGTTAAACCCAAAGATGTGCTTAGTGCAGACTGAAATGTAGGGAGTTAAGCACTTTTGTTTTGACTTGAATACCAGCCAATGTCTTCAAAGTCATGGGAATTGTCCATTCGATAGTAACTCAAATGCTCTGTTGACTGTTTGCAAGCATAATGCAGTACTGAAGCGATCACTGCAGTCCAAAAGTATTGGTCATTGTGATTGCCACGGCCTGTCCTTGTATGCACACAGCCTGCCCTGGGGATTGGGGATTGGGGGGGGGGGGGTTGGAGAGGAGGGTCAGGAGAACATCAAACAAGAGCCCACATCAGACAAGGGCAGCGCTTTCATCTACCTGATAAGTGCTAGTAGAAATCTACAGGTACCCTAGCGGTAGCAAATTGCTTTGCTCGGCCAGTACAGCTTGGGAAGGGGGCATGCCTTCAGGGTATTTGGCCAGCGTTTGGCCACGATAACTACAAGCCAAGTTTACACCTTTGCTGTTGAGAATATATTGAAAACGGTGGTTTGTTGTCGTCTCATTTTCATAAAAGGGAGCAAGGGAGCAAAACAGGGAGCATCATGATGATGATGATTTGAAATGGCCTTGTCTTGATGTTAGCTCCTCTGATTGGTCGGGGCACGATCTTATTGCTTGCAGAGGCAAGAAAAGCTTTGATTCCGCCCCGAATTGAGTTTGGAATATCTTTTCAATGTAATAGTATAGCTTGTCAGGTTGCTAGTAACTACAGCATACATGTTGCAAATATACACCATTGGGCATTTAGTTTGAGTTCTTCTGATACTTTCTGTACTGCACAGTCATACATGAATGAATGTGAAAGACTATTTACGTAACAGGGCTGAGAAACTGGGGTTGCAGCCTCGTGCTGCCGAGCTGAGAGATGTGAGATTATTTAGCCGGGGGTGTTTTTTTTTTTTTTTTTTCCTGCTTCATAGGAGCCTTTGAGGGCTGACGTGATGGTGATGGTGATCGTGCTCAGACTGAGATAAAGGTTATGCAGCAGCACACTGATGAATATACCCACCCACATCCACGCAGCAGCACTGCAGATATACAGTACTGTAGGCTAGGGACTGCCTCAAGAGAGGTCTATAGGCTCAGCAGTGGGGTGGGTTCCTACAGTAACCAGCACAGACCCCGCACCCACAAAGGCACTGCAGCACAGCAGATACAGGAGGCCAGCTTCATGAGGCCTGGGTGGGTTGCTAGTCAGTACATAAGGCTACAGTGCTAACGGAGAGCTTCATGAGGCCTAGGTGGGTTGCTAGTCAGTACATAATGCTACAGTGCTAACGGAGAGCTTCATGAGGACTAGGTGGGTTGCTAGTCAGTACATAATGCTACAGTGCTAACGGAGAGCTTCATGAGGACTAGGTGGGTTGCTAGTCAGTACATAATGCTACAGTGCTAACGGAGAGCTTCATGAGGACTAGGTGGGTTGCTAGTCAGTACATAATGCTACAGTGCTAACGGAGAGCTTCATGAGGCCTAGGTGGGTTGCTAGTCAGTACATAATGCTACAGTGCTAACGGAGAGCTTCATGAGGCCTAGGTTGGTTGCTAGTCAGTACATAATGCTACAGTGCTAACGGAGAGCACCTCGGAGCTCATGTGCTCTTTAACTTGACCCGGAGAATTTATTGCCCCAAGGTCTGCATGGGAAAGGCTGCCTGTGGGACAGTTATTTCTGGCTCCCTGCCAAAAGGGTTCAGCCTGGGTGAATGCTGGGAAAAGCAGCAGCGGCGGCAGTTATCCAATCACAATGCAGTCTTAGTTTTAAAGCAAAATATGAAATAAAGCTAGTACTAGAGCCATTACTACCCCTGCTTTGTTTTGTTTCTTTTAGGGCATGTTGGTGGACAGGTTACTTTATAAAACATATATAACATGCTGGAGAATGGGTTAACTTGTATAACATATGCTGGCAACAAGTCTAGCTTGTGAAAGTTGTAGGCGGTTGTAAGTTGATTGTGAAAGTGTCTAAGGTTAAGTTAAGGGGTTTCAATCAGCTTGTGGCGATTCAAGAATGCAAAAGCTAGCTTGCGTCATTTGCGACGATGACGTTAAAGAAGGTGTCTAACTTACTGTGCATAAGATCTCATACGATAAAAGTTAGTGTTGCTGAAGAATCCCAAAACACTACACTGGACACAATGTGTGTGTGTGTTCGCTCATGACGTGCCCATTGACATTTCACATATTGCCCAAACATGTCAGGCCTAATTAGCATATAGTTGAACCGCTTCTTGCCCACCGCTTGATTACCTCTGTC
>JAODXP020000015.1:2411205-2426205 GCA_027497455.2 Sardinella longiceps
AGGCTAAAGGATGGGGAAACAACAGACCCAACCCTCACACACACACACACCCCAAGTCACCAGATGCCCATTTAAACACCCCCCACTGTGCCCAGCACCTGTCTGTCAGAGAGGAGCTATTAGAGCCCAGCCTCTGGGCCAATTATCATGCTCCGTTTCCAAAGGCAAACATGTTACTACGCACATCTAGGGGTGTGTGCTCTGGACCACTACTGACTCCTCTCCCCTCTCTCCCTCCCTCACACACACACACCCCCTGACCAATCAGGGGAGAGAACCATCTGATCTGGGATTGGCTGTTTTCAGCGCCTGGCTGGCATCTCATTCAGCAGATGGCTTTTGATGTCCTCATGTTCTCGCTGGACAGATATGTGTGTGTGTGTGTGTGTGTGTGAGCGAGAGAGTGTGTGTGCTCCCCACCCCACAATGGCAAGTCAGGGGGAGGGGGCGTGTGTGAATGCGTAAACAATCCAACAGGACAAAAGCAGAGTGACTACAACCAAAACACCCACCCAAGTCACACACATGTACATACTGTACAGCACACACACACACACACACACACACGCTCGTTATGTCAGAGAGGGAGCTAGTGCAATAAGCTTTGAAAGGTTAGCTACACTCTCCTCATCCCAGCTAATTGGTATTCAGAGCAGGCAGAAGAAGAGGAGGAGGAGGAGGAGGAGGAGAAGAGAATGATCTGAATCTGATGACAGCAGAAGAACCAGAGGAAGAGAGGGAGGGAGGGAGAAACCTCTTCATCCTCCTCTCTCTCTCTTTGCCTCGGAGGCATATGACTCCTCCATCACCCAGTGCATCTCCAGAGACAGAGAGGAGAGAGACAGGGGGAGGGAGAGAGAGAGCAGAGGGAGAGGGAGAGGGAGAGAGAGAGAGAGAGAGAGCAGAGAGAGAGAGAGAGAGAGAGATCTATAGAATGTTAGTATGAAGCAGAAGATAGGCCTATCTCAGCTCAGAGAGAGAGAGAGAGAGAGAGAGAGAGAGAGAGAGAGAGAGAGAGCCTGACTCCTCCTCGTGCCTTTCATCCACACAGCAGCACAACACAACACTGCACTGCACTGAACATCAGAGGCAATGTTATCTGCTTTCAAACAGCTAAGCTATGCATAGACGAGACGTGTGCAGTGATCATCGCCTCAGTAACTTTGATCCACCGCAGTCCTTTAGAATCCTAGGATGAATGAAGGGCGTGTGCCAGTGTGTGTATGTGTCAGAGTGTGTTTGTGTTTTCATCTGTGAGAGGGAGAGGCTAAGGAGTGACCAACAGATGAAGTGATCAGTTAAACAGTAAAACTACCCCCCCCCCCCCCCCTTCCCCTACCCGGAAGCCCAACCCAAGCAGACGTAGCGGCAGTGGCAGGAGGAGGAACGCGTGGCTCCTTGGTTAAGCGTGGAGCTCATGAATATTCCACAGAGCACAGCCTTCTCAGGCATAAATTATGAATGCACTAAAGCTTCACAAAGCTCTCCCTCTGCCCCCACTGGGAGCACACAGGCTTACTGGCCTCAACACACACATGTGGGGGTATACCCATGCTACACGCGCTCTCTCTGTCTCTCTCACACACACACACACACGCGTATGCTACTCTCCCTCACACTCACACACACACACACACACATGCTACACTCTCTCTGTCTCTCTCTCACACACACACACACATACACACACACAGTACAGAGCTGACGATGAGGACCAACTCTTGAACATTGCGATTCCAAAGGCATGATACATGAGGCAAGGCTATGGGCCTAGAACATTAGTATCTTACTTCCTGTGTCAAGCCTTACTCAATAGACATACTGCTGCAAACAACACTTAGTGATAGTGATTAGTGAGAAGCGGGATAACGGCCACCCAAGTGTCCCAATAAGGCAATAATCGACAAGGTGGAGGTGAAGGACAGCCCGACGGCGCAGCCGGAGAAGAACTTAACCTGTTCAGTAGGGGTACTATTTTCATATGAAAGAAGATCCACAGGGCTGCATTCTAAAGAGCATTGATAAGGAGCGCTGGTGAAACTTTTTTTACCTGACAAACGTCACAGGTGTCCATGTTATCTAGAAATAACGGACACCCTGACAGCCAATCAGACAACAGTATTCCATTAAACCAGGTGATAATGACTAGTGAAATGCTGTTTGCGCGTTTACTTTATACATCTCATACATAAAATTACAAATACCAGAAGATGGGAGAAGTCACACGTCATCTGAGGCCATGATGCTGCTAAAGCAACTGTGCAGACGCAACAACCTCTACATTTACACAGATTGCTTGTGAAACGGAGCTAAAAACACTAGCATACTGTAAATAGAAAGAGACCATGGCCCAGTTCAAGACAGAACTCACATTGATGAAGCCCTGAAACATATGCCGTTTGAACCAAGAAGGGGAGAAAGGGATGGGGTGAAGAGGAGAGAGAGAGAGAAGAGAGAGAGAGAGAGAGAGAGAGAGAGGTCTGGAGGGACAAAAAGACAGGAGACATTTTAACTAATTAGCTGCTCGTTTACAGCTCGTTAGAGAGGTACTGGGAAGAGGCCTCTGGGCTAGAGGAAGTCATTTGTGTTAGTTTAACACCCACCATTCTAATGGACTGATTCCCATGCATCAGCACTACACACACAGCTAGACTAGCCCATCAGACACACATTACAAGTGTGTGTGTGTGTGTGTGTGTCAAACAGGCTCACACATTCCTACATTTCTTGTGAGATCAATGAAGTTATGTCACTCTCTGGATCAATCTGCGATAAATGATGATGCCCTCACAATTTCTGCTACTTCACAGCAGAATTCAGTCATACATCAGAAGGGCAATGTGTTAGTGTCCCGGTCCACTCATAAGAGGACAGAAGCGGTTTCCCAAATCGGCAAAAGCGGTGTGCTACTGAACTACTGCAGGAGAAGGAGGGGAGAATCATCTGTGATTTTTGATGAAGAGTGTGAAGCTGTCGACTGAAACGAGGGCTCCGTTTTTGAAAAATTAGCACAGTAGTTAAACAAAAAAAAGATGGAGGCTTCATATAAGTGGTCTAGTGGTCTAGCAGTCTGTGATTTCAGAAACGGTCCACGTCTCTTTTTTCCAAAAATGGCGACAGACTGGCACGTGGCTAAAAGGTCCACTGCAGGGATTCCCACTCATGGGCAACACTCTAGGAGCCATCTCTAACTGCCCAGTTCGGGCTGGGGTGTTAAGTGGGCAGCTCCCAGAGTGTTAGCTTGTGTGTTAAGCTGGCTGCTCTTTGCTTTGAGAATTAGACAGATATTGTGGAGCAGTCCAAGGCATTAGCCCTGTAGGAAAAACAATGAGCAAATTTGGAATGTTACACATTGCCTTAGGAGACAGCCTGAGGGTCAATATTCAAGCAATCCGTCTGGCCAACTTTGTGGCAGATCTGAGAGGTTTAGGAAGCGTGTCTGATGTCAGAAGACGTCTGATGGCTTACAGCTTAACTTTGCTACAGACATAATTTCTTGCCATCAGCAGTGTAGAGGGGAACAGGCTTGTGAGAACTTCCCCGTTTTCCGACGTCAATTTCCTCCATTATGGATAATAACGCCAATAACAAAACACGGTTTTGTCAGCCGGCCTTGACGTATGGTGTCCAAACAAATGGAAGACCCAACAACCTTCTAAGCTCTACACACACTTACATGTGTGAGCATATTTGGAATAATATTCCGATTAGAGCTTCTAAAGAGTCTTTGCTTGAGATATTGGACCACCTGGGATTGAAGCTGGCTGTGGGTCAAGCCAGATGCAGGGGACATCATGTGCGGTTACAGAATTTAGAAGTTATCAAAGCTTATATAACAGTATATGTTAAATAGAAAAGGTTTGTATAGGCCTACAGATACAGAGTGGATTTTTGGAAAAGACAAATTTAACCACTGACAGCCAGAGTAGCATGTCATTATTGACCATTGGTGCAGCCCAAATTTTCTAGATTATGCAGGAAACTTGAAAAGACAGTAGTGGACAGTCAGTTTCCTGGTCAGTCTTCTGAAGTCTTTTTTTTATGAGCACAAAGCTATTCAAGTGACACAGCCAACAGATAAGGCCAGGGAGCGACATCAGAGCTACATCTGTGTGTGATGTTCTGAATCAGTGTTTGCCTGCTGTTCTGATGTAGTCAGCGAGTTGTGCCACTGTGTGTGTGTGCGTGTGTGTGTGTGTGTGAGGGAGAGAGAGAGTGAGAAGAACTCAACTGGAGGACATTTCCAGACAGCTCATGTAAAAATTCCAGAGAATGTTTAAGGAGCCAATACCCCCCCCCCCCCCCAAAAAAAAATCCCTTACTCATACACACAGAACAGCCCCTAAAACTGCCTTTCTGGCTTGCTTGATCTCTCTCCCCCTCACACAGACACACACACACACACGCAAGAAATGTGTAAGATTGCTCTGTCCCCAATCAGATAGATGCATACATATCCCACCCCAACAAACGCATGCACACACACACACACACACACACACACACATACACACACACAATCAGAACATTCACACACAGAAAGACAGACAGTTAGACAGACAGACAGACACACACACCACATAAGATCAACAAATATTCCCCAATTTTCATCCGTCTCTCCATTTAAAACACAGCCATTGATACACAAGACTGAATGAAAACAAAAATGTTAATTGTAGAACCTAATCATGTCCACGTATGACAGAAAAGAGGTGTATCTGTCTCTCAAGTCAGCTGATCAACAAAACTACAACACACGGCAAGACATTTTGCTGTTCTGTTTTTCTGTGTAGGGACTTCCAGGCTGGTGGCAAATTTATTTAAATGACCAAATCACATTAGTCTGTGTTTATCTTATCTGAATCAGGATCCATGGAGATAATCTTTTTTCTGTGGGGAGCCAGCCCATAACCATAAACAGCTACCTGAAAAACAAGCAAACATTTCACACTTCCTGCAGCGCTTTAAGTGGTTTTAAAGGAGAAATCCGGCATGAATCAATCCATCAGGATTGTTAAGCGAGCTGAAATGAAACTGAAAGCAAGTGACTGGCCCCTGTTCTGTTAACTGTCAGTTCACTAATTCAGTCAATGTTCAATCAAATTTTTCTCTTCTTCCCCTCTGACAGCACACAGTGACCTGGAACAACAGGGCCGTAAATTGATATCAGATCAGATATTTCCTTTTAACGAATACACCACTCATTTCCCACCTCGCCTGAGTTAAAGGAACACTATACAGCTTTTTCTTTAAAAACAGCGAACATAACATGGTAAACAAAAAAATTCCAGAGCCTTACTGGCAAAGCTAGAAGACACTAATGATGTCTGATAGCAAAAGTTTGCATGTTGAAACCAGTTTTTCTTTTAATTTGAGTTCAAAATAATAGATAACTGAATCAGGATTAGACCATTACCGTCTTGCCTGTTAGCATCTTGCTCGAAAGTGATTATTTTTCTAATTTAAACTCTTTTTTTTGTAGCAGCAAGGTGTACTGCGACCAAGGGAAAAGGAAACATGACGATTTTCTAGGATGATATGACGTGGACTGTCATTCCAGTGTAGTAATCAAGGAAATTTGCTACCACATCTGCAAATACGCTAGTCCCTCTGTGTGTCCATGCCACTGATCTCAGAGTAGGTTGGAAAGCCTCTTGGCCTGACCTGACTACTGGCTACTCTTATCTTATTGTCGCTTGTTTTAACTGCTTGTTTTTATCTGTTCTTTTGGCATGGTTTAGCATGGTAAACTGCCTTGCCTTGATTATCTGAGGAAAAGTGTACTTCCCCAAATGGTGGAGTATCCCTTTAAGGCTACGACGTGGCCGACTGGGAGTGTGTTGTTCATCAGGTGACTCAAGGCAACTAAATTGTCCAACCCTATTTCCTCAGCAGCCTCCTAAGAGCTTTGTGCTTTCCTCATAGAGTCCATGTTTCTCTTAGCCTGCCTGGCGTGCGCGACCACATTCAGAAATTAAACTGCGGTCTGGCAAAGCTAGCATTGCCAGGGAATTCAGAGGCGGGATTAATCTAAACGTCTATCAAATGCTATCAAACTTCTATCAATGTTACTGGGCAGAGCTACAGAGCTTGACAGAGTCATCGTGAGCTCGTTTCCTTCAGCTTGCTCATTTCACATTGGGTCCTGATTTTTCTGGGCTCAAGAGTTGCCTCCTTGACCATACTGACTTGATCACAAAATTTCATGCAGCGACAGGAAGTATGGGTGGGCCCAAGCTAGGTTTCTCTCACTGCTTCTCCAGCCGTCACCTGCGTCCAGCCGCCCACCCTTCCCTCCTGTCCGCTGAAGTGGGCTGTGGCCTGAGCCGCCTGTGGTTAGAGGATAGGGCCCCTGGGGCCTGCAATGCATGCAGAGCTCACTGACGGGACGGAACAGGACTTGAGCTAGAATGCAGACAAACGGAACCTGAGAAGAGCAGTCGTCAGTTCCGCTCTGGAACAGAGAACAGCCTTGTCTGACTGACTCACTGGTGGAGAGACATTCCGCGACTCTGGAGATTTCTGAGCAAGGTTTAATTATGACTGAGTGAGGCCTGCCTGTCTTGCTTAATTATGTCAGCCTCCGCACCATGGCTGTGACTGCTGAGACTGTGACTGAACGGTCTTGGAGGCTATGAAACCTGCTCTCCTTGCTGTTGTTATTATGTAATGAGCACACATTTATGGACACTCTTGCATTCGAAGATCTCTTATCTCTCGACTGTGAAAACATCATCCTGAAAAAACACTTCAAGGCTGTCATCATGTAATGCGAAAACAACATACTGCTTTTACTTCCTCAGTCTGCATGTCATCATTTCTGATGAAGCAAGAATGACAAGGACATTGTGAGCAGAGGGGAGCAAATTGACATGAAGGATTTTGAGCCCCATCTTCTAGTTTGTTGCTTCAATCAATGGACTGGATCAATCTCTTCGGCTTCCAACCATTCAGTTCTGTGTCTAACTGATTCAAATGAGCGGCAGCCAAGCCAACCAGCCTTATAGAAATCGTATAGCCATCTGTTCTGAGCTATTGTGGGTAGTGTAGTTGCCTAGGAGACCTGCTGTTGAGATGCCCACACACATACCTGAGCGTCTGCGGAGGTTAGCCGCCAGATGAGAGCAGCCTTACACAAGACGCAGACGAAGGACGGGTGCCTATGGAAGACACTTTGCTTGGTCTCGGCCTCTAACAGTGACCATCTGGAGGTGTGCTACTGAATGCTTGGTCTCGGCCTCTAACAGTGACCATCTGGAGGTGTGCTGCTGAATGGAAGCGTTAGGCCAGTGGCTCTCATCTGTAGTAGGCTACAGTATAGACATCCTGGAAAGCTTGGAGCGGATTTCACATACATTTTTGTAGGCTTTTTGAGATAGAACAGGCCAATTCTGTGTACCGTAAAGTCTTGGTACTTGCATTCCGTGTTTTAACTATGCAAAAACATTGTGAAATGCTATGATGCAACATAAAACCTAACAGGAAATTCCCTCACAGAAAGGTGCTGAACTCGGTGATCCACTAAACTCCGCAAACAGATGGATGCTGACCGTGTCCAGTCCTCTGGGCATTAAGCATAGTTTGAATATGGGTGGACAAACTATTTACCTTTCCACGGCTGTTGCGGACATTCAACTTCACCTGGTTATGAAACAGTATACTCACAGTATACTCACAGTGTGCTCACTGTATACTCACAGTCCCTGCTCACAAACAACTATCCATGTCGGTATGCAAGCTGAAAGACTTTTCAGGTTAAGTGGTAACACATATGAGAGAATAGATGAGGAGGGATAAGAGGAAGAAACAGAGAGTTTATTTGGCCTCTCTCTAGTTGTCAAAGCATTTAGGGGTTAAACTCACCAGTGTCGTCCATCCCGCATCATTCTGAAGCACCTATCCCATCAACAATGAAATAAAAATGTGTGACATTTAGGCTAACATGTGCTGGACTTGCTTGTGACAAAGCATACACAGGGCACAACATAAAAGAGAGTAACAATTCAAGGGAAAATAAACAGTGAGAGGACCCAGAGTCAAAGACCCTTGCATGCTTAACATGACACAAATATACAGCTCGTCACTCAGGTGGCTACACGATTTTCGCAAGTCTGTCTTGCAATGTGAACTGGGCTGCCATTATCACAATTCCCTGAACTTGCACAGAAGGAAACAGACACGTAGTGGACGAGAGCGACAGCTCAGGATTATGTCATAGTGCGGGGGTGGGTTAAACGCAGATGGCGAAACAAAGTCGAGTGTTGTGCCGGCCGCTGCGTCCACACACAGTGAATGATGAGGAAAGAGTGCGTGTTACTCTATCAATGCAGGATATCATGTGTGTAGCAATCGACAAATAATAAACAAAACCCACCGGCTTTTGGCTAAATTTGTAATTCCCTCACGTTAGCGACAGGTCGGTATATCACACCACCTCAATGAAGAAAACATGGGCGTTGTAACTATGTAGGCTTGCCGCCTTGCTGTGACTGAAGGAAATGTCTATGTACAGAGCCAATTTCACCCAAACACTGTTTACTTGACACAAGACACACGACTGATTATGCTTTCTGAATGCTACGAATGGTGTAGAGATATTAAGTTTGACGAAAAGGTGAGATCTGAAGTGTGAAGACACCCATGCACCAACGGCCTGAACACAACGAAGCTCATACCTAGTGCGCTTGGCTATCCGGTTAGCCAACGTTAGCTAACGTTACCCTATGTTTCTAGATGTGGCTAATTGGTCTTTATCGTTGAAATGGTCAATAATTGCATGAGGTGTAACAATATGCTCACTATGCACTTCCGGTCATCTATGATATAAATGGCAATATAATTAGCATTGCTGATGTTCACTTGAGTTGGGCTGGCAAACTAGCGTTAACGTTTCCTTTCGCATTTCATCTGCATCCTCGATATGCAAAGAACTCGGCAACACTGCACAACACATCTTGCTACTGCTGCGATGCACTAACATTAACGTTACAAGTCCTTGGGACCAAACTAATGATCTAAGATGCACATGGAGATTTCACTGTCACCAACATAATCTAATCTAACGCTAGTCTTTCTGTTTCAGGCTGATGCATGATGATCTTTGATGGCTAATCTAGCAATGGATAGCTAGCTAACCGTACACTGCTGTGGCATGATCTAAGGCACAGCACCCCTGTTTCGGCTGGGCAGTAGTGTCCTTGTATGCAATGCATAATAACAGTTGCCGTCTCGGAACACCAGTGGTGGCACCAGCTAGCCGGTTGGCTAGCGAGTGATGGCTGCATTTAGACATTGAACAGGACAGACTCTTTCTTACATTTGGGTGAACATGTGGAGTGCTTCAAACTGTGTAGGGCGTCGTATGTCACGTTAACGTATGTTACGTTAGATATTCCTGATCCCATTAGCTAGCTAGATTCGGTTACTTAGCTAGCTATCATAGCTCTGATAGCTAGCTAACGTTATTGGTATTCCAGCCAGTTTATATTTTTTTTACCTTGCGTCTCCTCGTTTCAGCAGTCCCACTCCATACAAAGCACTGATAAATGACCCGAAGATTTTGCTTCCAATTATCCACTTTAAACCCGTTCACATGAGAACACCCGGCCGGACTCATGACAAAAACAACATTCGGTTTTGTGTTTAAATGATGAAACGTGTCCGTGAGAATTAACGTTAGCCAACTAGCAAGCTAGGAGTCCAGAATGGTTTCCGATTGAAAGCAAAGAAACCATTGAAGTATCCAAGAGGAAATACGGGTATCTGACGCGTGTTCTCCTTTTAGCGGTTTCTTTCTCCTTCCAACTTAAAATACCTGCCTAGGTTGGGCAAATTGGCTACAGCGTTAGCCCTAGCTTACGTTAGCTTGCTCCTACAGTACTTCCACTAAAACAGATTTTTTTTTTGATGGTCGGTACAGCCCGCACAGAACCGAAAGTCCCGCCCACTTACTGGCCCTCTCTGTTTTGATGTACGCGAGAAAAATACACGTTGGATACAAAATATGACTTAACAAGAGAAAAATTACAATAGAAGAATAAGTCATTTAACGTAAAATGTTGTTTGAAATATTTTGCTTTGCAAGGGTCTAACATTGTTATTAAACTACATATCCCAAGCCATCTCACGAAGCGTTAACCAATAATCTTAAAGCCCCATTTCCGGTTGATTTTAATTGGTTCAAATTCTGTATTCAACTAGTGATGTGAGCCAGTTAATTTTTATTTATTTATTTATTTATTTTTGTATCAAAAGCCTTAGCCTACAAGTGCATGCATGTGCAAATAATTCTGTAAAAATGCAAGTGTATAAAAAGAATTTAATTTGAACAGACAACAGGTTACATCATTTTAAATTGGCCTATGCTAGCAACAAATCCAGTGTTTGAATTACATGGTAGCCAGAGGGGGTACAAGGGTAAGACTTAAAGATTAAAAACTGGTGGGGGTCTCATAGGCAACGTGGCGTTATATTATCATAAGTAAAGTTTAGGCTACCACAATGGTGACATGGTGGAACAGATGAAGGGTACCAAGTTTGTTGGTGTCTATCTCAGACAGCCTATCCTGGTCCGCTAATACTAACTGCATACCAAAAAAGCCCAGCAACACTTCAGACCTCTGAAAAAGGTCCAACCCTCTGAACCCATTCTCACCTCCTTCAGGAACCAGAGTGACCTGACCTCATGTATTCACCTGGCAGGATCTGTTATCCCTCAGATCACAAGAAGTGTATGACAGCAGAAATCCCTCTCTGCAAGAACTTTATAATGTGCGAGCCACCCGCAATGTCAAGGGCATTGTAAGAGACCCCTCCCATGGCTTCTTTTTTTTTTTTTTTTTTTTTTTAAAAAAAGCACTTGGTGTTGCACTCTGTGCAGTACAAATGCGCTAGGCTATATAAATAAAACCTTTGTCCCCCTCCCATATGGGAGATCATTCCGCGGCAGAAGCTGCAAAACTTCCAGAATGAAGGAGAGCTTTTCCCCCCAAGCTGCCCGTCTCCTGAACTATCAGCCTCCATCCTCTCTGAGCTCCATTCTCCTTCCTCGGTTAACCATCTTGTAAGATGGAGCTGAATGATGAACTCAAGCACAGTAAATTTAATTAATACGTACTAACACTTATATTTATATTTTTACTTCTCCTGCATTGTATTTGTCATTTTTAAAGCATGATTTGTATGTCTGTGTTAGGCTATGTGTGAATGTGTGAATGTAGAAGAGAAACAGCCTATTTGTAGTGAGTACTGTTGAATAAAACTTTTTTTATATTAGCCTATTTTGTCTTGTTACAAAATGCTACAAGTAGGTTGTTAAGGTGCTATAAAGCTCCCTAAGTTTGTACTGTAAGTCTAAGTATTTCCCATCTCCAGCACAGCTCCTGTGCTGTCTAAATGTTATGTTAAAGATGTCAAAATATCTTGAAATGTGATAAGGAACATCATGAACGCAATGCAGCAGAACTTCACCACAACACTTTGTGATGTAATGATTGGTTGCAGTTTTGTCGCAGAGACATAAAACTGCATTAAGCTTTTTCATACAAGAACTTATGTCTCCCCAAACTGTAAATACAGCACATTGCTCAGGACACATGTGCTCGCACTAGTGGCTTAGCCTAATATTGACACCTACTTTTTAGTATCCTTATTATTTCATTCATCATTCAGACCATTGGGGGCGGGGGGTAGAGCTAAGGATATGACTGGATTGCAATTTTGGACAATATTGGTCAGAGAGTGAAAAAATTGAGGAGTCTGTCTGACTCTGATCCTTGAAAGTCTGTGTTTTGCAGACAATAAAACCATGCATATATAGGCTAAGCAAAAGCCAAATGTGTTTTCCGTTTCTACTATAGTTGGACCTTTGCATGTTTATTGTAATGTTATGGGTTGTGTATACTGTTGCATATAAAAAAAACATTTTGCAAACAGTTTAGCAAAAAGTGCTTTTGCATATACTGTATGTTTTGCTAATTGGGTGAAAGTTTTTGGGATGAGTGTGAGTTTTGCACACACAAAAAAAAATAGGCCTAAGTTTTATACATATGAAATGTAGGCCTACAAATAGGGGGATTTCATGAGTTATTTGAACTAATTTGGCTTCATGTTGTGTTGAGAATATTGTGAATGCAGGTCAGTTGAGTGCTGTGCAAATACGCAACAGTACCCAACCCAGCCCAATGCCAACAATAACTTTTTCATACTTTTAAATGTTTAATGAAAGAGAGTTGTTTAATTGTTTAATGCTTAATTTGTGTAGGCTACTTTAAAATGTTGGTGTAGCCTAGCCTACTCATCCTGTTGTTGTGTATTGTTTATGTTTTTGGCATCATCAGATTTCAGGCAGTGTAAAATAATACCCATGGGCCATGACAATTAATATTTAATTTAGACTATGACAAAAAATTAATGATTGCTGCAATTGCATGCTTTTTACTGTCATTCTGCATTTGTTTATGAACTGATGCATGTTGCCATCTAGTGGGGGAATTCAGGACAACACTGGCAAACAAACCTTTTTAAGTTTTTTTTTTTTCAAATGCACTGTGCAAGAATTTGGAGTTAATTTCCCAGCCCTGTAACTTTTATGGTGAAATGATGCAAATAAAGGCTCTCTCTTGCAAGATGCCCTGCTAAAGGACAAAGCTCAAGCCTTGTAAAAGTAGCTTATGCACTTTTAAATCATGTTTATGACATTGTCAGTCAGCATATTGTAACTCTTTTAAAATGATCATCACTGCTTCCTTTCTTTAAACAGTTATCCCATATTCACATTTTGGCAAGAATTTGGACAGTGATAACAAAAGGAGCAGACTTTGAAATCTTGAAAAGGTTCATACCATTCCTCAAAATACGGCAAGCAGTCCTCTGTGTGGAAAGTTACATGATGAAACACCATGATAGGATAACTAGTGGGATTTCATTTAACCATTTGAAACAATGCAAAATTTCACTCTTAAGGTAGGGTAAATTCTTTTCTCGATCACATTTTATGCTTAAAAGTATTGCTTAAAATGACTTTCATACTTGCAACCAATTAATTAAATGCACCAACAAACACATACACACACACACACACACACACACACACACACACACACACACACACACACACACACACACAAATTGTTAGTCACCTGCGGAATAAACAGGGCTTAACCATCCAATCATTTTAAGCAACCAGTCTGATTGAATGGAGATATGTCTATGAAACTCAACTGCCATTCATCTCTCATTCTTTCCTGTAGTCTGGAAGTGTGGCTTCAGGGGAAGTCTGAAGAAAGGGGATTGGACTTCTGAATTATGTATTTTCGAGTTTGCTCAAACTGTTTTCACAGGATCTCATATACTGCTTTTCAGGGAGTCAACTTGTTAACTAACTTTGTGGGGCGCAAAATGTTAGGACGGTCACATCTTCTCCCCAGAATTCTGAATCAAGCCTTTGCCTGCAGTTGGGCAACAGTTTCACATTACTTATATTCTGAATCTAAATAGCTTTTCAGCTTACTTATTTTCATGTCCATATGATGTGGTGACTCTCCGATAAGTTAAAACATCAGCTCACAACAGCAAATATTCCATATAGGCCACGCATGAAAAAGGAATTATTTGCAATAACCCAGCAACTGTTATTTGTTGCAAGAGAGATGCCTGAAGAAAAGCCCATAATGGAAGGTGCACAAGAATCAATTGCATGCACATCTGAATAGAAAATTTAAATCGCTTAGTAAAATCAGATTGGAAAGCATTAGGCTACTAGGGAAACTGCAGGGGGAAATGATGTACACATCAAATGATGTACAATTAGCTTCCTGTAAATTCCTCCACTATAGGCCTTTTGTAGCCTGGCAGTGCCATCCTAAATTATGTACTTCCGCTAAACGATTTTGGCTCCATACATAGTCTGGCCCAGCCCGCCTAGCTCTGTATCCCTCGGTAGCTCTACGGTTTAGCCAATCAGCACAGAGTTTAGAGCGATGTCTCAGAACTTGCAGCAGATTGTAGTCGAACGCGTTTGTTATTCTCCCCCCTACTTTCGAATTACATTTACAAAATTGGCACATGACATTAACATCCATGATCTTGAGGACTTATTGCCACTACGATGTCAAAATAGACAGCCGCGATAAATACTGCCTCGACCCTGAGCCTTTTTTTCCCCTGGCCACTGCTCAAAATGCAGGCCTAAACTCATTCTGACCACTAGAGGGACCTAAAGATCTTCCTAAGGCCCAATTCTGTGTGAGAGCGCTACACTGTATGGTGTGAGATACTCTCCAGTGCACTCGTTCTCTCTCTCCTCACTCTTATCCACATCTTTGTCATTTCATCCCACAAGTCTGAGCACTATCACTGAAAGCCATGGCCACAAATTGAAGACCATAGACGTACATGTACTGTTTATGCACATGGCACATGGTTCCTTCACACATTCCACTTGACCAGGCTGTTTGAGAGCCTTATTTTGACAAAGGGGCTGTTAGTGTTCTAATAGACATCTCCACACAGGGGTTTAGGAAGATATGCCAACAGAGAGGCCTGAACCAATGTCTCAGTGCCTGAGATACACATCTCCACACAGGGGGTTATGGCTATCATACGCCAGCAAAAAGGTCTGATGAGTAGTCTATGTCAGTGTTCTGAATGTTATTCTGTGTATAACTTGAGAGAGACAATCAAGATGCTCTTGGGGTCCTGCAGGAAAGTTTAGATAAAAGTCGTCATCAAATCACACAGAGATTGAAATGTCTTCCTTCCTAAGTTTCATTAAATGTGTCTATGTGTCTCTGTGTAAGTGTGTCATGTCCAAGGAGGGGTTTGGACACCAAAACCTTTTGTGGAACGTGGTTAATTATTAGATTTTTTTTGGGAGCGATATCTGATGAGCAGGTTGCTTTTTGTCTGTGTGGTGCAATAATCCCAGACGAAGAGTAAACACAATTCTAAGACTGAGGCCTGAATGGAATGGAGGCTTTCTGAGAAGTGGAGCAATGCTAA
>JAODXP020000015.1:2428705-2463705 GCA_027497455.2 Sardinella longiceps
TTTAATTGAGCAAATGTTTGGCCAGCAGCACTCTGAAAAGCAAGCAAAGCCTAAGTCAGTGTGAAGCATGTTCCTACCCTTCTTCTGCACACGTGCAAGTCAGTGAGGTGTGTGTTTGTAAACCCACGACACGAGCGTACTCAGAGCACTGAGACTCATGGCTGTACACGTGCTAGTCATCGAGCGGCTTTCCAGTTGCCCTCCAGTTTTAGAGAGGCAAAAGACTGATATTAGTCACAGACATAACAGCCCCAACAGCTATCAGGCCAATCTATACATGCCACTCATTCAGTTATATATAGCTTATCAGCGCCCTCTGAGGGCTACCGTGTGTGTGTGTGTTTGTGTGTGGATGTGTCTGTGCATGTGTGTGTGTATGTGTCTGTGTGTGTGTGTGTGTGTGTGTGTGTGTGTGTGTGTGTGTGTGTGTGTGTGTGTGTGTGTGTGTGTCTGTGTGTGCGTGCGTGTGTGTGTGTGTGTGTGTGTGTGTGTGTGTGTGTGTGTGTGTACTGTGTAGTTGAGACCAGAAAATGAGAAGAAGGCCTTGAGTGCCCTCCTTGAGTGTGACATGGAGAAATCTTGTGATAGCGTGTGATAGACAGACATCAGGATGTCGTCAGGCTGGCTAAGCTACGTTGACCCCTGGGGTCAATACTAGCCATCTCCTCTCCTGGCTGGTTATGTAACAGCAGCACAGAGCACAGATAGGAGCAAAGATCCTGGAATACTTCCTGTCTGCTAAAATGCATTACATTACAATAAGATTCTAATAAAAGATTCTTTAATGTTCTAACAGCCAATGAGAGCTCGACTGAGTCTGCATAGAGGGAGATTTTGCCCACAGAATTATAAAGAGGACTTCTAATAGGCCTCTAATATCTATAAATTTGCCCCCCTTGCTAAAGGTAAAAACTAGATAGTAGATAGATGCTAAATGTTTACCGTATACGTTCTCACAGAATGTCGCGGGTACCATTACATTACAAAAACGAATAAAAACATTGTTTATAGGTATATATTAGTCAGTGGTTTGCCATTGTTACTAGGTAACCAATATAACGGCGAGATTTCAACATCATTTCTGACCACCAGCATTTACCTTCTAGTCTTCTTCACCCTTGCAGAAATAGAATCAGGAACTTGACAAACGTTGAGACCTCTCACTTCACTTCAATCCTCTCTGATAGGAGCTCTCTGCTCTGTCTCCCGGTAAGAGAAGAGTTCCATTCAGCCTGCCTGCCTGGCAGACTGATTCATACACACACACACACACACACACACACACACACACACACACACACACACACACAGACACAGACACACACAGACAGACAGACACACACACACACACACACACACACACACACACACACACACACACACACACACACACACACACATACACCAACACAGGTGCTTCGCTGCAAAATAACTGACATTTTGATAAATCAGAGAAGTCTGAGATGTCAATTAAAAAAAATAGTCAAAAGAGTCTGTAGCGAGCTATAGGGCACTGTGGCTCAGAGGGCTAAAGCACCATGCCAGTACTCCAGGCTCGAGGTGATTCTCCAGGCTCGGTCCTTCTCCATCTATCTCCTCACTGTCCTATCTGATTAAAGGCAAAAAGGCCAAAAACATCTTTTCAAAAAGACTCTGTACTCCTCTTTTAATTAAGCATCAGAGCAGCACCCTCAGACCTGATCAACAGTGCCAAGGACCAAGAACAGTTTGGACTCACAAGATGTGATTTCTTAGCCAAGCAAACGCTGCCTGCTGGCTCTGCTCATTTCATTTCATTCCTCCAGACAGTCAGGGAGAGTACAATGGAGTTTTGTTTTCACCGACACAGATCCGTGCGGGTCAAATTCAGCTAACAGAGTGAGAAACTGAAGCCATGATATTGTGCCCGGACATCACCAACCTCGAGTTAAGATAACAAAACATTTTTTATATGCGTTTTAAACAAACTGTAGCAAAATGTTTCAAAACATTGCATAGCGCATAGCGCCCTCTAGAGAGAAAATGATTACCAATGGAGATGTTTCAGACGATTTGCACAAAGTGAAACAATGTGAAAGCGGATGATCAAATCAGGCTAGTGATTTCTTACAGTCTGGTGGATTTTGGGGTGGCATTGCTTATCCGCAATACCTCAGTTCTTTTAGATTCCTAGAGACTATATTGCATCCTGCCAGTAAGCCTGTGATTAACAAAAGCACACATTAGAAAACTACTGTAGGCCTACTGTACTGTACTGTACTGCAGTCTATACTTTACTGTTATTTTAAGGCAGGTAAGTTCAGGGTTGAAAATATTTGATTAGCAGTATAAACCTCTTGATTGATACTAAATGTTGTATTTGAATAATTGTTGTGTGTGTCTCGCTGTGTGAGAGTTGGCAGCCGTGTTACAATCCAGAAGGGAATTAAGAATGTTTAGGCTGTCACTTTTATGGACTGTTTATTGGCATGCATGAGAGGGCAAACAGATTGTAGCCCAGACCATAGAAGATGTGTCATCATGGGCAAACCACACAGGACACGCACACACACACACACACACACACACACACACACACACACACACACACACACACACACACACACACACACACACACATATTTGGAGAGTGTGCTGTGCGGTCTTTGGTATTTTTTGCCCTCAACGGTGCCTTCTAGGCAGCGCTGCCCTCAATGCACTACTCCCCCTAATTTGGTTAGGGTGAGAGTTGAGGTTAGGAATAAAGTGAAGTTAGTGCCTTTTAGGTTGTGGTGCCTGGAAGGTGCCATTGGGGGCAAAAAACACCACTGAGCGACATGATGAACAAACCACACACGTACAGTATATAAACTGACTAGCAGACCATGGATGCACAGACATCATGGGCAAGCCAGAGAGCAAGGACACATACAGTATAATGACTGGCATCTTTGGTGAGTGTGCTGTGTGCATAGACATGGTGGCTCTTGTAATACTGATCTGATCTCCCCAGATGGACAGACAGACAAGATGGGGAACACTACTGCCTGTCCTGTCTGAAACCAAGATCTGCTCTGACTCATTTAACAGTCTGACTGGACAGCTTGGAGTGTGTGCGTGTGTGTGTGTGTGTGTGTGTGTGTGTGTGTGTGTGTGTGTGTGTGTGTGTGTGTGTGTGAATTTATGATTATGCAGAGGAAATAATTGTATTCACATGGGGATCTCTCATGGAAAACATGATGGTCAGGACAGTTAAGGACAAAATCATAAAACTTGTCTTTGTTTCTATTTCTGGAGATAAATAAACACACACACACACACACATACACACACACACACACACACACACACACACACACACACACACACACACACACTCTCTCTCTCTCTCTCTCTCTCTCTCTCTCTCTCTCTCTCTCTACACACACACACACACACACACACACACACACACACACACACACACACACACAGTCAGGCATTGGAACAGTCTGCTCGAGGTCAGAAGCAGAGTGATTTGGCACCTGGCCTTGGCTGAGTGATGCACTGAGATGGCGCTCTGATAGCATTTGCATTTGCTGCTAGACTGACTGCAAGACCAGACCAGACAGAGGAGACATAAAATATTACAGTACTGTAGCAACAGGCACATATCAGCACTGTCATCACCCCCCATCACATGATACCCATTACTACACTACACTATGCCCTCCCAAACACACTACAAGGACTTACAGAGTGCTTCACCAGCCGCTTGTCCTGAGTTCCCACTGAATCTGTGCCATATATTTGACCCTAAATAGACCATTCTGTTTTGATTAGACTGTCACTTAAACCACCATAGTGAAGTTGAAGGCACTTAGCATTGTTATGATGACTAGCCATAACCTGGGGGATTGGGGGTCTTCTGTAGCTGCATTGGGGGACTGAAGGGTTTGAAGTCATAATTGAAAAGAACTGCCAGACAGTAAAGCTGTCTGGGCATTAGCAAATGTTTCTGTCCAAAGTGACACAGACTCTGAGGAAATGGGGCTGAGGAAGGGTTCTCGATCGTTAGTTAAGCTAGATGACCCCAGCTGCATCACGCATAGATGTGAATATCAAGATAACTGTCAACAGGGCAGTGACTGAGCCTCTCTCTAACATATCCACATCCAGACAGTGTGTGTGTGTGTGTGTGTGTGTGTGTGTGTGTGTGTGTGTGTGTGTGTGTGTGTGTGTGTGTGTGTGTGTGTGTGTGTTTGTATGTACATGTGTGTGTGGGTGGGTGGGCGTTACAAAAGTGTGTGTTTGAGCGCTCGTTCGTCATCAGGCCTCCTGGGGCCGTTCAGGCGTATCCTGTGGGACACCCCCCTGTGTGAGAGCGAGAGAGGGAGTGTGTGTGTGTTTGTATATGAGTGGGAGCAAGAGGGGCAGGGTCTTAGGATCACACGACAGAGCAGCACTTTCATTACACCCCAGCTCACAGGACAAAAGACAAAATATCATACTGCAGATGGTGAGGATGTTTTGGCCTGTAGTATAATTGTCCGTTAACTAATAACTCAGTTGCTAAACTAATTCTTTGTTGCAAAACTTCTGCTTGCGCCCCTGCTGCAAGGATCCATGATAGAGATCACATGCGTTTTTAGACGCGCGCTAATTTTGCACTAGAGGGCGGGGGAAGCGCTGATTGCCTTATCTGTGTGAGGGTTGATAAATACATTGCAAAATGAGGAGACACTGCGTGCGCTATTAACATTCTCCCATAAACAGACGCAGTGCAATAGCCTAGTCTTAGTTAGTAAATGAGGGCCTGAGTTTGTTTGAGTTGAGTTGGCAATTTAAACAGCGGTTAAATCCTGCACCCCCGCCCAATGTATTACTGTAATGGTGTGATCCATTTGGGACAAGGTGGAAAATACTGTACACTATGCTGTATGTGCAAGCGCACACTGGGCTACATACTGAAGCAGTCCACTGATAGAAGACACAGATTTCAGACATGTTCAGAGAGTAGCTACTGCACAAGTTTACATCTCAGACAAACACACTATTCTACGTCAGACACACACACACACACGACTACACACACTACACACGCACTTACACTAGACACACACACACAGACACACACACACACACACACCAGCTTATACCTCAGGCAGCTGTATTATTCATGTGAGTCACGACGGTTAGTTTCCATTCTTGTTCATTTGGGGAGGTGTTGACTATTATTATTATCATTTGATGTGTTTTGTCTGCGAATGGCTTTGGGTGGCAAGCTTATGTTTATTTGATGAGTGTCGTGAGCAAAGCCCGCGTCCGTGAGTCACAGTAAACACAACTGCTTATCTTTGACGCTGACTTCAGTCTTTGTCTGTTCTGTAATGCCAGAACTGTATCATGCACTGCAGGGAGCTTGCTTAGAGGGTGGCACATGCATGTTTCAGTCTTGTTTGTACAGTTTCTGGTATCTGTTCAGTGTGTGTGTGTGTGTGTGTGTGTGTGTGTGTGTGTGTGTGTGTGTGATCATTAAAACACATGTAGTGCTCTGTAACTTACAGCATAAGTTCAGTAAGGTCAATAACGAGCCCACCAGCTGTCCATCGGCAATTCTTTCAGCAATTTCTTAATGACCTTTGACCCCCATAGATTTTATATTCCAGCTCTATGTTGCATAACACAGATGAGCCAAGTCTGCTCCTCCATATTGGATCCCATCCTCCTAGTCCCCTCTGGACTCACAGGACCCCTGCGTCATGGTCAACAGCTGATTTATAGTCCAAGTCCGCTGCTCACATGCAGTTCAGTAAGGGATAACGGCAGACGAGGTGACTGGTTCTACGGAAATAATGGCGAGGTGGAGGTTTAGAACTCCGCCGATGCGTGCAGTGCGGAGACAGAGTTACGTCCGCTGAGACATTATTTCCATACAACCGCTCACCTCGAAGGCCGTTATGCCGCTTATCTCCTGTTCGTATTTATCTTCTGTATATTCAAGCTAGTGCTGAAAGCAGAAAAGAAACATGCAACTCTATTTTAAAAGAAGTTATTCTGTTTGGTTGGGGTACTATTTCCGTGTGAAAGTAGATCTAGAAGGCTGCTTACTGTTGTTATAGCTACCATTCTAAAAAGCATTGATATGGAACGGTGGTGAAACTTTTTACAGAAAAACGTCTCAGGTATTCAGTTATCAAGAATTAATGGCCACCCCATGAGCCAGTTAGAGAAGAGAATCACATTCTGAAGGGAGATCATTTGTAATAATGTGCAGTATGGCCTTTCATCTTAGATGGGTTTCCTCACCTGGCTGTTGCAGTGGATAGACATGTTTTCTTTCTTACCTGCTGAAAAGGTTTAGGATGAGCATGTTGAACACAGCATATCACATTTAAGGGGGTCATCATAATCCATTTCTTGCTGTTTTTGCCACTTGTATGTCTACAAGGGGGTCAAAAGTCAAATCTGGACGCTAAAAGGCATAGTCGGCCTTCATGGTCAGCTGGCCTCCCTTTCAACCCCCCACAGCAAGCATTGAATCTCCTATAAATAACTTTTTTTGTGCCTGTTGCCCACAAGGATGCAAGATACTTAATCTATAGTATATCTGTATCGGTGAAATGGCTTGAGGAAAACACTACAGGCAAGTCACTCGACTGGTCAATGCAACAATACCTGGTTCAGATAGACAGTAACTTTTCATGTTTCAACACTCAGCATGCTTACAGTGATCAAGAGTGGAATGGCAGTCTAAAGAGAGATAGTCATATAGCAAAATAAAACAGGAAAGTGTGCCCTGTTTTAGTCTAAAGAGATGTTGGAGCAAGGATATTGCCAGCGCAATTTATGTCTCTATGAGTATAAATAAGATAAGCTACAATAGCTATTGTGTGCACAGTGTGTGTGTGTGTATGTGTGTGTGAGGAAAAATAGGGGAATAAATCGTGTTTGATCTCTACCTCCTATCAGGAGGGACAGACAGTAAACCCAAATACTGTTTGTAGTTGAATGTTTTACATGTTAGTTCATGTGTCATCAATACTTTCTGCATAATGGCAGAGAGCAGGCTTGACAGACACCTGACATACTAGGCATGTTTTATGGTTCCTGTTTTCTCTTTTCAGGGAAAGCGCTGGACCTTGTTTACCTTCTGTGGTGGTCAGGAGATTACATAGGCCTGATTTATTGCCCTCCAGCCCTCCCTGAAACAAATAATGAAGTCATACACAGGTTATTACTACTACATGGTGCTCAGAAACCACAGAGCAGTTTACTCCAGTTACAACCAGACACGTTTCAATGACAGAGAGTTGAGCAGAGAGAGAGAGAGTGTGTGTGGGAGAGAGAGAGAGAGAGAGAGAGAGAGAGAGAGAGAGTCATAAAATGGATAACAGAAAGAAACTCTTAGAAACACTCATGTTTATTAGCCTTTTCATAGCTAATTTCCCGGGACATTATTTTATGGCTTGTGCAGATAGATGCACTGACTCTATAGTGTGGCTGGATGAAGCTGGTTGTGGGAAAAGTGAAAGCTCTTGTCTTGACCGCCGGCACCTCGCTGGTGAGAACCGGCCCGCGGAGCAGCATGGAGGCCTTTGATGTGACGGTGGACGCGGGGCAGGGGGTCTGCAGGGGTCTGCTTGGACAGATGCAGGGCTTCCAGGAGGCCTGTTTTCCACTGACTAAGCCAGAGACAGCCACAGTGTGCTGTGGAGCAGGGGAACCTCCTCCACTAGTATGGGCTAGCTACACTCTGGTCCGAACACTTCCCACAATACGCAGCCAGGGCCGTGTCAAGGAACATGGGGGCCCATCACCCCTCATAAACACCCACAAGAAACACATTGTTATAATCTTCAAATAATTATTTGTGTTGAACATTTGTCTGACTCCAGTCTAAAGTCTTTTTTAATTGAAAAACACCAACAACTAAACTACTAAAATAATTAAAAAGTCAATCTTGGGGCCCCAGGCAATTGCCTGGTTTGCCTGTCCTGTTGCGAACAGCCCTGTACACAATACACTCCCAAGACTAAGTATGTATGAAAGATGTCTAACTAACAGTAAGCTTGTTTGGAGACATGACCCAATAGTGATATCGTGTAGAGGAACGTTTCGTTGTGACAAAGGGACCTCTTTCTTGAATTATTTGATTACTATTACTTCTGAATCGGTTCAGACAAGCGCGTCATTTTAGCCGGGGACGCCGGGGATATGTCCCAGGGACTTTTTGTTATGACAGATTTTGTCCCCATCACTATTGACAATTTAAAATAACATGTCATTAACAGAAAATCTCTAACCATGGTACGTAAATGCCAGGGCTACGATATCCACGCGAATAGCCTAGGCTAAAGGAAAGTTGTCTGCTTGCGCAATTAACGTTGGATCAGCAGCGCTCATAACATAGAATTCCTCCACTGCCAGAGAATTTTCAAAAATAAAGCCAATCTCACTTAAGGCAAAAAAAAAAAAAAGATCAGGCAAGGTCTAAACAACAGCTGTGCTCATCTAGACTTGGTGTAAAGTCAGATTTTCCCTAGGCCTTATGCGCAAATTCTAACATTTACTTTGTGGTAGCCTGTCTCAGTGAGTGTAGGTCATGTTACATACTGTACAAGATCAGACATAGACTACTTCTGCGTGTTCATGTAGGCTAAAGTCTGAATCGAAGACTTGTGACTTTGGTGAAGTTATAGGAACTTACCGCAAGCTTTTGTTTGAAGACGCATCAGCTGGGGAAGTAGCGTCTTTTAACCGTTCAGCCCGACGTTTGATGACCAAGAGATTAACGTTTTGTTTGGGACTTAAATTGCTATCAAACTGTGTGGTTACAATAATTTACATTGGGACTAATAGAGCAGTTAGTTCATATGAACCATTGAGTTTGTTTTCGAGACGTTTAATGACTTTTAAAAGCATAACTTTCGCAGCGTCATTCTGCATCACTGGCCGGGGCAGCTATTTTTCTTTTGAATTAGTCCCGTACATTTTCTGCCTATTATTATTCTTTGGAAAGGTTTGGCAGGTGATGGGAACAAGAGTGAGAGACTTGCAGCACGATCAGTTTTCAGTAAGCCTATGAATAACTTTCAGTGCATTAACGGTAAACATTTTAGCGATCTCCTTGCACATTAGACAATGCAATGTATACCAACACTTTTGAAACAACGCAAAACGTCCCAAGAATTATTTCACAGCAAGTAAAGTCGCCGTCAACCGTTAAGTCTAGCCTGTTCTAGTTCAAGTGATATGCTTGGTTCAATCGTGAACAAAGATGACATCACCTCAAAGGAAGGAAATCTGCGAAGGGAATTTAATGCAGACGCAAAGCCTAGAGCATAGCCTCTTGTTCCCTTCACCTTCCATTGCGCTCACGTGTGCGCAAGATATGGACAAGTTATGGACTGGATGGTTCAATTGTAGGCCTAAGGGAGAATGTGGTGGTTTCAGATCAGTCACCCTTTCGATGACAATGCGATGCTTATTTTATAAATGTATTTTAATTCTCACAAACCGCGCGAATCTAACGCAATGCGGATGATTATTTCCACAATTTTATGAATTTATAAATCACCATTTATTAAATAAAAAAACGTTTCCACACTTAAGTTGGTTATTAAATAATTTACCATCGATTTGTAGGCTACTCAGACAGACCAGTAGAGCTGATTTATGTCTTATAATAACGAATGTACAATAATTGGCTAATAAAAAGTGGAGATGCAAAGATTTCAGCTGCTGTAGCCTGGCCTAAACGACTGCTCCCTGTGGCTAAACTACTGCTCCCTGTTGGCCTAAACGATGGCAGGGGGGCCTAAACGACTCTTGCCTAAACGCAAAAGGCCTAATCGCCCTTCTCCCATACACCGTATTTATCCAAATGTATCCACTTTCACTTTCGGTTCCCAGACCAACGAAGCAACATGTTTTTACTGTCAACAAACAAACATTCTGTTTCTATATGCTTTCCACTGGACTGGGATCATGTTAATTATTTTTCCGTCACATTACAAGCTTTATTTTACGTTATAGCCTAGGTCTGAGATCTGCCGAGAGAGCGCAGCAGATTGCAAGCGCTACTCGCGTGCGCAAAGCTGTCCAAACATAAATTCCTCACGTATCACCTAGATAGGCCTAATAGTTTTTTTTTTTTTTTTGCGAGAAGATAGGCTTACATGTTGCAATTTTGTATAGACAGAAGCATAAAAGAAACATTAAGAAATTTCTATCCCCAGCACTTTGGAACCAAGCTGTATATCAGTGTTTTTGTCCCCAGCACTTCAGAAACCAAACTGACGGTAATTGACAAAGGTACCAGCAACAGTCCAAGCACAAGAAAATAAACTAATTCATGAAGTGAGCTTTCCCACTCAATGGAAAGGAGAGAGCTGTAATTTTCTCATCACCTGTCAGAGCCTAGCGTGTCTTGCCTGACAACATAAGTATTAGTGTGTGTGTGTGTGTGTGTGTGTGTGTGTGTGTGTGCGTGCGTGCGTGCGTGCGTGTGTGTGTGTGTGTGGCAGAGGGGAGGAAAGAACATGCCATTTGTGACGCTGGTGGGAAGATAGAGATAGAGATAGAGAGGGAAGTTGCTCTGAAGAGCATGGTAAGCACATGTCCATGTATCCCCTGTAAACAGCAGTGTACTGATGGTGAAGTATTTACGACCATGGTCACCTCACTGCTCACAGCCAGATCTGACAGGCTTTGGAACAAGACAGGAGACAAACAATGTTTGTACGTCACCATTTTTGAACATTTCCCTTTGTTTTTATTCCCAGCCTCTCTCTCTCTCTCTCTCTCTCTCTCTCTCTCTCTCTCTCTCTCTCTCACACACACACACACACACACACACACACACACACACACACACACACACACACACACACACACACCAAAGGACCTTTCTATTTTCAGCTGGGGATATGTTTTTTAAAAAATAAATAAATAAATAAATAAAATAAACATGCAGCACTTTCTCAGGAGTCAGGAAAAACAAAATGCAGGTGTCTCAGTATGACCATGGATCATCTTACACTCTGTTTATCTTTTGTTCCACACACACACACACACACACACACACACACACACACACACACACACACACACACACACACACACACACACACACACACTCTGCAAGGAACTGGAGAGGGCACCACTGTGGAAAATTCCCAACACACACATGAGATTGAGACTTGTATTGTGTCCATGCAAAATTATATTTCCCAGCCAAGAAACAGTTTCCAAATATTTGTCTTCCAATGACATCTTAAATACACAGACATGTTCCCGAGTATAGCAGGCATCTATATCCACTGAACTGATGGAAATGTCCTGATTTGCAGAGAATTGAATGAAATGAAATTGGCTACGTCTATCTAATTGAGTCATTTAAATGTAGGGAATGTGTGTTTCTCAGAAGTCTGTATAGCTCTCCGAGAATAAAAACAACGCATGAGGAAAAGAATTGGAGAAAAGTTCCATTACTGACATTTCTCAGAAAGACAGTGGTGTGAAAGCTAATTGGTTAAGGGTAAAATGTGTTGGGAAAAGGAAAGGAAATTGCATGCCTACTGTACATGCTACCCCCAAGATGTAAATACTAGAAATACATCATTCCTCTCTCTCTAAGTGTGTGTGTGTGTGTGTGTGTGTGTGTGTGGGTGTGTGTGTGTGTGTGTGGGTGTGTGCATCTGTGCGTGAGTGAGAGAACAGCGTGCTTCTACACGTGTGTGCCCAAGCCATGACCTTGGCTCAGAATCATTAAAGAAAGGACAACCAGTGACTCCTTGAGTTAAAAGATACAGCCATTGCCTTTGGAAAAAACCTCATTGACATAATGTACACAGGTGCGTGAAAGAGATAAAGATACAGCCGTTTCTTCAGGAAAAATCTCATTGAAACACTGTACACAGGTGGGCGAAGGAGAGAAAGATGTCATTGAGCTTTGGCACTAATTTCACCATGTTCCTGCCGATTCTGAATAGAATTAAATCAAAATCATTGTTGCGCCACCATACCGTTGAATGCATCACCGTGTCCATCATGAGTGCAGTACTTCTCTATTTGAACACACACAAACTCATGCACACAAACACACACGTGTTTTACCATGTGTGCGCTCCTCAAAGAGGTTATGACAGTTACACACACACTTCTTAGTCTCTATCTAGACACACACATACTGTACACACACACAAACATGTGTTTTACCATGTGTGCGCTCCTCAAAGAGGTTATGACGGTTACACACACACTTCTTAGTCTCTATCTAGACACACACACATACACACACATGTGTTACCATGTGTGCGCTCCTCTTTGAGGTTATGACGGTTACACACACACACACACACACACACACTCCTTAGTCTCTATCTGGACTCACACACACACACACACACACACACACATCCGGCGAACATCAGCAATGCATTTAACCTTTAACCTGTGAGTCTGAATGGAGTGGAGTCTCATTAGTTGGTGGATTACAGTGGAAACTGAACTCAAGGTCTGCTCAAGGTGTCTCAGTATGAGTCTTATGATAAAATTGAAATGGAAAATAATATGTAAAAAAAAAAAAAAATTAAAACAATATCTGCCAAGCAGCTGGGCAAATTAAGAGCTCACGACTTTATAACACTCGAACCACTGCAGGCTACATAAATGTCTGGGCCAACGATAATATCATTCAATACAATAACAATACGATTCTCTCTGTCCCTTAGACACACACACCCACCCCCTCTCTTTTTCTCTCTCTCAACAAAACTCAGTCTGTGACCTCTGGTCTTATTTCAAAGCTTAACTGTGTGTTCACACCAAGAGCGACAACGGCAAAACGGCAAAAATGAATCTACTTTGTATGGACAAGAGCAGTAATTAAGTTCATGATAATTACTTTGTTACTGCAAAATGTTACATTACAATATTTAATTACAATAATTTGTTACTTTTGTAACTTGTGGCTACAGGGACGTGTAATGCTGGGATGCTGGGATGTTGGGTTGATGTTTTGACCCTGGGCTGACTGCCAGATGTCCCAGTGCCAGACAGTGATGCTGCTACTCCAGTATACAGTACGTCCCTAAGGGGGGAACTTAACTCAGAGTGCGACGGGGTGAACAGAGACTAGCCTGCACTGCACTGCAGAGTGCATCTAAGAGTTGGTTACAGAGAGTCCGACTCCAGAGGATGTGAACTTTGAACCCCCATGGAGATGCAGGCGCAGCATAACACTCAAGTCAATGACTATGTAACTTCCTGTGGCCCTTAAACCTTCCAAATACACATGCCATTGTGTGTGTGTGTGTGTGTGTGTGTGTGTGTGTGTGTGTGTGTGTGTGTGTGTGTGTGTGTGTGTGTTGTTTGTGCAGCATGGCAGCAGAAAATAGCATCAGGTGAATTGTGCACTATAGTTAATAATAAGACAACAGCGTTTGTGGAAATGGAAGCAAAGGACCCCACCCTCTACTGTCTTTTGATCCGTGTGTGTGTGTGTGTGTGTATGTGTGTGTGCAGCATGGCAGCAGAAAATAGCATCAGGTGAGTTGTGCACTAGTTAATAAGACAACAGCGTTTGTGGAAACGGAAGCAAAGGACCCCGCCTTCTACTGTCTTTTGATCAGTTGTGTGTGTGTGTGTGTGTGTGTGTGTGTGTGTGTGTGTGTGTGCGCACGCGTGCATGTGTGTCAGGTTGCAGAGAATGCAGTATTAGCACATGATGACCTAGTACACACAGACTGGACAACATGTCAGTGACCGTTTATTAAAATAGGGACTGGAATCATAATTACAGTCTATGGTAATAGTTTAATAATAAATAGTTGAATGGCTTTAAATTGTTCCAATAGTTCTAAAGTTCAAACAGCACTTGGAAGTAAACTTATAAAAACTAGAAAAGCGCTCAAAGAGCGCAGACCTCCGCCAAAGCAATGTGGTCACAGACACAATATAAATTCCAGATCGTGTTCTGGATCACCGATCGGCACCAAACTCAAATCAATTCTTGCTTGTCCCAATATACACGTTGTCCGAAAATTTCATCCAAATTTGTGCAGTATTTTTTGAGTTATCTTGTACACAGACACACAGACACACGCCGGCGAAGAAATAACCTCCATGGCGGAGGTACTGTAAAAACATAACCTCCTTGGCGGAGGTAATAAATAAATAAATGAATAAATAAATAAAGGCCTTTGCCAGAAGTCCAAAAAATGGCTGCACTGTAATATTGTGCAAAAAAAAACTCAAACCAGACAGCCAGTCACGACTTATTCACGAGTCACTGGGACACTGGCTGATGCTCACTCACTGGTATGAGCAGCAGTATGTGTGTGTGTGTGTGTGTGTGTGTGTGTGTGTGTGTGTGCATGCGCGTGTGTGCAGGTATTCAGTTGGGTGATGCTCCCAGCTAATTGCATTGTTGCGGAAAGTGTGTATACGGATCTGTGTGTGTGTGTGTGTGTGTGCAGGTATTCAGCGGGGTGATGCTCCCAGCAGCTAATAGTGCTGTTACCTGAAAGTGTGTATCCGGATCAGGGTTAATGGTGACGTGTGGATGAGACAGAGGGTTAATGGATGCACACACACCTTGTGTCGAGGAGCCAAAGCCGTCGCCCCCACATCCTCTCATGTGATGAGGCACCAGTCCAATGTGCTGTTTTTTGGCTTTGTTTACTCCACCACTGAGAACATTCCTACCACGACATAAAAGTCCTGTTCACTTCATGCAAGAGGCTAGGCATACGCATCGCAATAGGAGATAACTCAGTGCAGTGTTGTCCAACTCAATATATCAAAGTATAGCGCAACACAAATCATGTTATTTTATATAGAAGTAGCTAAACATTAGCAAATTAATTGGCAACGTTTAATCGGATGTGCTTGACGCTCAGAGCTGTTCTTTTTATCCCTGTTCTTATAGGTCATGTCAGTGACTATTATGTGGTATGTAGCACATACTAGTTAAGCCTGGCTGAGACATCTCCTCTAGTTCTAGTCTTGCTGAGACTTCTCCTATACAGTGGATCTAGTCTTGCTGAGACATCTCCTATGAGTAATTTAGTCCACTTGGCTGAAGTACAACTGTGAGTCCTGATGATTTGTCATTCATTTGTGGATGCAAGGGGGGGTGGAGGAAAGGCTCAAAAGGCTCAAAACTCAGTCATACTATAGGACCAGTAAGAATCAAGGATAAAGTGAAATAAATATTACCATTGAATAAGGATTGGTATCTGAACATCACATACTTCAGAAGGTGACATAGCCTATATTTTGTAAGAACTAGAAAGACCATATGTTTGAACTTAGATTATATCCTGGCGTACCTCTGTCACATTACAGGTGTCTAGTTTCCTGGTGCACTCCCTCATGAGAAACAGCCTGTTCTGAACATTAGAGCTAAAAAAGTTAGCTTGAAAAAAGCATAATATGACCCCTTTAATGCAATGCATGTGCATTAAGTCTAGACAAACAATGGATTATACATTACAAAGCTTTTAAAAAACGGAAGTGAAGTTGCGAAAACATCATGTTCTCAGTAAGTGCATCAATCATTAATATTTGGTGATAGATTAAACATCTCCTCCTCACCCTGTCATCTTAAACAGGCTGACATGGCACAAAGGCCTGTGCACTCTTGCCCTGCTCTGCCTTGTACACAACACCTTCCTTGGAAGTGGCACAACTAGAGGGAATAACAGCATACTGGAAACAGCAGTGTGTGTGTGTGTGTGTGTGTGTGTGTGTGTGTGTGTGTGTGTGAGAGAGAGAGAGAGAGAGAGAGAGAGAGAGAGAGAGAGAGAGAGAGAGAGTGTGTGTGTGTGTGTGTGTGTGTGTGTGTGTGTGTGTGTGTGTGTGTGATGAGCCTTCAGTGAACACCTGTATTCCGCTCCGCTCCCCTTTCCCAGGTAATCAGACTACACTGAATCCCAATCAGGCTGCATTGTCCTCTTGACCAATCCCCCGTCTGCTCCCCCTGTCTCTATGACGCCACAGAAGGGCAGGACGGCCGACACAAGACCTGGTCCTGCCATACATCTGCATGCATGGCCTATGTGCCTGCTTTCATCAGCCTAGCTTCACAACACACTTCACAACAAACAGCACCCCTGGCATAGCCCATATCTCTCACGCTATCATGTGTACATTCACTACCATAATAATATGATAGCATCAAAAACAGTCCAACAACCATCTAACATACTTTTAAAGTAATACCAAAGAATGTTTTGTACTTTTTGTTTGTTTCACAAAATCATTTTGATGGCTCGTCATCAATATGAACAGGATGAAAGGGTCATTTTGTGTCTCTCTAGCACCTGGAACAGTGCTAAGCAATTGGTGTGCTTGGGTAGGAAATCTGTTGTTCATGAAATCACTCATTATGAACATTGAGCATTTTTTCTGGTGGGTTTAAGCTGTAGCATGCCAATATTAGTTAACGATATGGATGTAGTCATGAGTCAAGGACTGTTTTTTTTTTAAAAAAAAAAAAAAACATTTACTATACTAGTAACGGACAATTATACTTTCATTTTGGGGGGACCCAGGAAGCAAAAAAGTCTTTCTTGATGAAGGCCAAAGACTTGAGGTTGGGGTTATTAGTATTGGCTGACTATGCAATGAGGGCTGCTTGCTCTAAGAGAGTGAGAGCTGTGAGGCCGTGGCTGGCACAGAGAATGGCCGCACTCATTGCACAGTGACCCACAGAGTCCCTGGTAAACAGTGTCAACCTCTTCCTGTCTTATTCAACAGTTGAACAGAGGGGGAGGGAGGCATGACTGTGTAACTGGCTCTATCCTCACTGATGCCACTGAGACTCAGTCAGTCAAAGGTTCATTTTATGTAACAACAATGTGCTAGTCACTTTAATAAATGAATCAGTATTAAATAATATTATATTTAATAATATAATATTTTAATACTCTAATTGATAGGATGAAGCATAAGGTCACTCATTAAAAGAATGTTGAATGAATACTGCTCATCAAATTTTTTATCATTACTAGCCTACTATTATTTTTCAGGGTCACATTACTAACTTCTAAGTGTATCAGTACAGATCCTGTATGTTTCCGTGAATCAGTAATAGGCTATCGTAAACCTCTAGAAATACAGTAATACTTATATGCTTTATAGTTTGCACTTTTATTCTCTTATGCCTAATGTCTTATGATATGGAGGCTTGACATGGCATAACATGGAGGCTTCAGGTTGCCTTCATTTATTTAGTATCTATCTATCTATCTATCTATCTATCTATCTATCTATCTATCTATCTATTTATCTATCTATCTATGTATCTGTCTATCTGTCTGTCTGTCTATACAAATGTGTAGGTTATATATGGCTTTAGTAATGGCGAGGTTTTGTGCAGCCAAACTAACAGAGGTCATTGCCACCTGCTCTGACATCTACAGTATACAGAACATCTGCCTGCTGCTTTCATTCCTGCCAACCCACTTCCATGCCCTAGTTGGCTGGGAATATTATGGCGGTTATTAGTTCTCAGCCATATGCAGCATATATACCATATCCTATTGCTCCTGTAATCCATAGTCAGCCTGGCTTAGAGGAGCTCAATAGGCCACGGTTCTGTGGTTCAGGCACTAGCGCTCAAACTCACATGCATGCGTGGGTGCAGGTGCTTAATCATCCATACAGACCGTTCCACACATAGGCAATAGGTCAGAACATCCTGCTACATCAAAGCAGCATGGAAACTTGTTTTAAAAGCTTTTAGTAAGTATTAAGTATTTAGAGGAATATTAGCTTATTGTGTCCTAATTTTATGGAGTGGATATATCCTTTTCCCTAGTCAAGGTAATGATCTTTAAATGATGTAATCATTGCAATTGGTTGGATAATTGGTTGGATAAATGGACTAAAAACATGACTCATTTGAAAATCTATCTAGGATGTTGGTCAAGACAAATCATTTCAGGTAGGTTATTTCAGAATGACACAGTTGGTCTGCCAATAGAAAATGATTATCCATTAGTAACAGCAATCAAAAAAAGCAGGTCAGTGGTAGACATGGCAATAGTGCTGTTGAAATGGCTCAAGACTCATTTCATTTCGACCTCTGAATTTAATGAATCATATCAGCATTGTCTGCTATCATATCATATCATATCAGAGGGTAATCCAGGGGCAAATAAGGGTGTGGTTTCAGAGCGATGTCATTACCCTCTTTATGGCACGCGCTGCAGCTATGTGACACACAGATTATACCTATATTATATATATACTGCTTCACAGGCAAACTATTTTGCATGGCTCACTAGTAATGCCAGGTGATGACGATGCAACTTTTGGTTTCCTATACACTGTTTGATGAAAGCATTCTCTTGACGTAGCAGATCAGTGTCCTACATACCCACTGAGCTTCTCATTGCTGGTGTTTGCTTAGTGCACAGAAGGCATGGCACGGGTCCATATTGCTTATGAGATGCATCATGCTGCTTGCTCAATTGCACAGTTGGCAAATTAAATGGAGGGACTTTACAGAGTGGTTGCTAAGCAGGCCATGAAAGGATTGACCTTACCTACTTCACACATGAAAGCTCTCTAGGTCACTCCAATCTTGACATATTGATATATTTTCTTTAGTTGCGAGGGCCATGGATAGTAGACGGATGGTAGCCTATCACATGATATCAATACAAATGAATCTCAAAAGCTTACAGCAATAAGCCTTTTCAAAATTAATTAAAGATTAAATTGTAGGCCTACCTGCAGTGTTACTGTAATGGAGGGTTCACCTAGGTCCATATGAAATGTTGGCAACAATTACAGTAGATCTTGAAAAGATAACATTTTTGAAAAGATTAAAAAAATATATTTTGAACTAGGCCTAATAACTGCTGCCTTTCAAGTTTGAGGGTAAAGTCTGAGATACTGAAGTTTTATATTTCATTTGCACTAAACAAGCTGTTCCACACCTCAAAATTGCACATCTAAAGAGGCTACCTATTTATTGCTGAAGTAGGCAATTTATTGCATTGTTTAAAGATGATAATGACCTTGGCTGGACACACAATGCTTTTGTTGTAAAATGAATGACAATAAGACTCAAGTGTAAAATTGAAAAGTAAATTGTAAAGGCCGAAGAATTTGCATTGAAAGCATTAAAAGTGTTTAATAGCCTAGACCTAACAAAAAATGGCCTAAATGGTAGCTTGAAATAATATGATTGACCATGAAAATTGAGTTTGTTGATTTTGCTAGGATCACCCACCACCTGTTGCTTTGTTTAGCCTACTATTAGTTTCATTTAATAGTGTTATCAGTGGACAAATTACAGTAGGCCTAATAAAAAAAAGAGCCTGAGTAGGCTATTCAGGGAAGTCCCCAACCAATCCAAAAACAAGATAACTTCAGAGTGAAACAGCGGAGTTTTGCTCTGCCTCTTGCTTGTCATTTTTGTTCTATAGGCAAGAAAGAAAGAAAAGCCCAAATATTTTTTTAGGGAAGAAAAGAAAGTGTACATATTGATGACGTCATGTCCATGCGCCGCAATACATTTTCAACAATGGCTGCCGAGAAGACAAAACAAGAAGCTGCGGATGAAGATTATTCGTTATTACCCTTGGTTCACGATATCATTAAATGGTATGGTCATCCCTCATAAACGCAGTTTATTTAGATCAGGTTGGCAGTATGATGCAGCACATTGAGTTGTTGAAATCTTCTGTTATTAACGTTTGCGTTCCCTTGCTAAATGTTGGTCCAGCTGATGTTAGCCTGATGGCTGGTTAGCCGCAGTTGTTTTCTAAAAAAAAGTTCAGACCCACTCAGAGCGAGTATGCTCACGGATCTGACGATGTGTTTGTGCTGACACAAACAGTCTGTCATAGTTTTATTATTATGAAGTAATGCATGTACTTTAAATTGCATTTCCATTTCTAGCTAATGTAAGCTAACGTGCACAGATTCAGTCAGTCGGATAACGTTATGTCAAAGTTGCTTGCCAGACATAAACATACGAGAGATAACGATAACGTTAGTAACGCGTTATTTGCATCCCTGCACGTTTATTCGTCAGACGGCTTTGTTCTGTCATAACGTTATATGAGTTAGACTAGAATTCATGTCGAGTATGCATGCGTTTTCTCTCTCTGCGGTGTTTCCAACAGTGTTTGATTAATGTGAACTTAGGTGAAGTGGAGTTGCGCGCTCATATTGCCGACTGAATTGAATGCTTTGTGATAACCCTTAAGAATGATTAAGGATAGACTAATGGTCGAGGCTTTGACTGAGGTGTTTTATTTGGATATTTTATGAGTTTGAGGAGTAAAGAACAAATGAAGTACTATCTAGATTTCGCAAAGTGCTATTTTTAATTGGTAGGCTATTCCATTTTTGTCCAGAAGCTTGTCTGCCCCTATCAGTGTTTTTTTGCTGAATAGGTCTATGTGTTCTGTGTTCACAGCATGGACAAAGAAGGGGCGGATGCCCAGCAGGAGCTGACCAAACTCAAGGCAAAGATCCAGGAGTCTCGGGAGCAGATTGCATCGATGCCAGGAATCGACGTGAGCCCGGCCGTCCAGCAGCAACAGCTGGAGACGTTACGCGAGCAGGTCCGCACTAAGAAACAGCTCCTGCAGAAGTACAAAGGCCTCTGCATGTTCGAGGTGCCTAAAGCATCCTGAACAGTGAGTGCCACACACACTGTTGAAAAGAAGGCACTCTGGACGTTGAGCAGACCCATTCTCTAATATAGGGTGTGTGTGTGTGTGTGTGTGTGTGTAGTGTGTGTGTGTGTGTGTGTGTGTGTGAGAGAGAGAGAGAGAGAGAGAGAGAGAGAGAGAGAGAGAGAGAGAGAGAGAGAGATTATGAAAAAGTAGAGTGAATGATATGACACTTGTTACTTTCTCATTTTATGTTTTTTTTTTACAACAATTTTTGTAATAAAATTTTCTTAAAAATAAATAATTATGTTACATGATTTGTATAACTGAAAGCAGGGTTCCCATGGGTCAGGGAATTTCTGGATACTAAGGAATTTCTATAAAAGCTGTTCCAGAAAGGGAAAGTCAGGGAATTTGATCGTTTTGCATGCAAAGTCAGGGAATATCAGGGATTTTTGTAAATGTGCACCATGTATCCTTGTTTCTCAGTGTTTTTCAATTTGCAATGAATAACACTTGATTCATGCCAGCAAAGTATTAGGATGTAGAGACCCATGGGTGGACTTTAGTTTGATTCTTGGACTTTTTTTTATATTAGACCTTTTTTTATGGGAGGTCATGGAAATTCTGCTTTTCAGTCAGGGGAAGGTCATGGAAAAGTCAGGGAATTTTAAATCTGATCTGGAGTGGGAACCATGTGAAAGGTTTTCATTGGACATAATCTATAAATTAGCCTAGGTCTTTGTTGCTCAATACTGGCTGGATTTTAAAACATTTATAGTATTAGTAGTAGCCTATATTTAATCCCCATAGTTTTGAAGATTACCTAAATTCTTGGTGCTGCACCTTGTGCATGGAAAATGCACAATATAAAATACAAACTTGTATCAGTGTGGTGAAATGAAGAGTATCCAAACAGAGATTATTGTTCTCCCTTTTATTTAAAATTACTTTTACGTATGAAAAGTAAACGTTGTCATTCCAGAATAAATATACATTCATGTGGATTCACATTTGTTCATAATGCAATGAAGCATTCAAGTAAATTTTCAAAAAAACAAAACGTAAACAATTGTCCTTTGGGAATCCGTGTGGGATTCTTGTACATTCTCGAACACGTAGCCTACATTGTTCTTTTGTAAGCAGAAGAGCACAACAAGAATACTGTCCCGGGGATATATGCCGACCCCGCTGCGCGTCCTGAGTTCGGAGGTGGGTGCATGTTTACTGGCCATGACCACCACACCCTTGTCACCTTGTGCGACCGCGAACATCGCTAAGAGCCAGGCACTCGTCGATCTGAGCGCCACAGACACCTCTTAGCTCGTTTCCTCGGCGTTGTCGCTTTTTTTCCACTTCACCCTTTAAGTCAAGTCCATTAGTTCAGCAGATGACACACCTGTCTTTCACCTGACCTCCGCCAATGGTTTTCTCTCTGATGTACATCAAGTCACTTTGTACGCTTGGACGGCGTGCAAATGGGGCCACAATGCCGTATGCATCGCCGTCTTTGAATTTCTTGTTTCTGAAGGACTTTCTGTGCAACACGTCAGAGTACTGCACAGACACTTTCCTGTGACGGTCGGGGCTCATTTCGCTGGGCAGCTTGGCCATGGTGAAAAGTTTGCTGAACATCTGGTCCACGTTTGTGTTCCGTTTAGCTGAGATCTCAAAGTACGCGCAGTGCTCATCTCCCCCTACAAGTTGCTCGATCTCATCATCCTTGACCTCCCGGTAGAAGTCACGATCGCATTTGTTTCCACATATGACCAGAGGCACATCAATGTTCTCCTTTGTCTTGTTTTTCAAGCATGATTTGGTCTCGAGTATCTGCCTCTTGAGACGCTGCACCTCTTGGAAGGAATCGCGGTTGTCCAGGCTGAAAACCAGGATGAACACATCACCTGGAAGAGAGAAAAAAAATGCAAACCTTTAAAACCATGCAATTCATTTAGCCTATGACATATGTTGACATATTAATTTAGCCTTTCTACTCCAAAAAAATAAATATGCATTTGCAAAACCTAAGTTTCTAACTGCAACTGCAATTGTCACTCAATTTATATTTACCTGTCAGAATAGACAGTCGTCTCATTGCGGGGAATGGATGGTTTCCAGACGTGTCCAAAATGTCCAACTGATATACATCCCCGCGGATGCTGTAAAACTTTCTATGAAAGTCCTCAATAGTTGGTGTGTACTGGTCGTCAAAACGTTCGTTGAGAAACCGAGAAATTATCGCTGTCTTTCCAACTTTAGTAGATCCCAGAATCACCATCCTGTAGCAGTTTTTGCTGGGGATGTCGAACTCGTTTTCCGAGGGAGTCATTTTCTTAATCATGATTGCGGTTAGCGCAGAACTTCTGTAGTCAGAAGCGAGTCGGAGGACTGCTGGTCAAAGCACAGCTCAAGTCAGTAGCACGATGTTGAGTCTGACTCAGAGCCTGCTGTATTTATAGTGAAAAAGCAACCACTCCTCTCAAGCGCGTCATGTGTTACGCATCTTCGATCAAGTCGGTCAGCAGTTGGTAGGGTGCAGTTTTGCGTCAGCCTGTCTCTTTCGGGCAGCAATCTCACCGAAAGTACCCGTGGTCTGGTTGGTTTATTTTCCTGCAACCTTTCAATGTTATGTTTTTGTAATACAAGCTGCTGAAGCCGAATATTTTACTTTATGCTCTCATCTGACAAATGCCTACACAAAGGCATGCATCAAAAGTAAAACAACAAACGATCTCCCATAGAAATATCTTGTAATATTTTGATGAGAAATGCCAATTAATCACTTAATTTCCAATAATATTCACAAGCCTCACGCATGCTCAGTGAAAAGTTTATTGACTGATGGTATCTTTAGAGTCTTTGCAATAGCACCCTAAAATGCGTAATGACATTATAATAAATAAATTGTATAGTTGCTTTACAGTCAGCTGCCTGTTTGCCAGTGTGGTCGAAGAGAAGGGAAGCGATCGCGCAACAGATGCTAGAGGTGCCTGATGTCATCGCTAGAGGGCAGAGTAACGTCTCCAGACCAGAACACGACCGCAGTGAGAGCATTTTTGTTCACTACATTGTGGCTTTTTGGGAAAGATGTTCAATTGAGAATATATCAAGCCTAAGACTTGCATAGCATCTGTGGTGTGCTATTCTCATTTGTACTCTTAACAAAATTCAATACACACACAAGCACACACATGTAGTCTACACATGAATAAATAAAAAAAATAATTCCCACAGGAAAAATAATAGCATGTTTTCATTATTATTATTATTATTATTATTATCAGCAGCACTTGTCATATTGAACCAATACTGTCAGTTACTATAATGCCCTGTGTATCTAGCTGATCATAAGGAGATAGTGATGGGAATGACTGGGAATCTACAGGCCAACTTAGACAGAGACAGCACTGTTGGTATCAATGGTGCAAACAATTCTAATTGATACCAATACACCAGGGGTGAGCAACTTTTCTGTTTGCAGGCCACATACTGAGAAGTGCAAGCTGGGTTCCCACAGTTTTTAACCAGTTTTAATTGAAAAGGCAACTATGTTTAAGATAAGAAAACCGCAGGCCTTCTAATGTTACGCTCTTTAATGATACTATTGAAAATGAATTATTAATAAGTGAAGAGAGTTTTTGCCCCTGTTTCTCACGCCCCTGTTACTCACGGGTGCTCCCTGTACTGTCTGTAAAGCGCCGGGAGATGTATTGTATTTGAGTGCTCTACAAAACAAATTGAATTGAAAAACATCACAGCATCAGCACTGGCACTGCGATGTTCAATGAACATAGGCTACTGTGATATGAGATGAATTTAATAATGGGCCACAGAGGGAGAGCAGAGGGCTGCAACCCAGTTTTACCCACAGTTTCAGCCACTCATGGAGCCCAGGGTTGGGAGTCTGATAGTTTCTGGCCTGTCGTTGAGTGTTTTTTTTTGTTTGTTTGTTTGTTTTTGGTCAGTAACATGTTGAATTGGCTGCAACTTGCCACTAAACATTGTTGATTATAGATATAAAGTTGATCTTGAAATGTACATTTCAGATAAACTCTACCTGCATTGTTTATGTTTTGTTTCTTTCTACCATCACAACACTAGGGGACCTGGGGCGGGGGGTGAAAGAGAGTGTCCATGTTTCTTCCCTCAGCCTTGTGTCTGCCTGTGTGCATGTGTGTGCGTGAGACAGAAAGAAATTGTGTGTGTTTGAGAGAGAATGTGAGTATGCATATTTTTATCGAGCCTTTGCGAGTGTGTGTGTGAGAGGGAGTGAACGAGAGAGTGTATATGTTTCTTCAGGCTTGTGTCTGGCTGTGTACGTGTGTGTGTGTGTGTGTGTGTGTGTGTGTGTGTGTGTGTGTCTACGTGTGTTTATGTGTGTGTGTGTGTGTGTGTGTGTGTGTGTGTGTGTGTGTGTGTGTGTGTGTGTGTGTGTGTTTATGTGTCTACGTGCTTATGTGTGTGTGTGTGTGTGCGGACTAGCTCTTATCCTGTCCCCTGCAGCGGTAGCTAGCCTACCTGCAGGGGGTGGATGTCAGAGACAAGTTTGTGTAACATGGGTGGGCAGGGCGGTATCTGAGGCCGTGCTCATTGGTCAGTAATTAGAGCACTATGTACCCAGTTATGCATATTGAGGGGAGACACGTGCAGAGTCATATTTTAGCAGGCTGATGCGACGGTGGCCTGGAGCTTTGGCACAAAGGCGCGCAGAGATTATCGGAGCAGCTAGAGGGCTCACTGCTCAAAGGCTCCAGTCTTTGTGTACCAGGCAGAGAGGCACCCTGGGTACAAAACAAGCCAGCGGTTAGACACCCTGGTCAGAAGAGTAAAGGGTCAGTGTTGGATAGAAACAGGGTTATCTGTACTCTCCTCTCTCTCTCTCTCTCTGTGTGTGTGTGTGTGTGTGTGCGCGCACGCTCGCTCCACCCACAAGTGCACTTTGTATTGACTGATTTCTTTTTTTTGTTTTGTTATCCCAGTGTAGTACAAGCTAGGGACAGAGTGACTCCAGATATCCTCCTGAACCAATTCCTGAAATAAGATCTCCATCACGTGTTGCCTTTTCGTCAGGTACAGTGCAAACTGTAGAGAGACAACAGGGCAAAATAAGTATTTACTGTAATATGACGCCACAACAATAAACATAAACTGCCATGTTATCAGGCATATATGGTGTCTATATTTAGAGAGAGCATTCTAGATGTTAAAATATTTTGCATTATTTAACAAGCTCTTTGGAGGCATTAATAGGAGGCTCCGCATCTGTGTTATTACCAACGGGGACAATGTCAGCAAACTAAGTGCCTGAAATGATTTGGTTGATTAAGTTCAGGGCTTATTTTTTCCATGCAGCAAGGAAAGGTTGTTCAGTAGCCTACCTGAGACATTAAAACAGCTACAAAATGATGCTACTCCACCTGCAGTTCAGAAAAGAAAGAGTGCCTAAATGGTATTTTGATCTCCAAATAAAGCATTTTGTGCCAAAACTTTGCCAAAGATTACCTAGGCATATTCTACAATGGTACTTAGAGAGTGGTTTGGGGAAACATGAAACATACAACGTGGAAACTGTACACACAGCACTTGTGGTATCCAAATGCACCTTCTCTATTCTGAGGGGAATTAAGCTGGGGTAGCATTTTGTGGCTGTTTTGACGTCTCAGGAAGGCTACTGGACAACTTGTCCTTATTGCAAGGAAAACATAAGCCTAAGCTTATCAACCCTGTTTTTTTCCTTAAAAAAAAAAAGCCTAATGTAGCCTGACCTAGAGAATACTTATTTGAAAGGTTGAATTCAGTTAAATTTTCCAGAAAGTTAAGCAGAGTAAGCAGTGACATGGCTCAGTAATTTACATCCTGCCCTTTCTACTGTACATTTGCATTGGGCCAAGGACTTGCCTCATACGCCACTGTTTACTATTTGTCAGTATTTTAGTTTTAATATTCATGTGTGCTGCTGGGCTGCCTGACCTAAATCTACACTGCCCTCAGTTGACCAGCTCCTCATCTCTCCCATCGCCTCTGTTTATGGGCTTCATTGGCTCTGCCCCACCATTCGCCACGACCTTGGTGGATTTGGTCCCATTTGTGTCCCCAGGGCCGTTGCAACACGACAGGCAAACCAGGCAATTGCCTGGGGCCCCAGGCTGAAAGGGGCCCCCCAAGAATGACTGTTTAATCATTTTAGTAGTTTAGTTGGTGTTTTTTTCAATAAAATATGACAGAGTTAGATAATTGCAAGTTCAACACAAGTAATTATATTAATGAAAGTTGCTTGAAGATTATAACATTGTGGTTTATGTAGGTGTTTATGGATGGTGAAGGGCCCCCATGCCCTGTTTGCTTGGGGCCCCCTAAGTACCCTGAAACGGCCCATTTGTGTCCCCCTCATCTGGCTTTGTCTCTCCCTCTCTCTGTGTGCTTGATTTGATTTGGGCCGATGAAATGCTCCCTAGAAACAATGAGAGCTTGTGAGAGGTTCTGTAACACAATCAGAAGGCCATTAGCAGCCCAAAATGGCAGCCATTTCTTCGCAGTGACCTTTGGAGCGCTGCCTCAGGGCTGCACAGAAATACAACCCCCATACTGCCACAGGGCAGAGACAAGAGTGAGAATGAACAGCATTGCCACTGATTGAAAGAGTGAAAGAGTGGAAATGGATAGCATAACTGCTGTGTTTCTGAGTGAAAGAGTGGGAATGGACAGCATAGCTGATGTGTGTTTGAGTGAAAGAGTGGGAATGGATCTTAGCTACTGTGTGTAAGAGTGAAAGAGTGATAATGGATAGCATAACTGCTGTGCTTCTGAATGAAAGAGTGGGAATGGATAGCATAACATGCTGTGTGTAAGAGTGGGAATGGACAGCATAGCTGATGTGTGTTTGAATGAAAGAGTGGGAATGGATAGCATAGCTACTGTGTGTCTGAGTGAAAGTTGGCAATGATTCACTGTTTCGTGATCAACGCGAGACACGAGTGCCCTACCGTTAATTACCAGCTTGTGTGATTACCGAGACTGTTTGCCTGTCATCGTCATCTGTGTTTGTATATTTGTGTGTGTGTGTGTGTGTGTGTGTGTGTGTGTGTGTGACTATGTGTGAGTCTCACATAGCCCCACAATATTTTGCAGGCATGTCCATCAGTCTCCCTGTGTGATCTAGTATGTGTAGATCACGAATCAAGTGAATGCATGCACACACCATGTCCATAGACACACACATACACACACACACACAGACACAAATTGATGCAATACAGTGAATTACACAAATATAAAGTTATCAGGAATAAATCTTAAAATATATTTCAGCTGAAGGCAGTGGATGGATTCTGATGTGAACACATTTAGTGCTTCAAACCACAGACACTGCCCCCTATTGTGTGTGTGTGTGTGTGTGTGTGTGTGTGTGTGTGTGTGTGTGTGTGTGTGTGTGTGTGTGTGTGTGTGTGTGTGTGTGTGTGTGTCAAAGGCACTGCTCCCTAGAGCTCCATCTAGTTTCACACAAAAGAATTCTCTGGCCAAGAGCTTGGCCACACTGTATTAAACCAATATGAATATAGTGTGCCGATTTATGTGAGATTCTTAATGCTTATCACACACACACACACACACACACACACACACACACACACACACACACACACACACTGGCTAGAGTGTGAAGGTAAGAAGGCTAGGCTGACCCAGCTGTCTGAAAAGTCTTTGCATTAGCTGTGCCAATACTCAGAAGAAGCCATTGAGGGGAAAATTATCCTTGCTGATGACTGTATTCTCACTTCTGTTCATGAGCTGCGACACCTCTAGCATGATAATGTATTCACAGTCAATGGTTGGGAGGGGTGTATTTGTGTGTGTTGGGGGGGGGGGGGGGGGGGTTAGATCGTGTGTGTGTGTGTGTGTGTGTGTGTATGTGTGTTGGGGGGAGGCATTATGAGTGTGACTTCATTAGTTCTGTGTCCATATCCATGTCAACACTGTGACTGTTGGTCTTATTTCTTTCATCCCTTCTCTCGCCACACACTTTTCATATTCCTAACTCAATTCATTTAGCTTTTGTGTCCAGCTTTGGTCTAGCCTGCTACCGCTAGAGTACTGTACGTCTAGAGTTCTAGGCTAGCTTTGGACAGCAGAGATGCAAACTTTTTGAGTTTAGTTTATAATAACCTTTTCCTGCTCATTCTGGATTCTCCTGACATGTGTTACTAGGGCACTCTTGTCCTTGTCTTGTCCTTTTATTGACTCTAGTCTGTGTGTGTGTGTTTGTGTGTGTGTGTGTCTGTGTGTGTGTGTGTGTGTGTGCACGTGCATGGGTGCGCACATATATGTTTGTGTGTGTGTGCTTTCAAATTAAGTTGAATATGACACAGTATCTTTTTTTTTTTTTGGTTCCATCATGGTAATGTCCTGTGTGTGTCCAATTATTATCCAGGGTTGAGGGCCGTGGATGAGTAATCTCAGCATGACTGTGGCCATAGTGACTGATTATTTGATGTGAGGTGGAGATGGAGGTGGAGATGATGTCAGTCATGTCGTACGCCAGTCAGTCTGTCTGTCTGTCTGTCTGTCTGTCTGTCTGTCGGGGAGGAAACACAGATTCAAGGCTGAAAGTCATAGCATGACGCCAGACAGACCTACTGTGCCACAGAAGACTGACCGAATTTATGACCATTCCACTTACCTGCATTACACACACACACGCACACACACAAACAGATATGTCTTTTTCTCCCTCACACTCACTCAAACACACATACACACCCACACACACACACACACACACAGATGTACTCTTTCTCTTTCTCTCTCTCTCGCGCACACACACACCTGCTGTGCAGTCTTCAAAACCTCCATATCTCCCACAGGTGCACAGTGATGAAGACATCTATCAGGCCATCCTTCAGAAAGTGGGACAAAGGCCAACTTGACCACCTTCTCCGCCTCACACACACACACACACACACACACACACACACACACACACACACACACACACACACACACACACACACACACACACCAAAGGCTCTGGGGCAGTGGGTGAACAAAGAGAAGGAAGCCCAAGGTCCATTGTCACTAATCTGCTTTTCAACCTTTTCAATCTCCTGCCTCCTGCCTCACACACCTGGACACCATGATGGGCCGCCAGACAACACTCTAGTCCCATTTCCGTGTTTGCCTGCCATTCTCTCTCTCTCTCTCTCTCTCTCTCTCTCTCTCTCTCTCTCTCTCTCTATCTCTCTCTATCTCGCTCTTTCTCTCTCTCTCACCGCCAGACAACACTCTAGTCCCATTTCCGTGTTTGCCTGCCATTCTCTCTCTCTCTCTCTCTCTCTCTCTCTCTCTCTCTCTCTATCTATCTGTCTCTCTCTCACCGCCAGAAAACACTCTAGTCCCATATCCGTGTTTGCCTGCCATTCTCTCTCTCTCTCTCTCTCTCTCTCTCTCTCTCTCTCTCTCTCTCTCTCTCTCTCTCTCTCTCTCTCTCTCTCTCTCTCTCTCTCCTTACTTTTCCTTTGTTCTGTTCTTCCTCAGCAGCCATTGTGAGTTTCACACCTGTGATAGATAGTGATTTCCTGTGTGGCAAAGGCCCTGGCTATAAGCGTGACTTTCTGTGAGCTGAGACCCGCACTGAATAAGAGAGGCCACACATGCAGCAACTTTCATATTTAGTTATATTTTAATAACTGTGATATCAGACATATCATCTGTTAAAATCACTTCCCCTTCCTCTTGACTTTCTGGTCATAAAGGTAGGGTCCATGATTCAAATCCCACAGATATTTTGACCATCTCAAGAGAATCCAAAAAATATTTATAAAAGTAATAAAAAAAGTTGGTGTAGTGTACAAAAGGCAAGGTGTAGTGGGAGTGTATATCTGGGGCTGTGTTCAAGCAAAACAAAAAGATGACAGGCAAGAGGAGACGGAGCCCATCTGCACTCGGAAACCAGGTCTTACATGTAATATACAGTGCTCATCAAAGTCAATATCAAACACCTGTGCCTGCGTCTCGGCCAATCAGATTCACACACAGACAGACACATATGAGCGCAAGGGGACGGGGCCAATGGAGACCTGGCAGGATCATAACATTATGCAAATCAATAAATCAGTTAATTAATTGATCAATCTTCCCGTCCTATTAATGCATCTCCAGACTAGTCTTGAAGGCTAACACACACTAACATCCCGGGAAGCACGGATGGAGGATTTCCTGAAGGCTATTGTGCTCCATCATCCCCAGAAACACTGATGAAAGATTTTTTCAGCTCCACATTTCTTCGACTGGCCAGTGGCCTAAATGCCCTTCTAAGCAGTGAAGCACATTTGTGAATGAAATATCAGAAATATCAGAAATATCAGTGGTTATTAGACACAGGCTTAATCATTATGCCTGATCACAGAGGCTCGAGAGGTCACATCAATGTTTCCCCGGCGTGGCGGTGGGGTCATTTAACAGCGCCTCTGCCTCGGCCATCTGCTTCAGCTCCGGCACGTTCGGCAGTGTAATTAAGACCATCAGCTGAGGAGGAGCCGCACGTGGCACGTGGCTCGCTGGCGTGACGCTTAGCCGTGGAACACTCTGCCCCCTCCGCGTATAATATTCAATTCCGCTCATTTGTTTTCAGCCTCTATCTCTTTCTCTATCTCTTTCTCTCTCTCCTCAGTGGCTCTGTCGTTCACCCTCGTCCTCTACATTTCTCTTTCTGGCCTTCCTTCCCTCCTCCTCCCCCCTGCCTGTTGCTTTATAGTAAAGCTGGAACTAGTCACATCTGCAGGAGAGAGAGAGAGAGAGAGAGAGAGAGAGAGAGAGAGAGAGAGAGAGAGAGAGAGAGAGAGACTACACACACACACACACACACACACACACACACACACACACACAATCATACACATACTCACTCACACCCACACAATTATTACTTATGTTTGTCTTGTTATACATATGTTTCATACAATACATGCATATGTTTTGTATGTCATTGCTTTGGCAATAATGTTATTGTGACATTTATGCCAATAAAGCTTGTAGAGTTTGAATTTGAATTTTCAGAGAGAGAGAGAGAGAGAGAGAGAGAGGGAGGGAGAGAGAGAGAGGGAGGGTGGGAGGGGGAGAGAGAGAGGGAGAGAGAGAGACACTCTCATTAGTCTTATATAAAATAGTAAAGCACTTGCTATATTTATTGTGCTCTTCCAAGACCCAGCTCTTCCAAGAGTACCTCTTATCCTAGTCCCTTCAACTACCTGCAATGCACTGATGGATTGAAGCATCTGCTAAATGCATAAATATAAATGTAAATGTTTTTAAGGTTTATAATTCTGGCTGTCGAAACAGACTTATTTAGATTCCATTAGACAAAAGCATTAGCTTCTTGTATTCAGCAAGGATCTACTCCCCCCGCCCCCTTAGAACAGATAATACAGTAGGTCTTTTATTATTTTAGAGCTTGCCTTTTTCAAGAGGGTACGTTTTCTTCAGCAGAGTAGGCCTACTACACTGAGATGGAGAGAATGTACAGTACTGGTTTAGCTGAAGCGACAAGGGAATTCCCTCCATGGCTCTGAAAGGGAAAAAAAATAATAATAATATTTTCAACTCATCTCTGAACGTCTACAGATGCAGCAGAGGAGAAAGCCCAACACATTTTCTACAGTTAGTTCATTTAGTCCAATAGGACTGAGCTCCTCAAATTGGAATCCTATTGACTGTTATTGCTTTAGCTCAATACAAACTTCAGAAACACACCTGGCTGAGAGCCACTGGTTTAAGCAACAAGGGGAGGAAAGAAAATGTTTTCTCTCTCTCTCTCTCTCTCTCTCTCTCTCTCTCTCTCTCTCTCTCTCTCTCTCTCTCTCTCGTTTCCCTCTCTCACACATACACCACCCTTGATTGCTTAGATTGATGGACTTACATAAAGAGTTCTTATTGTTATTTGGACAGATGCATCATCTGAATGAATACACATTCTTCTCATTCAAGCTAATGGTTTGCAATCACATGATAAAGAGGGAAATCTATCAAATGTGTTTTTCTTGTCATGGCCCAGGCAATTTGCTGAAACATTATCAGATAATTCAGTTCTCCACAAGTAATTAGACTGAACACAGGATGAAAAACAAACTATGACAATAGAAGATAGCTCAGTTTCTGATGATTCTTTGGGTAACTGTTACTGCATGTAAATGTGGAGATGATAAATTTATCCACCATATTCATTATTAATTTCCTCCGCCAAGGAGGTTATGTTTTTGCGGGCATGTGTGTGTCTGTCTGTGTGTCTGTGTACAGCATAACTCAAAAAGTATGCATGGATTTGGATGAGTTTTTCTGACAACGTGTGTATAGGGATAAGTAAGAACTGATTCAATTTTGCTGCCGATGGGTGATCCAGAACACCATCTGTGACCATATTGCCTTGGCGGAGGTCTGTACTTGTGGAGCGCTTTTCTAGTTTACAATATTATATACCTGTATAGGTGTTCACTCTAACATATACAGTGTATAGATAGATAGATTTCTTTATTGTCCCCAAAGGGATATTCTTTCTCACACAAAAACAGTCGGCGGCATGTGACATTTAAAACATTCAACAGTACCCACAAGCAAACAACACCATATACATTATGATATAATTTATTCCCTATACATAATGTTAGTGAATGAATACCCTTCCTTCCAATTATAGTATGCAATACACAAACTCATGCCAGGATAGGGGGTGATTCATTCTCCTCTCTTGATAATATTGTAATAGTGTGTGTGTGTGTGTGTGTGTGTGTGTGTGTGTGTGTGTGTGTGTGTGTGTGTGTGTGTGTGTGTGAGTGTGTCACCATTGTGCTCTTGAGCAAGGCACTTACAGTAATCCTAAATTGCTGAAGGTGAGACTTGCCCTTAAGTTGACAAAATGTAAGCTTTGGATAAAAGCATCTGCTAAATATGTAAATGTAAAATGTAAATCTATGAGAGACTGCAGCATAAGTTATTGTTATTTGATTTAACAGACAGTGAAGGAGAATGCTTACAGTGTATGTAGACTAATGGGCTTAGATGTCATGTCATGTCTTTCAGGTATTAACAGTAGGGTAGTTGTGTGTGTATGTATTCATATGTACTTGTGCTTGTGTGTGTGTACAATATGTGTGCAGACACGAATGTACCATCACCCCTACTTTCATCATGTGTATGTGTGTGTGCATGTGTGTGTTGGTGTGTCTGTGTGAGTTTTGCAGGCGCAAAGGTGTAGCACCACGCCTAGTTCAATCACACCCTTCTTACAGATCCATTAAGTTATCCTCACCTTTCTCTCCCTGAAGACACACACACACACACACACACACACACGCCCTCTGTCTTTTGTGCGTGTATCACGAGTCTGATATAACTTCAGCAGCACAGTAGGGAGCCCTTTTATCACCCCCAAAATGGCACCAGCAGAGCTAAAATAAGACAGCACACCACACCACAGCCCCGCACAAAGAGATGGGGAATCGGAAGTAAGTAGTGTGTGTGTGTGTGTGTGTGTGTGTGTGTGTGTGTGTGTGTGTGTGTGTGTGTGTGTGTGTGTGTGTGTGTGTGGTGGGCTGGGTGCATGCACGCCTGTAGAGAGATGGCAAAGGGATGGGTAATCAGAGGTAAGGGATGGTGTGAGTGTGTGTGTGTGAGAGTGTGTGTGTGTGTGCGTGCGTGTGTGTATGCAGGTGGAGAGGTGACAAAGGGATGGGTAATCAGAAATAAGGGATAGTGTGAGTGTTTGTACATGTGGGAGTGTGAATGAGTGTGTGTGTATGTGTGTGTGTGTGTGTGTGTGTGTGTGTGTGTGTGTGTGAGTGTGTGCAAGAGAGCGTGTGTGTGCACGTGGTTGTGTGCGTGAAAGAGTGTGTGTGTGTGTGTGTGTGTGTGTGAGAGAGAGAGAGAGAGAGAGAGAGAGTGTGTGTGTGAGAGAGAGAGAGAGAGAGTGTGTGTGTAGTGCTAGAGTGGTGTCAGACAGCATAGAGCCATGAGAGAGGTAATCAGTAGTAAGTAATGGGTGACTGCTAGATGACTTGATGGATGGATGGACTGATTGATGGAAGCAGAGATGCAGAGATGACTTCTGATTGGTCACATTGGCTACTGATGCTGATGCTGATGCTGAGAGGACCTGGAGAGTCACATGGCAGTGTGTGTGCTCTCCCTCTCTCTCTTTCTTTCTCTTTCTCTCTCTCTTTCTCTCTATGTATCTGTCTATCTTACTCTCTGTCTGTTTGTGTTCTCTCTCTCTTAATCTGTGTGTGTGTGTGTGTGTGTGTGTGTGTGTGTGTTGTCATGTGAGAGTGTGTCTCTGTCAGATGTGTGTTTCCAAATGGGAAACAGCATGTGCCTCCTGGGACTGAATTAGTTACTTTAATAAAACATCCC
>JAODXP020000015.1:2466205-2468705 GCA_027497455.2 Sardinella longiceps
GTTCCATTTAGTGTGAATGAAATGTTTTGTTGTGTGTGAGTCCATGTGTGTGTGTCCGCATGCGTTGCAATCACAAGCGATAACGGTCAGAAATACAGCGGGAATCGGCAGGAATGGGATGAAGAAAACAGCCCCACACAGTTCTCTAGTATACGGTACTTTTATATTCAAGTATATATACTGCTCTCTCTAGAGCAGTGGTTCTCAAACTTTTTCTGTCATTCCCCACTTTGGAAGGCAGAGAATTTTCACGCCCCACCTTGAAGGCTCAATTTGCGCACAATACATGAATCTCAGTGAGGAATACTTTACAAGTACAGGATTTTTGTCAATGTTAGAATTTTCATCTTACTACTTCAAAAACAAACTTCTCTCGAACCCCTCATCACAATCTATAAGAATAACATGAAACTCAATTACTCACGTTGAAGCTGTGACAGGACGTGTCGTAACGAAGCGCCCCCATGTCGGGTGCCCCACAGAGACGCCCCCACTGAAAACCTCTCTACGGTCCTATTCGTCGTGTGCCCTGGTTACTTCAAAAACTTATAAAAAAATGAATCACTAATGTACCAGAGGCCTATTACTTCAGCTACTGTTCACCAGGACTTGAATAGCATTGTGAGAAATAAACCATTACAGATAAGTATGCAGCACCTTTTGCTATACTTTGAATTCAAGATGATAATCAATGTAAAGAGATGTCTCGCGCCCCACCTGTCATGTGTCTGTGCCCCACTAGTGGGGCCCGCCCCACACTTTGAGACACACTGCTCTAGAGTATACTGTATATACTACTCCAGTGCTAGAGAATGCAATGGCTCTGAAGGAAAAGCACCAGCGCTCATTGGGATGCCAATCAATCAATCAATCAATCAATCAATCATTCATTCAATCAATCATTCATTCAATCATTCATTCATTCATTCATTCATTCAATCAATCAAATCAGATTATTCTCCAAAGTATAGTATAGTATAGTTTACTTTATTTGATATGGACATAGCAATTACATTGGACAGAACCAGATGCATTGTTTAAGTGTTTTAGCACAAGTGCTAATTCTCAACACCAGTCCATAGGCAGCTTTTCAGAGGGAAAAAAAATACACAAAGCAGACATGCAAGCTTATTTTGAAAAGACGACTGGAAATTGTCTCAAAAATAACACTTCAACTGTGTGTACTCACCATTGCATTAATGAAATAACTGGTTCCTGGGCATTCAATTAGATAATGTTCACACGCAATGCCTTCTAACGCTCCATTACCTTCCGATTGTGCATTAGGCTCCCCTCCCCCTGCACCCCCACTATTGCTCTGCTTACGCACACCATTACTCCATATTACCTAAGGCTCTCTCCAACTAGGGCAAGGCATGACAAACACTAGTGGGACACGGAGTAGGTTACTGGGTCAATGAGATGGCTCCGTTGGGTCACTGGGTCAATGAGATGAGCCCGATGACCGGTGAGGTTTGGTTAGTTCAACCTTTCTACACTCCTCACGTTTCCTCTTTGTTTAACTGTAATTCAGCTGTTTAATTTACCAGAACAGAAGGGTTTTCATTCACCGTCCAAATGAACACAAAGCATGCACAAGTGTGGAAAATTCAGCGTCCAATGAGCATGCAGTGTGTACAAGTGTGTGCCATTCACATTTTTCCAATGAAATGTTCCACCACATAAGATATTTGCCCTATTTTACTGAGCCAGAATATTACTTACTAGCTAATAGCATTAAGTATAGTCACAGTCCAGGTGGGTAAAACCAGCACATCCTCGGACAGCAGGGCTATAAATTGTCTCCCTTTTTTTGCCTCAAACAGGGAGGCTTGGGTGCAAATGTTGAGACTAGATGTACCCAAGGGAAGATTAGGATGAAGGATGGAAGGATCCCTGATGTCTTTGCAGGCTGATATGCTATTTCTTTGTGAGCTGACAGTTCTTCTGGAAGGATATGTTCTTACTGTAAATGAGATTGAAATTAGGTTGATCCAATGTTAAAGAGGAACTATGCAACTATTTTAGCTTAATTTACCTTTATTCAGCAAGTTAATGAGTCATTGCGATAGTCCTACAACACTTCAATTGATTACTGTTTCACCTCGTTCTAGCTCCTCCTGGCAGAGAAAGGGAATATGCAAGATTGGTGCCACGGACTGGTGGCACAGTCTTGGGGAGCTGTAGGGGAGGCTCCATCGGTAAAAATGCGAGCACAAATCGAGAAAACGAAGGCAGATAAAGGCCGGTCCTTGGGTCTTTTCCCAAGCGCCTATAACTTGGTTGCTAATGGGCTATTGCAGGGGTGGCCAACCTGTGGCTCTTTGCTGTGACATAGTCAGATATGCGGCTCTTGTTCTCCGACTGGTTGGCCACCCCTGGGCTATTGCATTGCAAACAACAAAGTTTTTCGCTGCTTAAATTAGCAATTCTTATCAGAAGCTTTTGGGAAAAGGACGCCTGCATGGAGGAGCTGTGTGGTGAAAAATGTGAGCATAAA
>JAODXP020000015.1:2473705-2484831 GCA_027497455.2 Sardinella longiceps
TCGCCAACTGACAGAGAAGCTGACTATTCTTGGAATCTTCTCTGTCCTTGAGAACAGTCTGTTATGCATAGAGTAGAGTAGAGCATAGAGTAACAGTGTGTTATGCATAGAGTAGCAATGGAAACATCCAACCCTTGGGAAGGCCCACTGAAGGCAATGGAACATTCTACTACAGCATTATGAAGAACTGTGTAATAAGATATTATCTCCCTTAACAAAGGGATTCTCTTTTCTGATTGGCTGATGGGGTGGCCATTGACTTTGTATAGCCGGCTACCTGATCCATATCAATGCTTTTTAGAAAGATCTCTATACCAATATTAAGCAGCTTTGTGGATCTACTTTCACATGAACATACCCTAACCGAACAAGTTCACCTATTTTAAAATGAAGTCGCATGTGTCTTTTATGTTTTACAGCAGGGGTAGGGAACCTATGGCTCGCGAGCCAGATGTGGCTCTTTTGATGGTTTCATCTGGCTCGCAGACAAATCTTTAATAAAAAAAAAAATGATAACGTTAAAAATATACAACAACACATACAATCCATTTATCTACTGTATCTATTTCAGTCCAAGGTGACTGGAATTCTGCCAGATTTGCTGGTACTTTAGCAATTATGAGAAACGGAAAAAACCATCCACAGATGGGGAGTGTGCTAAAACACTCATGCTTGATGTTGCCAATGTACTTTTTGATGACTTTTCGAATAAAGACAAGATAATCAAAGTAATAAAAGACATACCTCTGATATGCCTCTGTATTGTATGGCTTTCATAAATTTAAATTTCAAAATATGTGGTGTTCATGGCTCTCTCAGCCAAAAAGGTTCCCGGCCCCCGTTTAACAGTAAACACTCGCTTATGGGGTGCAAATACAAATGGGAGATATGTGGGATAACCGCGATGGAACAGGTCACACACATGCTGTTTGTGCTGTTTGCGCACGTTGCTGGGGTTCTCCACTTGGCTATTATTTCCATCAAGCAGGTTACCCTGTCTGTGGTTATTCCTTACATAACTGCATTTGGCATTTTGAGAGCCCACCTAAAACAACATTGTTGATTTCACCTTTAATGGAAAAGTTCAGGTCACCTTTAATGGAGTTTTTGCAAAAGGCCAAAAGTTCCGTCCTCTCCTGTCGCAACTCTCATACACACACCTCACTGACAACACACACCTCACCGACAACACACACACCTCACTGTGACACTGTGACAATGTGCCTCCAGTTTTCCTTGCCCACGTAATGTCGTGCAAACAGCACAGGTGTGTCGAGCTGACTGGCTGTACCACACTATATTGGGCATCTATCCTCGTCCTGGATGTCACTTGCCCCAAGGATTGGATTAATAAGATGAAATCAATTTTGAAGATACAAAAAGTATGATATGCCCTTGACACACACACACACACACACACACACACACACACACACACACACACACACACACACAATACTGCAGTACAGAAATGGAAGTAAAAAAATGTATAATATCAGGCCATTAAGTGTTAATTCTGTTTAATTTTAAAGTCATGTGATTCAAATTTTTAGAGGACACAAGGAATGAAACATGACCCTAATTTCCAAAAAAGACAACCTCACCGTGTACAGAACAGATTTTGATTAGACTCTTATTCTCTTCTTGTACTCTCTCTCTCTCTCTCTCTCTCTCTCTCTCTCTCTCTCTCTCTCTCTCTCTCTCTGTGTGTGTGTGTGTGTGTGTGTGTGTGTGTGGTGGTTCCGGTGTTTGTCCAGTACACTGTGGCACAGCACAAGCACGTCTGTAAGTATGGGAACACGGGGCTGTATGAGATCAGTCTACATAATAAAACACTACTACTACTACTAATAATAATAATAATACTACTGTAATAATAATAAACTTTAGGTCTATGTGGACTGCAGTGAACAGTTCTCTGTACTTGTTTTTGCTCTCTGCTTTTTACTATTTGTTGCATATTTATCTGGAGCAAGGACTGGGGCACACACACACACACACACACACACACACACACACACATATTTGCATATATAGAATGATATTACATATGTTGGCACACACCATCACCACCAGTGTGTCTAAGTGTGTGTGTGTGTGTGTGTGTGTGTGTGTGTGTGTGTCGGGCCAGATGGGCATTCTAGATTTCCAATGCTCTGTGCAGTGCAGCATCAAGCCGGAAGTGTATTCGTGAGGCACAGAGCCTATAAATAGCTACTTTCTACAATCTTGCTGCTGTGGCACAGCATAACTAACTACCTTTATACCACTGCTTGATCAAATTTCCTATTGTGATGCGCTTTTTTAGAACGTGCACTATTTTTCAGGAAGCTGCACGGCTATGAAGTACAGTAGTTCCACTTTTCCGTCCATATTCAGACTTGCATATCAATTCGCCCAACTCGCTCTGACTTTCCACTGAGCGAGTTGGGCGAACAATTTAGTGACCCAACCAACGTTCATGATACAGCAACATTGTAACTTGTGACCGCGATGTTTTAACTCTGTCACACTTCGTTTGAAGTATGGGGAACAGTGAATTTACAGAGCTCAAGACATGTTAGAATCTTTGGATTTAGCGCTTGACAATGGGAGATGGAATTACAGTAACAACTGACTTAGCAACTATACATTAGAACTAGTAACGACAGTTTACCTTGGTAAGTTTTGATTGAGATAATGTGTGGCGGAAACTAGCTTGTCCTCAGCCATCAGCTAGCCACCTAGCCATCAAAACGAGCATATTGTTGGCCAAACCACATAGCCCAAAATTGTCAACAGTGGTATAAGCGGGATAATAAACTCCACGCCGTGCAGATATAGACAAATAATGCACTTATCGAAGTTAAGAGTTTAGAACTTCGAACATGCATTATTTTTCTATATCTGCATGGCGTGTCGTTCATTATCCCTTACATAACATCTCTGGTCTAACAAGTGATTACAGTAACATTAACATAATCTGATATGATTTTTCACAAAATGCAAAGTGGAATGTTGTGCGTGTTTCTGTGTGTGTGTGTGTGTGTGTGTGTGTGTGTGTGTGTGTGTGTGTGTGTGAGTGAGTGAGTGAGTGTGTATGTGTGTATGGGCTTGTGACAAATAATAAGTAAGGGTGTGTGTGATTATGTGTGTGTTTGTATGAGAGTGTGTGTGTGTTCTGTATGCAGACATATCCACTCATTGTCAAAGGCAGGAAATGAATTGAACCCTTAATCCCATCCACGTGTGATGAAGTGCCAGTGACCAGTGTTTGTGTGTGTGTGTGTGTGTGTGTGTGTGTGTGTGTGTGTGTGTGTCTGTGTTTGTGTGTGTGTGTGTATGTGTGTGTGTGTGTGTGTGTGTCTGTCTGTGTTTGTATGTGTGTATGTGTGCGTGTGTGTGTGTGTGCGTGTGTGTATGTGTTTGTGTATATATGTGTGTGTGTGTTTGTGTGTGTGTGTGTGTGTGTGTGTGTTCGTGTGTTTGTGGGCAGGTGTGAACATTCTTTAATCCATTGTAAGGAAAGGTCAGAATTACATATAGGTGAACGGATAAACAGTAGAGGGCATCTGGGCTGAGTGTGTTCTTAATGCAAGCATGGAAAGAGTCATAATGAAGGTTTCAAACACACATAACATTATAATTCCCCTCAGCACCCTAATAGATCTTTCCACTTACCTGCTGAAATAGACTACATCAGATAAATGGATTGAATCACCCCTAAAACAAACAAACACAACAAAACTGTTTATTTATTTATGTAATTCTTTTTTTTTTTTTTTTTGGAGGATAGATAACATTTTGAAATGCAGAAGCGAAACGATCTCTGTCCAAATGGACATGCTGATTCTGTCTCTGTGAAGGGTTCTCTACAGGCTACTCTCCACAAGCCCATTCATGCTGATGAAATAAGAGTTTACCACTTGTTGTAAAAATTTTAATAATAATAAAAAATAGACAAACAACCAGGGGTCCGTCCCCCAAAAGCATAGTTGCTAACTAAGGTAGCTTGTTAGTTAGTTTGGAATATGTTTCTGTTCCCCAAAGCCATCGGCCAGACTAACGAGCTTCCTTTGTTGACAATATAACTAACTATGGTGATAACGTCGTTAGTCAAAGCATAGTTAGTTCATCACTGGTGTCCCCCAAAAGCATAGTCCAGACTAAGCATAGTATCTTGTTAGTAAAACTTGTTAGTTCAAGCTGACACTCCAAGGTGCAAGTTAAAGCCAAAGAAGCTTAGTTATATGGCCACGTGATGTCTTCTTTGGCTGTTTTGGGGTGAAATACTGCTGACGCGACACCACTTGATGCATTACTCCCACCTACAGCGTGAATTAATTATCACAGTTTGATTGACCTCAGTTTGACTCTTACAAATGAGTTTAACTGACGAGAGGATACACGTTGTAAAATGCATGTTGTGAAAACAATTGGTCTTCTTGACTGGCAGAAACTTCAAATTACAACTTTGATGCAATTAAATCATTACATTACGATTCCTAATTTAAAATCAAGCCGCAGCATTCCCGGCTGGATTCGAACTTGAACTGACAAAACAAGTGATGTGTCAAACTCTACGTGACAGCCTTAGCAAGGTATGCCACTGACTAATTGAAATAACTGCCACCAAGAATTGTTTAAATCATACATATAAATATACGTTTTTAGAATTTATTAATACTAATGGTGTGTAGTTGCTCATTAAATACTACTATTATTGCCAAATAGCCCATGCTTAACTTTCTAAACTGTGAAGCTTGCATTGGCATTATTGGCAAATAGCACGTCCTCCCCGAAGCCCATGCTTTATTTCTGAACATATTCCAACACAAACTCATTGAAATTGTTCCTTTTCTAAAACTCTATGCAAATAGGACAGACAGTGAACATTATCCACAACTGTAAATGACAACACCGTAGTTTTACATTTGGTAACATTGGCGATATCCCATGATCCTAATCGCAACGAATGCCTACGAACTCTCCGGACACTTCCGAAAACATCTGCAAAGGACATAGTTTGGACTAATGTCTTCCCTACTAACCAACTTCTTACTATGGAGGTACTTACTTAGTTATCTCGTTTTGGGACACGCGGGAATAAGTTCAGTCGCTAGCTTGAACTAATATAGTAAGATCTTCGTTAAATGCTACGTTCGTTAGTTTTTTGGGAAACGCACTCCAGAACCATTACTGTTAAACTAGAAATTAGTAATTTCTCAAAGTTGTTTCCCCTGTACATTTGTGTTTTATTTTGATTACATTTTCACAACCATTTTTGGAGGGAGACAACCTCTTCAGATCGTTACACCAGAATAGAGGGGTTAATGTGAATAAACAGTGCAGACAACAGATTTGTTACCGTTTCCTTTGAAAAGGCATCAGTTAAGGTGAAGAGGTTTCCTCTTCCACATGTTCTTACATGTGTTTGTGGAGAAAGGTATTTGTGTTTACGTGATTACATAATCCTCATCTGATCGTGTGTGTGTGAGTGTATTTGTGTGAGTGGTAATGTGTTTGTAAGGGTGGGTGTGTGTGTGTGTGTGTGTGTGTGTGTGTGTGTGTGTGTGTGCATGTGTGAGTGTCTGTGTGTGTATGTTTTAATGTGTGTGTCTATGCGTCAGTGTTTTGTGACTGAAGGCTAACAGACAGTAAGAGCGTGTCTAATTGTAGCACACTAATAGCCCTGCCCAGTGTCCACAGCGCTGTACCACAGCAGGGGTCAGTCCCCCCGCCAGGTCCCCCCATCATCAACACCCTCTGCCCAACACACACACATACACACACACACACACACACACACACACACACACACACACACACACACACACACACACACACACCTGGATGGATGCATTGGGATTTCACAGTAATTGCTGGTGGGAAATGCTTTTATGTCATACATGTATGTCACCATAATTGTTGCCATTTGTGCACTCAAAATAGCAATATTGTAACTGCAGGCGCTGAGAGCGATTGCTAGTTTTTATCTTGGCCAACATACAGTATTCTATGCTGAACATGTAAAAGTGTAAAACCACCACCTATATCTATATGGGACTTCCCAATTTGTGGGCTTCAGATGTGCATTATTTGAAAGAAAGTCAATTTAGAGATGTTTTAAATGTTACCACCCATTTTCATTCAGTCAAAATGTTCAGTTTACTACCATGGAATGGTTTTAGAATCTTGGAATGTTCAGGTGTGAAATAAGCCCATACACTGTCTGTGTGTCTGAAAATTTCATCCAAATCCGTGCAGTACTTTTCAGATTATGTTGTACACAGACAGACACACAGACAGATGCCACCGAAAACATAACCTCAGTGTTTCCCACAGAATTTTCTGAAACTAAGGGGGCTCACCATTTCGACCCCCCCCCCCCCCAAAAAAAAAAACAAAAAAAACATAAAATCTAAGGCTGCAGCTACTGAACATTTTTGGAATTGAGTAATCGTCGATTTATCAAGTAATCAATTACAACTTTGTGTTTTTAAATAAATCAATTTTATACAAAAGGTCTCTCTGGCCCAGCCATTGTCTCTAAACTCTTTTAGCTTATTACAAAACTTTAGAACTTTGTAATCAACACGCTTATTGGCATCTAAACTCATTGTCATATTTGTAACATTAGGCTATGTAATGTTACATCAGTGGAACATCATTGTAGCATTAGGCCATACACATGGCACAACGTCAACTTATTGTAAAACGTGTGCTATCAATAAAATTAAACTTTACAAAGAAAGGCTATTTGTTCTTAGTTTTAGCTTTTAAAAGCCAAAACGATTACACCCCTATCAACAGGAAAAATCACCTGGGAATACAGAATAAGCCTAACTGCATTCACAGTAGCCTGCAAGACGTAGAGACAGAGGAAGGGAGGGAGCGTGTCTGTGTCTGTCAGCAGCGTGCGCCAAGCGCACTTGAGAGACGGAGTGAGTGTCTGTGCGTTTGCTCTCTTAATTGTAAATATCATAGGCCTACATTAGGCTACCCATAACCGGCATCACATTGTAAATATTGTTACTAACGCGTGGTTAGCGAGGGTAAATCAGCTAGAGTCGACTTTCAGGCAACTTTTCGCTCGGTAAACTGCCTAAACGGGCGGATAGGCTACTTTCTGCACAGGTAGAGCAGTAGTTAAGGAAGGCTGCATTCGTACACATTGTTCACTTAACCAAATATTATATCAGAGTTTTAAAATATCTCTGATTAAATGTTCCCACGCCAGCTGCCTTTTATGCCCGCCCAGCTTGTTTCCGACATCGATACCAAAGAAATAACGCATTTTATAGGCTCTTGGTGGAACGCTATTTCACTGACATCGGATTTACTCATGTCAACGGACATTTGATAAATAGATTAAAGATATTTTGTTACAGTCTTCAAATGACATTAACAGCCACTCATAGGCGAGATCTTTGTCATTTTGTAACTAATTAATGGCTAACCTACTTCAGGCCTCAGAGCGGCATAGGTCTGCGCATCTCTTTCAACGTGTGTGTCAGCGCGTGTGCGAGATTGGAGAGGCGCAGCGCTGTAGATTCGAAAAGAGCCTTATGATATTTTTTTCCACCTCAAAGAGGGCCTGAATAAGCGATAATTCTGCATAAGTAATTAAAAGCAATGCAAAACTAAAGAGAAAAACTGAAACAGTGGTAGAATATGTGTTGGAATAGCGGATTTTTTTTTTTTTTTTTCATCCCGTACGAACTATGGCGGCTCTCAGGAAACTATGGCGGCCCGCCATAGATTAATAGGGAAACACTGATAACCTCCTTGGTGGAGGTAACAATGCACAAACTAATTGTTGTGTTTCTGCAAAGCGATACAGCGAGCCAGACATGCCATCCACTACTGAACTTGACTATGAGAAGCATGGAACTGCTTACTGATGGGAAAGGATGACAGATCACTGATGTATTTGACTGTGATGCTGTTGGTCAGAAACTCAAGGAAACATGGATGTTCTTTACGCATTTCACACGTTTTTCACAGTGTGTTTGTCAGGCCGTGAGGTAGCCTAGAACACTATACGTAGACCTACTCTAGCAGTATCAAATTGAATTTACTCAGGGGCGTTGTGGCTCAGTGGGCTAGAGCGTCATACCACTACTTCGGGGACCCGGGTTCGAGTCCGACCCGAGGTCATTTCCCGATCCCACCCCATCTCTCTCTCTCTCACTTGCTTCCTGTCCACCTCTATACTGTCCTATCTGATTAAAGACTAAAAGCCCAAAAAATATCTTGAAAAAAAAAAAACCCATCTAGTCATCAGCCATAGGTTGTACTCAGACTGAGGTGTCTGAGCTGTTTAAATCCAAACGCAACGCTTGGAGGTGAAGGTGCCATGCTATGCCATTCTACTGAAAGCACAGCAGCCCCACATGGCTTCCTCTTGCTCTGTCTCTGTCCATGGTGCTGAAATGTCTTGTGGCACTAAGTCAATGCATTTATTATGTATGACCATAACCTATTGTTAGAGATGGTTCAACCAGTGCCCTTCACATTGATGGACTCCTTAGTCCATCAATGTGAGTAGTAGACACCTAGTCATTAAAAGATCTTACAGTCTCACCTTTATCCGCTCTCTAGCACCATGCGCTAATCAGAGCTAACCCTGTCATGAAGACTTGCTCATTTTCCTCCTGTTTCTCCGCACAGCTATGGGAGAACAATACGTCCTGTGTGTGTGTGTGTGTGTGTGTGTGTGTGTGTGTGTGTGTGTGTGTGTGTGTGTGTGTGTGTCTGTGTCTGTGTGTGTGTGTGTGTGTGTGTGTGTGTGTGTGTGTGTGTACTGTATGTCTGTGAGCTAATGAACTACGCAATTACCCAGGCCACATAGTGAGCAGAATAACTGCTAGGGGAAGTGACTCTGCAGGATCAAATGGCTGAGAAGGTCGGCAGGAAGCTGTAGCTCGAGCCTGTGTGCCTTGTGTCTCATTACTCCCCTGGAACGTCATGATTAAACAGGACTGGCCTTTCAGAGGGGCCACGTCAAGAGGCACGTACAACTGAAGACAATTATGCCACCACCACTTCCCCTGATAAGATGCCAGTGCAGACTAACTATATATACACCTCAATAATCAGTGCAACATGAGAGAGAGAGAGAGAGAGAGAGAGAGAGAGAGAGAGAGAGAGAGAGAGAGAGAGACTTATGTACTATTTCAGGTCGAAAGTCCCTAGACAAGGAAATGATTATGTAATAATGTCTATTTATAATTATGTAGTAATAATGTTCATGATAATTATGTCCCATCTCATTAAGTACTACACACACACACACACACACACACACACACACACACACACACACACACACACACACACACACACACATATGCAAACTTAAAGGGTACTGTCTCTATTGGGTCTTTTAGCTATTTAATAGTATTTAGTTCTATTGCACACAAAACTGTGTGTAATATTACTGTACTTGTTTTACAAAATAGCCAAAAGTTTCAAATATTGTGCCTAATCAATCAGTAAAATTAAAACTAAAAATTTAATTTGTTGCTTTACAGTAAGCTAAGCACAGTCTGCAAATTCAATATAATGAATACGTCGCTATAGGTTGTGTGTTTTGCCCATAGATATCATATAAAGTTGCTATGGTTTAGCCAATCACAACGTTCTGTCTGGACAGGGAGTCATACATCACATTTCATGTGATAGTCTGGCTTGTCAGGCTACTATCAATAGACACTAGACCACTTTCAGAGGGAGCTTTGCTCTCTTACTGGAGGGTTCCATTCACCCTCTCCATGAATATCAAAATATCTCTCTCTCTCTCTCTCTCTCTCTCTCTCTCTCTCTCACCCACACACACACACACACACACACACACACACACACACACACACACACACACACACACACACACACACAGACAAAAACCTACCAACCCATTCCCTGGTTCTATCTGACCTGGTCTGACTGCTGCTGTGCTCCATGCCAGGACCTCAGAGGACCCGTCTGACCCTGCTGCTCTTTAGCCTCCTCAGCAGGGTCATATCTCTCTCTCTCTCTCTCTCTCTCTCTCTCTCTCTCTCTCTCTCTCTCTCTCTCTCTCTCTCTCTATCTCTCCCTCTATCTCTCCCTCCCTCCATCTCTCTGTCCCAACATAGTGTGGAGAGTCAGCATCATCCTCATCTCAGATTCCCCATGGCCTCAACTCACCTCTCTACACCTGCAAAATACGCACACACACACACACACACACACACATGCATACATGCATGCATTCAATAAAGCACACACAAATACACACGCAAGCATGCATACATGCATAGGAAAATGCACGAAAAAGCACACACACGCGCGCACACACACACACACAGGAAAATGCACAAAAAAGCACACATGCGTGCGCGCGCGCACACACATACACACACACACACACACAGATGTACACACAGACACACACACACATGCAAGCATGCATACATGCATAGAAAAATGCAGAAAAGCATATACACACATACACACACACACACACACACACACACACACACACACACGCACACACACACACACAAACACACACACGCAGACGTACACACAGCTGGTACCTGGAGTATCAGGTTTACAGATATTTTCTGTTGCTTGCACAAATGTCAGAGATGGCTTAAATAGTCTCCCTGAGGGCCAGAAGCTTGTGTTCAAGGGATTGATTGCTGTTTTAAATAGGCAGATTTGGAAACATGGAACAAACCCAATGGCTTCTCTGTCTCTCTCTGTGACAGACAGACAGTAACACTATCCAAAAGCAAATGTCACTCAACTTATTAAGCCTTGGGTTCAACTGGGTACATTTCGTAATTACATTTGTGCTTTTATTCGCATTCTTATTGCCAGTCTGTCAGCAGGTCCTGACATTTCTAACAGAATCACAGAGGTTAATGCAGGAAAAGTACACAAACCACCAGAACACAAACTAACTTCTTCAGCTCAGTCTTCTTATACTCTTATCATTTTCATTTAGAGCCACCAACTCACGACTTTAGACCTTCCTTCTTATACCTAATCATTTCCATTTTCATTTACAGTCAGTCCCAACGAGCCTCTATAAAAGTGTACTGTCTGAAAGAGGCCAATTAAAGTGAGTCACTGCTGTGGTGGTGGTGGTGGCCTTG
>JAODXP020000015.1:2484931-2489931 GCA_027497455.2 Sardinella longiceps
CCTCCAGGCACTTTGCCTGTCTAGGAGGTTCTTGGGAGAACCTTTTGGAGTTCCTGTTGGTCAGAGGTTCCTCGACGAACCCACTCTTAAAATTAGGAGTGCCTCCAGGCACTTTGCCTGTCTAGGAGGTTCTTGAGAGAACCTTTTGGAGTTCCTGTTGGTCAGAGGTTCCTCGACGAACCTCTAGGATGAACCACAACATGCGCGAGCTGGGTGATTTCAAATTTCACCGGTTGGTTTTACCAGTTTGTGGGGGTCCTCCTGAGTTTGCAACAAACGACTTGCAGGTGAGTTTTATTGTGTAATATTAAGTACTTTGTAATCTTAATGATTGAGTCAGTAGGAGCCCTTTTAAGTATTACATGTTAATTCATAGCGTGGCAGTGTTGACATTAGGCTACGTTGTTGTATTTAGGCTTCACCACAATGCTATCGATAGCTAGCTACATTTAACCGCTAGCAATTCATGGTAATATTTTACTGATTTTCAGTTTATCACGATTGTTATTTTATTGATATTCACTTGAATGACATCGAGATGAGATGTCTAGATTTACTTGTGATTCCCTTTACGACGTTACATTAAAATCCGTATTGCTAGCCATAAAGCTAGCTAATGTTACAGGTAAGTCATGCAACATGTAACGTATCGATAGCATGACTGTTCGTCTTTAGACAGCATTTTTATAACAAACATGTTTTCTTCCGGAGACTATGTTGATACGTGTTTATAAGTTTGGGACAAACTGGCGAAAAGTTAGCCTTTGATATGGTATGACAATTTTGGAAAAACTTGGCTTCAAGCTACCTGGTGTGCTAGATTAACCCAGGATTAACCCATAAATGCCATCATAGTTTGCGTTGTATGCCAAACTGAACGCGAAACAGACAGAAACAGCTGTCGCCATCGACAGGACTGCTCCTGCCTATGAATGAACAAGTGGTCTGCAATCTTGCAATTTATGTTTCTATTCTGTAATGTACTGTATCATTGGTCATCACCATGTTACCCTACAAAACTTAGTGAGGTTTATGATGAAACCATTGACACTGTGGCCAGACAATATACCTGGCCTTCATGCTGGTGCTGTGTAATGATTTAGAATGCCATGCAATTAGTTTAGTCAGTTATTGTTAATTTTTGTTGCCAGTGACTGTCAAGTTAAACATTAATTTCTGTTTTGTTTTGTATGTTTGTCTGTTTGTTTGCAGATTCAGATTCCACACTGGACAGTTTAAACCATCTCTCACTGGCTTTAATCAAATAGCCAAGAACGTTTGCTGAATTTGAGGTAAATTTGTGAATCTCATGAAAAGGGGAAGGGTAATAATCATAATGATTTCTCAAGGGAACTAACCTAATTGGAGTACTGTGTGATTTCCCTCTGCTGTTACAGGCTTCCCAAGTTACCCACCGGCCACCACCCTAGCAAAGACCTGATGAAAAAAGTGAGGTCTTCAAAACTTTGTTATAGCCTAGCTGTCAACATCACTGTACACTTAAAGAACTGGGATGTTGGTTGACTCTGGATAATGTGAAACGTGTGTATGTTGTAAGTTGGTTTGGTGAATGTAATTTCACTACTGATACACTCAATATGTCAATTTATGTGACAATTAAATCCCCTTGAATTTAATGTATTATCTTTTTTGTGTGTTTTATGCAAAGCTTCTTGCAGAAATAGCTCAATGTTGACGTTGACTGCAAAACAGTCAGAACAGATGATTCTGATGAATGAAGAGGCCAAGAAGGTACTGGTACCATTACACACTTACTCTGGTTACTGAATTAGAATTGTGGTCTGCAGTTAGTGTCTCTAATGTTATTGTCATACTGTATTATTTTTAGGTCTTCAAGTGATCCTCACAACACTACTTCTACCACACGTTAGCTTAATGTTGACGTTGACCACAATGTCAACAGAAATGGGACCTGTCACTAGAAAAGTCAGAAGAAGAATTCAGTCACCATTCCATGGGACGCAATATTTTTCTGATGAATGAAGAGGCCAAGAAGGTACTATTACCCACTTTCTATGATTACTGAATCAATATTGTGGTCTGCAGTTAGTGACTCTAATGTTATTGTCATATTATTTTTAGGTCTTCAAATGATCCTTACAACTCTACTTCTACCATACATCAACTCAGTGTTGATCACTATGTCATAACAGAAATGGGAAAAGTCATAGAAGTATGAAAAGTCATAGAAGAATTCAGTCAACAGTCCATGGACCGGGATCTTTTTCTGATGTATGAGGAGGCCGAAAAGGTACCATTACCATGTTTCTATTGTTATTGATTTAGAGTTGTCTGTAGTTAGTGTTGTATCACTAATGTTATTTCCATGTTATTTTTAGGTCTTCAAGTGATCCTTGCAACACTTCTTTATAATCACAACAATATTCGGCTACGCTTATGTTGATGAATTTGTGATCGTCACTCCCCTTGGAGCAAAGAGAGGAAAGCACAAGCTAACGGCTGTGTATTTCAAGTAAGGGAATCTCCACTATCGTTATACATCCAAAGTTGAACATATCCACCTTTCCATCTTGGTAAAACACAAATATATCCATAAAGACACATTAAATTATGATGATGTATTCAGGCCTCTCTGGTTTGCAGTTAGTGTTGTATCTCTAATGTTATTGCTACATTATTTTTAGGTCTTCAAGTGATCCTCGCAATGGGACCTGTTGCAATGGAAGTCTTAGAAGAATTCAGTCACCAGTCCATGGGCTGGGATCTTTTTCTGATGTACAAGGAGGCTGAAAAGGTACCATTACCACCTTTCTGTGGTTACTGAATTAGAGTTGTGGTCTGTAGTTAGTGTTGTATCTCTAATGTTATTTCCATGTTATTTTTAGGTCTTCAAGTGATCCTCGCAACATTACTTCTACCATATCTATTAGAGGGAGGATCCAAATGCCCTATACGTCATTAACAAGGTGTGGTTTATTTTTATTTGGTTAAAGTTCTGTTTTGAAATGCCTCAGAAGTTTAATGTAAGTTTTCTGTCTTCCCTAGGACCCAGAGGTTTTGACCCCTGACCTAGTACCGGCAACCCCTTCCTAGAGGCTTTTGGTGTTCGTCTGGACTCACCCCCACAGTCAGCAAAATGGCTAACTATTTTTTTTTTTTTTTTTAAGGAATGCTGCATTGTCTAAACTGTTGTCTCTGTCACACACTGTCTGTAGCTTACTGGCGCTCTCTCTATCTGCAAAAAAATGTGTTTGTATTTTTAACAATTAAATGTTTAGTAGGCCTACGTCCTAAAATCCCAAAACTTACAACTAAAATGACTGTGTACAATAGACCTTTACAGTATGTTCAAACTCCTCCAAACATCCTCTGTTTATTACTCTCTGCTTCTCATTTTGTAAACCATAAAGTTTTGTTATGTATTACTGTAATGAGATTCAATTGTCTACATTTTATAACAGTTACATGGACATATTGGGTATGTTATACTAATATGGTATTTGTTGTTATTTGCTTGAAATGTAACATGTTGCTGTATCAATAAAATAAAATGTTATGCTTATTTGTGTATTATTGTTATTATTATTATTATTATTATTAGCCTATAAAATAATAAAAATAAAACAAATAAACCTCAGGGGTCTTTGAGGAACCTTTTCAAGGGGTTCTTGGAGGAACCTATAGGGGTCTTTGAGGAACCTTTTCAAGGGGTTCTTGGAGGAACCTTTTACAGAGGGTTCCTCGAGGAACCTATCTGAACAGAAAAGGTTCCTCCACAGTGGCAATGGTGAGGAACCCCAAAAGGTGCCTCGAGGCTCCTCCAATTCTAAGAGTGTGGTTCAATATAATGGCCATGTTTCTTATGTTTCCTGTCACCTGTCAGTCCTGCCCCCATGCAACAGAGCCCGTTATGTAACACCCACAACTGCATTACAGCCATTTGGGCCATTTCTTCTAGAACAGTCCAGGAACTCCCACAAATGATTTCACCATTTATCGTTTACTCTGAGGCTGAAGTGATTTTACCATGAAATTATTTGACCATTTCTATACTTAGGCTCCTAATTCAATCCAATTCATTTATTGGCAAGTGTTGTCCTAACTAATATGATGGCAATGTTGAACCTGTTAGAACTTGACAGACAATATGACATTTCACAATGTTTGTAAAAGAGAGACGCTGAGATACTTCCGGATGGCAATGTGAATACATCCCACCAGGGACAGCCTGTCTTAAGTGAATTCGCCTTTATGACCCGTTATTACCTTTGCCAAGGAGGTTATGTTTTCGACGGCGTGTGTGTGTGTGTCCGTGTGTGTGTGTCTGTCTGTCTGTCTGTCTGTCTGTGTACAACATAACTTGAAAAGTGCTGCATGGATTTGGATAAAATTTTTGGAAATCGTGTGTATTGGGATGAGTAAGAACCGATTCGATTTTGGTGGCATTCGGTGATCCAGAACACCATCTGTGACCACATTGTCTTGGCAGAGGTCTGCGCTCTCTGAGCGCTTCTCTAGTTTTGTAAGATGAGATGAAAAATGTGGACTGTTAAATCTGAAGATGTAGGTTTTGTGACCAGAAAATACACCTTTTGTGATATATGATGTCTCTAGGCCTATACCTGTCACCCACTTAGCAGCCCATACTGGTGAGGTAGGCTAAGTGTTATGTGCCAAAATATGCAAACTTTTAACTACCGTTTGGTTAAGAACTTTTTGGCTTTTCCCACCCAGAAGAACATGCGTTACTGCTGTGACATCATGGCAAACTGTCGTAGGGTATCTAGGTAGCTATATGCGTATATCTATGGTCCCAATAATAGACCAGAAAGAAGAAGAGAGTGATTTATAGGGTGCAGTTATAGAGGCGACCACCTGAGCCCCATTGCACTCTGGGACGTCATCTAACTGTATACTTTTATGGCACAGACAAGGGCTTATGAAAACACACACACACACACACACACACACACACACACACACACACACACACACACACACACACACACAATCACTCT
>JAODXP020000015.1:2492431-2494931 GCA_027497455.2 Sardinella longiceps
AAACACCTTATAAATAAAACAAAGTAACTTAATTGCAGTATGGCATTATTCACTGCATTGCTTCCAGACAACAGCATCATCTAACAGTGCCAGTAAGCTTTTGGAAGATGTTTGGAAGGTTATTGTGCGATTCAGATAATAAGCTCTAGTTTTACATCAAAAACTGCATAGTGCTGCTTTAAATAAAAAAAATAATAAACCATAAGCAACCTACCTACTAGAATATCTATAACTTTGTATGAGATAAAATACCTGGAGGTACAGGTGTGGTGTGGTGTGTGTACAGTATGTGTCTGATGCCTCCAAAAAAGTGTGTGTGTGTGTGTGTGTGTGTGTGTGTGTGTGTGTGTGTGTTGTGTGTATGTCTTGAGTGTGTCGTGTGTGTGTGTGTGTGCTTTGTGTATGTGTCTGAGTGTCTCCGAGAGTGATTGTGTGTGTGTGTGTGTGTGTGTGTGTGTGTGTGTGTTGCCAGGAACTGGCGTGGAAGCGTGGATGAATTTTACATGGCCCTTCTCGGAAGTCTCCCTCATCTAGGGGTAATGATGATCAGAGGTCAGCTTAGTTTCTGCTTGTGGTCCTCTCTGCATGTCCGAACTAAACAGAAGGAACCGCACAGTCAGTGGCATCGCAATCATTGCAGTTATTCAAGTACCGTCTTATTTCAGCATTATACAGATCTATTGCTAACTTCAAAACTGATGTATGAAGAGTTTGGTTCCAAAACGCTATAAATCCATTTTTGAAAATACTCAAAGATTTGAAAGATTTAGAAATTATTGATTAATCTTCAATTATGTTGATTTTATTTTGTGATAATAAATCAAGTAAAAGTATCCCCAAAGTAGTTACACTCATACATCTAAAAATTTAAATGTAATAAAATGATTTCTGAAAGTGACATAGAATGGCTTTTATATAGCGTTTTGATAATGTCTGTTACCTAAAAGAGATATGAGGTAGCACTTATTCCAGCAAACTTATAGTCTCACCATTCTTATCTAGGCTACTACTTACCCAGTACTTCACGGGCTGTAATTAAAGCATTACCAGATAGGATGTCAATTTGTGTAACAGAGAGAGAGAGAGATGAAATATATTCTGTATAGTCAATTTAACAACAGGAGGTTCACTTCTGTACAGTAATGATTTCACAATTTTCCAGCAAGATATACACATTTACATATGCATATAATGTTTCAGTATGTTCACAAATGATCAGACCTTGGCTATAGGATCCGTACTAGCTTTCAAACGACAGCTGCAAGCAATAGGATAGCGCTACAACCACAGCTTTGACTACAACCAATCAGAGCAATGAACCCCACGATTCCCTGCGAACACACACACACACTAGCCTGGCGAATGCCAAACTAGAATCACAAGTGATATTTAGTCTGGGGACCTACCTATTGCATTTCTCGTAGCGGAAGCATCGTTTACAATTGTCCATAGCCGTTTATTGGGCGCTACGAATGTCTATCATAGCGTCTGTACATACCTCGGAGCCAATACCAGAGCCACCACGTGACGTAAAATGCAATCGAGGACCGTACAAATCCCTTTTGTTCTGCGATTGGATACCGAAAGCAGGCGAGACAAACGCCATGGTCACCATGTGCTCTGCAGAGTGCAACGAAACAAGCGTGCAAGGAGCATGGGAACTCACACACACACACACACACACACACACACACACACACACACACATACAAACACAGCCACTCTGTAAACAGAAATCTTCAATGGCTATTACCATTTACATGTTCTTTATGAGGTTATCAGAAATTTGATAAACTCACCTAGGTTTTACTATTCCGATGTATTTGAATTACATTTACACCTTAATCTGGGTAATTTTGTTATTCTGTCTGGTGAACAAATGGAAATATTTAAAATGTGTGCAAACACGTCAGAATGTATTATTAAGCTGATTATTTCCAGTTATCGCATTATAGCGATCCTGTAAACATGGTCATTATGAATTATAATGACTAACCCCTGCCCTTTGATCTAACTTGTGTGTGTAGGCCTATAGCCAATGGAAAGCTCCGAAGAACATCAGCAACATTACAGAATTGCACTGATGAATCAGACCAGCTTATGACATCATCTCTCCTAGCATTGTCTGATTGGAGGGAGCTGTGGATACGGGTAAGTAAATTACCAATGTGAGCAATGGAGTATTGGTGTGTGTGTGTGTGTGAGTGTGAGTGTGTGTGTGTGTGTGTGTGTGTGTGTGTGTGTGTGTGTGTGTGTGCACTCGTCTGTGTGTGTGTGTGTGTGTGTGTGTGTGTGTGTGTGTGTGTGTGTGTGTGTGTGTGCACTCGTCCGTGTGTATGTGTGTGTGTGTATGTGTGCACTCGTCTGTGTGTGTGTGTGTGTGTGTGTGTGTACTCGACTGTGTGTGTATGTGTCAGTGTGTGTGTGCACTTGCCTGTGAGTGTGTGTGTGTGCTTGTGTGTGTGTTTATATATGTGAGAGTTTGTGTGTGCACTTGTCT
>JAODXP020000015.1:2504931-2509931 GCA_027497455.2 Sardinella longiceps
ATTTGCAGTGTGAACAATCGTGTCATCTCCCAGGCTTGTGTCGTCATTGGCCGTCATTATGCATGTGTTACCCTATCGTAAAACAACACAATTGCATGTGTTACTCTGTCATAAAACAACACAACTGCATGTGTTACTCTGTTCTAATACAACACAGTTGAAATTTGGTTAATACTAACTGAAATACACAACAATATAAAACATGACATTTTTCAATATTTTTATAACTAGAACCAAGCTCAACTATGCTACTACCTGTGTGGGCTACAGAGAAGTCTTCAAAGCTCATTGGCTGTGCATGTGAAAACAACATTATCATGTAGAAGCAAGGAAAAATACAGCATAATGTCTTATAAGTGCACACAAACAATCAGAGAGGGAGAGAGAGAGAGAGAGAGAGAGAGAGAGAGAGAGAGAGAGAGAGAGAGAGAGAGAGAGAGAGAAAGAAAGAAAGAAAGACAGTAAGAGAGAGAGTTTTTTTCAGAATGGGCCCATGCCTTGCATGACTGTGTGTCCAATTTTAAGTGATATATGATACACGCATTGCGATAAATGACGCACAATAACAGCAGCACACACATTATTCTTGTGTGTGAAACAATCCATCCTAGGTGATTTACTCCAAGTGACTAACACACTTCTCGGCTCCGACTCAGCCCTTGCTGGTGCTAGTGATGAAGATGATGATGATGATGATGATGATGATGATGAGCAGGTACAGTAATGGTGGCTTGTTAGGTGTTCCTTTCAGACACGACTGAGCTGAAATCTCTCCACGTCATTACTGCAGCAATTACAACCCTGGGGTTGGCCACTGAGACACTGAGACACAGGCACCTACTAGGGGACAGCTGGGATGTCACAACTCCTAATGCTGTCAACTCTTGGAGCAACCATGCCCTCTACTGGTGTATTGAAGAATGACATCAACAGGTGGACCGATGACAGGGCCTTTGCCAAAGACTTTCACTTGACTAAAATGCTATATTGTTCATTTTGGTCATTCCGTGCTTCTAATAAATTGTTGAATCATATTCCTTCTCTGAGGCTTTCTGGTATGAATACTGGAGTGTGTTTTGAGTTGGGAAAGACTGGTTGGTTTGGTGCACCTGTCAATCACAGGTGAGATTAATGAGGCATATAGTCTCCAGTTAATCCAAGTGAAAGATCAAAATCACCACGCACTGATAGTCTGGGTTAACTCAAACTAGAGGAAGGCTAATCTTCATATTCCGCCAGAATAGCGTTACCATTTCACTCTTCACATTTTACTACATATTTCTCCTTGCTATTCAGTTGCTGAAGCACAAAAGATATGGATATGGATATCAATGCTTTCGTGAGTACACCTATGCATGTTTTTGAATTAACATAGGTGCTTATGCATGCGCATAAATTTAGGCTACACTTGCATATTATATTATATTATATTATATTATATTATATTATATTATATTATATTATATTATTATACTGTTGGTTATTATTCACTGTAAATATTCTGATAATTTTCTGATTCTAATTCTGATATTTCCCGTTCAGACTTCTGTCATCATTTCCACGCATGCCCAGAGTGGGAGTACAGGATGTACTCAACCCCATATCATAGGCAACATATCCCCTTCTGAGTGGTGTTTACATTTCCAATACCCAATGTGGATGAGGAGGGTGTCCTACTGTGGCAGCCTGTCAGGAGTCAGGACGTGGTGGACGGGTGGGTGGGTGCGTTCCGTTCTAACTGGGCTAGTGGAGTACACAGTGACGTTGAGTGGTGATTTGGAGTCAGAAATAGCCCTGGTCTGAGCTCTTAGATCCTCCACCTCTCTTGCTCACAGGAGCTCCATATGCTGCTGCTGTCCTCCGTGACTCACTCAGACCCCCTGAAGAGGGGCCGTTCCAGGCAGCTAAATTACCCCACATGTCAATTATACCCCACATGGCTGCCAATGCGTCACCTCATTGCCGTTGACTTGCTGTTATCGCCGTCACTTGTGGCTTGTTTGGGCTCTCGGGGAGCGCAGGTGAAGATCATGTGCAGGTCCGTCACAACAGGACGGGCAAACTAGGCAATTGCCTGGGGCCCCAGAAAGGGCATCCAAGACTGACTGATTTTAGTAGTTTAGCTGGAGGTGTTTTTCAATAAGTTATGACTTTAGGCTGAAGTTAGACTGCAAGTTCAATGTAAGTTCAACAAAAATAGTTATATTAATGAAAGAGGCTTGAACAATGATGCTTGAACAATGATGCTTTATAACAATGCGGTTTATGTAGATGATTATGGGGGCTTGGGGCCCCCTACTGTAAGCCCCACTATACAACTGGTTAGCTCCTCACAGTGGAATGGAACGCTTCACCATTAAATGAGACTTGTGCTGCTGAAACGATGATTTAAAAGGATACATGTTTGATTCTGGCTGGTGAGTAGGTAAGAACAACGTAAGAAAAAGTATCAAGGGATAAATCTTGACAAACGATTGCAAGCTGGAGGCGTGAACTGTAGAAGTTTGAAATATATTATATATATGGGCAATTCCACAAAAAAGTCAACCTCACCTTAAAAATTAAAGTCTCATCTACATGAACATACAAATTATTTCAGAAAACTTGCAATACAAAAAAGTATTGTCTCGATGTAGATATTCAACTGAACAAGTTTCGAAAGGATATCTGTTTGTTAAAATTTTTCCCCTTTTCAGCCATAATGTAAGTCTATGGAGGGGCTTATAAAGGGCATAAGTGGGTGATAACACAAACAAAGCTGCAATGCTATCAGTTATTTTCTATTTTTATATTACTATTTTTGTCGTTACAGGTTAAAATCCACCATTCACAATTGTTTTGTATAGTTTAGTATAGTCACGTCCATAACGTTACATCCATGACGCCATTTCTCCCAATGTAAACCAACTTTTTTATACATTTAAATTTAACTTAAGTCTATCTCTGTGTTTACTGAGGTGTCCTGTTTGGTATGAATGTAGTAATATTTACGTCTCTCTAGAAATTTCACAACAAAAACTACTCTCCCATAAAAGCGTGTCCATTTTTCGTCACATCCATAACGCAAATTGAAAGGCTCATACTCTTATGATGTAAATCATGATATTCATTTTTTGTGTTTGCCTATATTCATCCATGGAGTTTGCATAAGAATATGAACAAAATTGTGAAATACTGCTAGGTTTGCGGAGGTTATGTGGCATTTTGTTCATCAGTAATGCATGAAAATGTCACGTCCATAACGCAGGAATTTCCCATATATATTATATTTAATCAAGCCTTCTGGTGGGTTAATCAAGGAATCAAGAAATTTTGAATTGGTCTTCTTTGGTCTTTTTTGCCGTCAATGGTTTTAGGGTTAGGTATCTTGCTCAAGGACACCTCGATAGGGCCTCTACCACCTGTGTCACCATCACACAAGAGCAGTAGGAGCAAGGAAAATCTCCCTTACCTAAGGAAGAAACTTTGGGCAAATCCATGGCTCAGAGGGGTAACCCAACTGCCAGGCCAGGGGTCATGGTGGGGGAGTGGGGAGATGGTACAGTGTGCTGTTGTGTGTGGGGAGAGGTATGGGGGTGGTGGGGTGGGGTGGGCAGTGTGCTGAATGTATGTTAGAGGCAGTCTGATGTGCGTGGAATAGAAGAATCAGCATGGAAGCATGGAAGAATCAGCAGCTAATGTGGTAACATAGCTCTATACAAAGGTAATTGCTGTATTGTAAGAGAAGGGAAGGCAATAACTTGTTTTTCATAAAATATGCATATTTCAATCACAGTCCTGAGCTGATTATCTACTAGTTTGGAGCGATCCAATGGAAATCCCTGATGTATTTTGTAATGCTTATTACACAAGATGGCGCTAGAGTACAGCTTTTCACAGACAGATCCTTCACAAGGAACAGGTGGATTACAATAGCAAGAGAAGTACTGTACATTTGCAATAACACATGTCATACATAAGTATATTTGGTGTCAGATCTGCAAAGCTGTTTTTTGGGACAGAATCTTCCACATTGATTCCATTGGTCTGACTGATTGATCATCTCACTCCCACTCTGGAGTTATGGCATAGGCTACATATAAGTGAAAATAAGTGAAAAAATATCTGCAGGCAATGTGTGTGTGTGTGTGTGTGTGTGTGTGTGTGTGTGTGTGTGTGTGTGGTCAATGCTAGTTTGTTTAATACAATAAATGCATTTTTGCATGCAAGTATTTGCCTAATTAGGGGTTTTTCTGTTTGTTTGTTACAACATGTCCTGTACATCAGTACTTCATTTGTTTGTTACATATATCTAAAACAGTACAAACTATGTCACAGCTTTGTTTCCCATTATATAAAGTGGAGTTAAACTTTACATTTTTAATTTGTTGAAAATTAAAGGAGCTGACAGCATATTCTGGGCTGACGGTTATTCTATTGGCCAAGCGTTTTGTTAGTTAGGCATCATCATTTTTTCCCACAATAATATTTTATTTTTACAAGGATAGATACACTGACTGACTCACTCAAATGCCTGAAGTATTTTTGTGGCAGTTTGGCCTGTATTTTATTTTGTTTACTGTAGGCCTTCTGTGCTAATTACAGTAAGGAGCTGCTTACGAGGAGACCAGAAATAGTGGTTATGCAGAGTGACATAATAATATAAATTCCATAATTTTATACCACATTTTTTCATTAAAATAACATCTAATCCATTTCTCTTTTTCACAAATCTGTGGGTGGGTGGCTGTTGCAGATTTTAATTCATGTTTTTAACCAGTGCTCACTATATTATAAATGTATTGAATCAGTCCTTTGATTCTTATTTTCTTCCTTACATTAGTCTAAGGCTTTCTCTTCTTACATATTATTTTATGATCATAGTTTTTAAATATAGCAGGATTTTTGTATAGTATTCCACATGTTGTAGCAGTATAGTTGCTTTTAGTATGCACTGGTGTTATTGTTACACATATATACATAACAAATATATTGTTACATATATACATTTAGTAGCAGTA
>JAODXP020000015.1:2514931-2517431 GCA_027497455.2 Sardinella longiceps
CTCTCTCTCTCTCTCTCCCTCTCCCCACACATCTCTCTCCCTTTCTCTTTCCCTCTCCCACTTCCCGCCATTTCTCTCTCTCTCTCTCTCTCTCTCTCTCTCTCTCTCTCTCTCTCTCTCTCTCTCTCTCTCTCCCTCATTCTTTCCTCTCTCATTCCCCTCACATCTCTCTCCCTTTCTCATTCCCTCTCCGACTCCCCTCCATTTCCATTTCCATCTCTCTCTCTCTCTCTCTCTCTCTCTCTCTCTCTCTCTCTCTCTCTCTCTCTCTCATTCCTCTCTCTGTCCTTCCTTCATAAATCCTTTAAAGTGGTCAGGCAGTACTAGGGGCCGTCTGGCACACACAGTGTTTGGATCAGGCTCCTAAGTGCACTTAAAGATCCACCAATCGCCAGGCCTCGTCTCCCTCGGCTCAGGCTGTCAATCAATCACTGCCTCCCGCGCCACACCACACCGCCGCCACGCCGTGTCGCCCCCACATCACAGCACATGATGTCATCAGCGCTGGCCTGTCAGGGCATGGGAAACAGGGTGCGTAGCGACAGGATTGGACGATCCGCCAGACTAGTCTCAAATGAGTGTTGAGTGTGGCCAGGGCTGCGAACTGGTGAGAGCTGAGACGGGTGACCGAGACAGAGTCAACAAACAAACACACACACAGAAACAGTGAGAGAGAGAGAGAGAGAGAGAGAGAGAGAGAGAGAGAGAGAGCGCTCTATCTGTCAGACTCCAAGAGAAGAGTGTTGTGATGGATCCACATGTTTGTCTCCCAAACACACAGAGAGAGAGAGAGAGAGAGAGAGAGAGAGAGAGAGAGAGAGAGAGAGAGAGAGAGAGAGAGAGAGAGAGAGAGAGAGAGAGTGCTCTATCTGTCAAAGAGAAGAGTGTTGTGATGGATCCACATGTTTGTCTCCCAATAAGTAAGACTTGTGTCGTAAAGCTGTGGCTGTGGATGCGATGCCCACATGTCAACTCAACTGTCATTCAGCATCTAATTACAGAAGCTTTGTTATTATTGTGTGGAAGGCCTCCAGTAGCAAGAGCAATGTGGGCAGTCTGTGGTCACTTGTTTGAGAAGAAATCCAAGACCATGTCAAATATAATCACTTTTATCTCATTCTGATGGAAGAGTGACAGTTTTTAAAACTAATTTTGAAACCTATACTTTGGTTATAACTAAGTAGTTACATTTCTATAGTGCTTTTCTACTCTCAGGTACTCAAAGCGCTTACAGTGGAAGATGAACTTCACTAAGCACCGTCTTCCATTACAGGGTTATGTTTTGAAGCCAATAGGAATTGCCAAGAAAAGTCAAAATCGTCATAATTGGCGCCATCTTGCCCCGGAGATAGCGGTTAGTTAAGCAGTAACTTTTTTACGGCCCCATCGTAGCTCCGGTTCATACACCCAATCACATTTTTTTTCACCCAAAATTTTGAAAAATATTTTGCGAGTATAGTCAGAGATTGTTGCTAGAGTCTAATTCCGGGGCAAACCCTGAATGCATTGTGTGATGACGACACGTTGGTAATCTCTATAGACTTGGGTTATTTTGTGGACTATAGATTTGAGTTATATTGTAGCCTATAGACTCTAATCCACTGGCATCCATAATTGACTTCCTTAGAAATGGATTGAAGCATCCATGACTACCTGCCCTGCCTGATCCAGCTCCCTGCACGAGTCCCAGTGTCTCTCCCCAGCTTGGCCAGAGCCTGAGGAGGCAGGCAGCTGGTGTTGATGTCTGAGACCGGCGCTCCGCATCTGCTGTTGATATCCCAGACTGGCACAGAAGAGGACTGACTCAGACGCACGACACAGACCACTCTTTCACCCCCGCTCCTCCTCCTCCTCCTCCTCCTCCTCTTTGGCCTTCGGATCCGCTGCTCCGCTCTGACAAGCTCTCCTCAAGACATCCATCTACAGTGTCCCCCTGCTCCACCACCACAACAACAAACAAACACACACACACACACAAACACACACACACACACACACACACACACACACACACACACACACACACACACACACCACACAACGATAATGCTGCCAGTCGAGCCGTGTTTACTTAGATGACATTCTGTGTGTGTTAAACACAGGAGTTGGACCAAAGGGCAGCCCAGATGAGGTTAAAGAGGCCATATGCAACTATTTTAGCTAATTTTACCTTCATTTAATTGGCTAAGAGAGTCATTATGACACTTTTAGAACACTACGGGTACTTTGGTGGCTATTTAGACTACCCCTGCATCTGGGCAGCGATAGGGAAAATGCAAAGTTTTTTTTTTTACAACAATGAAATTATTAACATACAACATGGCCAAAATAACTTCACACACTGCTTATAGTTTCTGCTATAGAGTACTGTATGGCCTAAAGCACTTCATACTCCTATACTCAATATTATACCACTTCATACTCAATATTGCTATAGTCTGAGCTGCAGAGTACGGCCTAAATAACTTCATACTCATACACTGATTTTAAGCCAGCGCTG
>JAODXP020000015.1:2519931-2539931 GCA_027497455.2 Sardinella longiceps
TGCCCGCATACAGACACACTGATGCCCATCATTAGAAGAGAAGAGTCTGCCCCCCCTCATCCCACCCTCCAACTCTTTGTTACCCCCCCCCCCCACACACACACACACACCCCACCCCACCCCACCCCCACACACACACACACCCCAAACCCCCACATTGTTCTGGTCCCTGACAATAGAATCACTTACATAATAAACCCCCTTCCATATCAAAGCACAGAACACCAGAGTCTGGCCTCAACCCAACTGTGGCGGAACCAAGCCCAGAACTGCTAACAGGAGGACAAACACACACACACACACACACACACACACACACACACACACACACACACATACATACTAACAAGCAGACACACACAAACATATGCACACACACACACACACACTGACAAACACAGACACACACACACACACACAAGCAATCATACATGTGCACACACACACACACACACACACACACACACACACACACACACAGACAAAACATACACATTCACATACACACACAGGCAATCATTTATGCACACACACACACACACACACACACACACACACACACACACACACACACACACACACACACACTTCTCTGCGTTCCCTCTCTCTCCCCTCCTGTCTGCTGAAGAGCGCGCAGAAGGAAGGAAGGCAATGGCGAGCGAGTGAGTGAGGGGGCTGGAGCATATGTTGTTGATCAAATGGATATCATTGCCTCCGTTTGGATCCAGCAGGACGGATAAACGGGATGGAGCTTCATTTGAGTTTTTCCATTTTTTTTTCCTTTTTTTTTTTTGGTCTTTTTCTTCTTGTTCTGTTCTGTGTCTTCTGCAGGATCCACATGCTAACACACATGGCAAACACCGTACTCGCACCTAAGCATACTCCCACACACACACACACACACACACACACACACACACACACACACACAGTATATAGGCACATAAACATATACACAGACATGCATGCATACACACAAACACACATACACAAAAAAAACACCCTCAATCATACATGCGTGTGCATGAACATTACTGTAACACACACACGCACAAGCGCGCGCTCACACACACACAAACACACACTCACACACACACACACACACACACAAACACACACCTCATAGGCATGTTTCTCACAGCCTGTATTGGCCCTGTGAGAATGTATGAGCTTCAAGTGTCCAAACACTGACATGCGGAGCGGAGATGATGGCTTGGATCTGTCTGAAAAGGACACATGGATTCAGATCAATCCTTTTTTTTTCATTAACAAAGCAGTGTCTTTGAATGACAGGTTTTGGGTCTGTCAACTCTGCTGAGTCCGCAAACAGGCTCACTCACACACACACACACACACACACACACACACACACACACACACACACACACACACACAAAGAGCTGCCAGCACACATGCTTAAAGCCTTGGTAAAAGGCGTGCTCAAACTGTCCCTTAAGTTTTCCTGCCAAACAGTCCATGAGTGTGAAAGAGGAAAGTTTGTTCCTTGTCTTTTCTCATTGTCCCTTTCCTTGCCTTTGCCTTAAATCATTTGCCTTCTTCTATTCCACTGCCTCTTTGGCACACCCCTTCTCTCTCTTTCACTCTTTCTCTCTCTCTCTCTCTCTCTCTCTCTCTCTCTCTCTCTCCTTTTCTCTAGCCTTCTCTCTCTCTTCCACTCTTCCTCTCTTTCCTTTTCTCTCTCCTTTTCTCTAGCCTTCTCTTTCTTTCACTCTTCCTCTCTTTCCTTTTCTCTACCCTTCTCTCTCTCTCTCTCTCTCTCTTCTCTCTCTGTCTCTATCTGTCTCTATTTGCTCTTAATGAATGTTCCTCCTACGCTTCACATTCCACTTGTGAGTACAAACCCACACTCATGGTGTTGGGGCAGGACGGACACACACACACACACACACACACACACACACACACACACACACACACACACACACACACACACACAAACCCACACTTACTGCTGTTGGGGCAGGACATGCACACACTAACTTTACAATAACACACATGGAAGCACACACACACACACACTACATGCATACACACACACACACACAACACATGCGCACACACACTTTCTTTCTTTTACACACACCACATGCACACGCACACACACACACACAGACTCTCTCTCTTAGACACACAAACACACACACGTAAGAACTATATGTTCTTTCTAAGCATTCTCTCACAGTCACTGACCAGATCATTGTAATTTTCTCTGTAAAATGAGCTGAATTGAATTATTGCCCCTGTGTCACGAAGGCGGCCATTTTTTCTCCCCTCATGACTCCCGGCAATCATGCCCACAAAGAACCCCATTCTCTTGCCCCTCCCTGCTTATCTGCCCCCCTCCTACCCCCATCACCAGAGACCCATTCTCCTGCCCCCTCCCTGCCTATCTGCCCACCTCTTACCCCCATCAGCAGCAACATCTTGCCACAACATCACTATATTGCAATGCCGTAAATGCTCACATAGAGAACATCCATACATCTTTGCCATACATGTTGGCCATTAGCAATTATCTCATTTTTACTCATTTTCCTGGGTGGAATATTATGTGTTTGTGTGGTTTGGCATGGTGACACCCTTGATCCCATGACCTTCTTTAGACACCCAAACCTCACATCTACATCTATGTCTATATTCAACTTATTTGATATTGCTGATATTCACAAAATACTCATCATTATTGCACCAATCTTCTCCCCCTCCCCAAACCCCAAATCTAGGGTCATGGTGAGGGTTAAGGTGGTTAGGGTTAAGATTAGGGTTAAGGTAGAACTTTGAAGGCAGTGCTACCTGGAAGGTGCCGTTGAGGGCAAAAAGAAAACATTGAGCGTCTCTCAAGCTGGGCTGGGACTGAGACTCGGCTGGGAATGGGGATTGGGGCTGGGAATGGGAATGGGGTTGTGATTGGGAATGGGGATTGGGAATGGGAATGGGATTGGGATTGGATTGGGGAATGGGGCTGGGAATGGGGATTGGGGCTGGCAATATAGAATGAGAATGGGGAAAGGGGAATGGGGCTGGAATTGGGGATTGTGGAATGGGAATGGGGATTGGGAATGGGGAATGAGGATTGAGTGCTGAGGCTGCTGTGACTGAAGCTCTGCTGGAACTGCGGGTTAGTGGGTAAGTGAGGGGGGTAATGAGGGCTCTGCTAAGCATTAGCCACCACAGAACACACACATCACATACAGTTCATGGAACAGGCACAGACACAGACTTACAGTAAAGTGTGTGTGTGTGTGTGTGTGTGTGTGTGTGTGTGTGTGTGTGTGTGTGTGTATGTGTGTGTGTGTGTGTGTGTGTGTGTGTGTGTGTGTGTGTGTGTGTGTGTGTGTGTGTGTGTGTGTGTGTGTAAGTAAGTAAATGAGCCTCCTAAATGATGATATTTAGACTACAGTTTGATGGCTGATCTGGTTTTCATAAATCTGACATCCGCACTCCAGCAAATGGGGTGTGTGTGTGCATGTACTGTATGCATCAGACCCAGCACAGCCAGACACACGCACAGAGGTGTGGGAGTGTGTATGTTTTGGATCTCTCCCTGTGTGTCTGTGTGTGTGTGTGTGTGTGTGTGTGTGTGTGTGTGTGTGTGCGTGTGTGTGTAGGTGTGTGTGCGCACACGGGTAGAGTGGATTCAGGTACAAGATGGTGTGGAGTGCACATGTGCAGTAGTGTCTGAGATATTGGCCTTGTATTTGACTTGGCCACACAACCCCTCTGGCAGACCCATTGTCTTAAGCACCTTCTGTTTGTCTATAATCCCTCTGTACTCTATGTGCACAAGTGTAGGAATCACCGCCATAACACACACACACACACACACACACACACACACACACAGACACACACACACACACACAGACACACACACACACACACACACAGACACACACACACACAGACAGACACACACACACACACACTAAGACACACACACACACATACACACACACACGTCTCTAATCCCTCTGTACTCTATGTGCACAAGTGTAGGAAGCACCACCATAACACACACACACACACACACACACACACACACACACACACACACACACATACACACACACACACACACACACGCACACACACACACATACAGACACACACACACAGACACACACACACACACAGAAACCACCTTCTGTTTGTCTCCAATCCCTCTGTACTCTATGTGCACAAGTGTAGGAAGCTCGGCCGTAATGAGAGGAAGGGCCGCACGGAGCTGAGAGTGTTGCTCTTGGAGACTATGGTGGCCCGGAGGAGTCCGTTTCTCCAGTTCGGCTCTGGCTCATTGAGAATCCCCACTCACCGGGTCCTCAGTGCCCAACACAGAGCGCTAACACACACGCTCACAAACCCTCCTCTACTCCAGTCCGTGTGTCTTATTGTTGGCCAGACTCTTAAAGAAATAAATATTGATGAGAGTTAAGCAGCATAACCAGAAACCAAATTGGGACCCTAAACATCCCTTTTGCTCAGGTTTGCCAAATTTCAATTTGCTCCTCTCCCCCCAAACCTTTATTCTATTCACCTTATTCTGCCCCGCCTCTTTCTGACGTTTCTCTTCTGTGACTGTCCTCTGATTGATCACAAAACTCCATATTGTAGCCGTGGAACATTTTGTTTGCTGCTGAAAACTGCTGAACTGTACTGACCTTATTGATTGATATAGTGAGCACAACTTCATAGTAATACCACTTATATCAGACCGTTAAAACACCAAATGTGTTAAGCCAATGCGTTGCCGGATGTTGAAAGACAATCGTCATGGCAGCCCCCAATTGTTTACCCGCTGAATAAGGTGAATATGTCAGTCAAATTAATTTGGAGATGGTACCTAAACAAATTCTCTGATTAAAAGGATACCTCAATCAATCGAATAGTTGCCTAGTTTCCCTTTAAGGGCTGAGTTTGGTTAGGGAGTACAGCTACTGTTCCAAAACCATTCTTAAAGGCTGAATATGTATTTCAATAAACAATCTGTAAAGTCTCTATATACTCTACTGCCCTGTATGCTGTTAGTGCTAAATTAGCATCTGTGTGACCCTTGACCTTTGGGCAGTGTTGAGCGGGAATGGGAAACGTCCTCCAGGAACACTGGTTGACTATCTGACTATTATGGGCTGTTTGCCCCGCAGCTGGGAAACAGACACTGAGGATGAGACTTTCCTGGAGTCTCTCTCTCTCTCTCTCGCTCTCTCTGTCTCTCGCTCATGTGGTGCAGGAAATGAATTGGATAATGGCAGGCCTAATCTGTCAGATCATTGTTTGAATGCCACTGGCCAATAATTCACTTATTGGGGCTAATTCCACGCAGATTGAGTCGTGACACTAATTATTTGGCTTCTTGTAAAACTGCTTCATCAGAATGTGAAGTGCAGTTAATTACACATAATACACCTCATTATTACAGATTTGCAACGTCATTCACTATGAATACTGTTATTATCTCTAGGGGTCACAGTCAGACCAAATTCAAATTGCCTTTTCACATACAATACAATAGATATGAACTGGGATTATGCTGTTCAAAATCTATGTGATGACTTAGATGGTCCTTACATTATTCTGTTACTGTAAGACGTAGCCTACAGTATAAGAATCGTATATGTTTTCAAATGTAGTTCAACTTTTTCATAAGGGAACTAAAAGGGTACAGTCCCAAGACTTCTAGTATGGCACAGGTGTGGTGTAGCATCACCATCAGACAGTCAGTCAGTTTCCTGATTGCCCTGTTGTCAGTCTGTCTGCTAAATAACCTGTTGCTAACCAAATAGCCAATTACTAAAGACCAGTAGCTAGCCAGGCGTTAAATAGCTAAATAACCAAATAGCCAGTCACTAAATACAGATGGCCAGTTGCTAAATAGCTAACCCCACAGTCAGTCACATTAGCTACTAGCGACTTTGGCGAAGTGACCGGTTTCTATTCATTTTCAATGAGAGCAAGCAACCAGCGACAAGTCCTAGGATAGCAGTGAAATCTATTTTATGCAAATGTGGAGCGATGTGACTCGGCGATAGCCAATGCGAGTGCAGCCATGCGTGACGAGGTACTCTGGAACAGAACCATATCAAAATAATATTTTTTATTGACTGTAAATGACACGCTTAATTTAGAACTAACACAGAGATATGCTTGATCTACAGGTGCAGATAGCCTAAAAGAAATTGGTCACAGCAGAAAAAATACATTGTTTTTCAGCATGAGAAATACAATGTGTGGCGGGAGAGACTGGTAAAAGGCTGAAATGAGTGACTGTCATGCTCAAAGCGTGATACCCTGCATCAGTGCTGATGTACAATGTTTCTACCAAGTACAAGTTAGCAACATGCTACTTACGAATCACAGCCCTGTTTACGCCTTCTCGGCGACCTGAGTAGCTTGGATTTGCAGCCAGTATGACTGAGGTTAATTAGCCAAATAGCCAGTCGCTAAATGATGGTAACTAAATAGCCAGTCGCTGAAGGCTGGTAGCTAAATAGCCATAAATAGGCAGTCGCTAAAGGCCGATAGCTAAATAGCCATAAATAGCCAGTCGCTAAATGCCGGTAGCTAAATAGCCAGTCGCTAATGGCCGGTAGCTAAATAGCCAGTCGCTAAAGGCTGGTAGCTAAATAGTCATAAATAGCCAGTCGTTAAATGCCGGTAGCTAAATAGCCAGTCCCTAAATGCAGGTAGCTAAATAGCCAGACTCTTGACTGCACTTTATTGGGCCTTACAGTAAAATATGAATAATGGGCCCAAACTAGGAAATATGTCCTCCTCCTGTCTGTGTATAATGGCTGCTCTCGTACCTGAAGATACAATATGGGTTGATTGATAGATACAGGATGGGGTGATGGCATGCTGCCAATACATTTCTCTTCTGTCCTCTCAGTCTCATTGTGCTTCTCTCTCTCACTCTCTCACACACACACACTTTCCTTCACTGCCTCGAGGCAGCATCAGTCAGCCAGAAGCCAAATACTATGACTAAAAACTCTTCTCTCTCTCTCTCTCTCTCTCTCTCTCTCTCTCTCTCTCTCCACCTAATTTCCCTTGTAAATCTGCCTCCTGTTCCCCAGCGCCGTGCAGAATGCCGAGTCCCTCTCCACTCTCCCAGTGGGCCTGGCAGGCTGGCCAGCCCTGGGCTGGGAAGCCCTCGGACTGGAACTGGGAATGGGAATGGGAATGGGACTGGGAATCCCTCGGACTAGGACTGGGGCTGAGAATGGGGCTGTGCAGGCTCTTTAGGAGGGATGAGAGGTACGCGGGTGCACCGCTCCCAGAACTTGGCTCACAACTGGAGAATGGCCGACACCCTAAGATTTATTTTTCAGCGTTCACGCACGCACGCACACACACACACACACAAGAAATCTTTTCCTTCTTCCTCCCCCTCATCTTCTTCCTCAAGAACCATTCAGTATGTTTGTTACACCCCCCCCCCCCACACACACACACACACTCACAAACACTTTTCTCTTTTTTTCTTGACTTTCTTTGCAGTGTAGGCTTTCACATAGGTCTAACAGCGCGCGTGCACACACACACACACACACACACACACACAGGAGAGTACACACACAAACACACAAAACAGGGATGTGACAGATGGAATTTGAAGGCCTTTTATTTGACTCATGGAAAGTTTGTCCGATTCCATATGGAGGTCATTTAGAAGTGTGTCTATCGCGAATGTTGATTAAAAGTACGGTACAGTACAGTACGTACTGCTGATGGGTGTAGGGGTGGGGGCGTTGGGGTCTGGATCCGCTGCCTTATGAGGGCGGTTTCTGGGGAAAAGTGTCCGCGGCCTTCTGTAGGAAGCAGATCCACACCTGATTCTCCACCGGCTTTCTGGCGGTGTATGTGTGTGTGTGTGTACGCGCGTGCGCGGCTCCTCGACGCTTTTCGAGGCCGAGTGTCCCCCCAGTGAAATGAGACCCAAGCACCCTGAAGAGCCTTTTCCTCCCGTTCAGCTTGATTCACGTCTGTTCTTTCTCGAGAGTTTCTCCTGAAACTATTTGGCAAACAATGGAGAGAAAAGAGTTTGACAAAAAAAAAAAACACGCTTTTTTCTCTCTCTTCTTCACTGCCACCCACTACCATCTGCTGCGTTATTGTCTTCTATTTAATTATTATTATGGTTACCATACTTTAAGGGGGGTTCGTCTGTGCTTGTCGGGGAGTTGGCGTTCATTTTCTCGCTTTCCTCGTGTTGTTAAAGGACATTTGCGATATGAAACGGTTGGAGGGAAATTCCTCTACTGCATGCGTCTAATGGCCCATTCACGTCCCTCTTAATGACTTGTCAGTTCCCCTGCCCTTCCATTTTCTCTCCAATTAATTCTTTTATTGGTGTCCGGATAAAGGGAGACAATAGGGCCGCTCCGGCGCATAATGAATCATTAAAATTCAGCAGCGCTGCGCTCGGCCCTTGGCTCTTTCCTGCGGCCAGTTGGGGACGGCTGCTTGGCATTCATGCTGGTGCTCAGTTTCAAACTCTATGCCCAGTGGTCCCTTGCTTGGGTTACACACACACACACACACACACACACACACACACACACACACACACACACACCAGCATTTTATTGAACAAGCCTGCAGAGCGTACTTGTCAGATTCAACTGGTATCCAACCAGGAAGACGTGAGTCATTTCATGCCAACGCAGTTGCAGTTTTTTTTTTTTTTTTTTTTTTTAACACGCCCGCCTTTTGGTTTGAAATGTCTCAGCTGTCAACCAACTTATCCATAAGTTGCCCCTCGAGATCTCAAGGAAAATCAGAATGGTAGCAAATACGACTAGAAGGACAAATCAAATGGCAAAAGAAAATGGACTACCAAATGAATCTCAATTTCTCGCGTTACTGCTCCGACCATTTCTATCTCCCCTCCCTTTAAAAATGGTTTTCATCAACCGCGTGTCTTTCGTTTCAGAAAGACACATCTGGGACTGAGCGCTTTTATATTTCAGTGTTGCAAAATATCTGTCACTGTCGACATTTTCCATGGCATAGATCTCGGGGGACCAGTGCATGCAGTGAAATTCAGGGACTTTGACACGTATTTGCGTCACACGTCTCCCTGCCAAATCTACAGGCTTTGGCCAAACGATATGCAAAGTTTAGCGTTAGATGTAGACGATGCATTTCCGCGCATAAAAGACGGTTAAACAATGATGAAAAAAATATTTTACCATTGTAGTTGTTCACAACACAATACTCATCATTCAGAGAAAAGATACGTTTATTTTTTTCACAGAAATTACCAACAAGTAAGGTTAGCTGTGCTTCTGAGGATATTTTAGTAAACATAGAGAAAAGAAAAAAAGAAAACCCATACAAACATGGCCTTTCCTTTTAATGTACACTGGGAAAACAAAGTTGGCTATGAACACTGTTTAAAGTTGAGTGAAAATGCAATATAAAGCTGGCAATAATTACAAACCTTAAATTTATAATAAAAAGTCCATTCTATGATATTCAGATAGCACCAAATTATGCTAGAAAGTGGCAAGTCTCCCTAAAGTCGCATTATTAGGTTTATCGACAAAGGCATTTTGCAAGAAGTTGTTAATTAAATAAAGAATATGCTTTCTGGTCAGTCCGAGGCAACAAAGCTCCGAACATGGACAATTCAAGTGCCACTGAACTAGGGCATCGGGGAAAATACATTTAAAAAACACCCGAATGTATTCCAATATTCAAAAAACTTGTATACTGGAAATGAAAGTCCTTTCCGAAATTCTTTGAGATTGAATCTATCCATATGGGTAAAGCGACAATAGTCGTGGGCTAATGTATAGACAAGCTGGCGGTGTCAAGAAAGGTTTCCACCTCTGTCTCGAGAAAAGCCCTGCGCTTCCCGCTGTGCCAAAAAAAAAAAAAAAAAAAAAAGCTGACGCCTGTTATCTTACAGCGTTTCCGCTTGCTCCACATCATGACTAATCGCGATTCGGTAGGCATAGCAGTTAGACACCTGTTTCATCGCATGGTATGCCATTGGTCCCAGTTTATTAGCTTGATTTCAACAACCTGGAACACAGATCGAGGACATCAATCCTTTATCGGAGACAGAGAAAGCCTGCATTTTGAAAAATACCAAACTCACCACATCTCTCCTAAAAAAAACATCTGTACAAATATACAGCAGCAAATAAAAACGTTTAACATAAATACATATGGAATAGTTAAACAAAAATTATAACTTCACTTTAAAAACACAAGTTCATGGTCCCTCTGACTGTAGCCATGGTAGTTTGTCAAATTCAGCTGTAGAATGAAGTCTTTGCTGCCATGTATTTTAAGAATATTTAATTGGTCCCAGTGCACATGTTTCTGCATTAACTTTCTCCATCTGCCTCATCAAATCAGTTGGCCTGTTTTAGTAATTATCTCCTACACACACGTCGGTACACACACCACCACCATGAAGAAAAAAAACACATACACACACACACACACACCAATAGCCGCAGACGGGAGTTTGAGTGTGTGAGTGTGTTTCTGTGTGTGTGTGTGTGCAGGCAGAGTGGGGGAGGGACATAGTGGAGAGGGAATGATAGCTTAGGCGAGTGGAGACTGGGGGTGTGTGTGTGTGTGTGTGTGTGGGGGGGTGTTGGTGACAGGTGGTCCTCACAGAGGATTTCCGTTTGCTGTTCAGGCACCAATATATCAAGTTCTGCCTTAAAAATGTCCATACAATACAGGAAAGCATGAAAAAGTTGCATAAAGTTTTTTTGTTTTTTTTTCTTTTCAAAAATCAGCAGGCACTTCTCTCTCCCTCTCTCCCCACTCATCTCTCACTCGCTCTTCTTTTCTCCCTCTTTCTATCTATCTCTTGTTTTCTCTTTCTCTCTTGCACACACACATGAGATGGCACACACTTTAACACACTGTCCTCTACTCCGGTCCTTTTCTCTCTCTCTCTCTCTCTCTCTCTCTCACACACACACACACACACACACACACACACAAGATGGTACACTCTTTCCTCTTCTTCGAGCCTTTTCTCTCTCTGTTTCATACACACACACACACACACACACACACACACACGAGATGGTACACACTTTCACACACTGTCCTCTTCTCCGGGCCTTATCTTCCAGGGCTCAGGATTTCCCTAGTGCAATAAATGGCTGTACAGGCAACTCTCAAGTTCCACACCCCCTCAGCTGGTGGCTGGTGTGTGTGTGTGTTTGTGTGCGTGTGTGTGTGTGTGTGTGTGTTTGAGTGTGAATGCTAGGCCAGAGGAGAGGGGGCAGGGGTGGGGGCAGTGGCGGTGGCATTGGGGGGAAGGGGTGCACGTGAGAGAGAGTTAAGAAGAACCCCAGACCTTGGGCCCTTCAGGACCGTGAGAGGGTGGTGTAGGTGGGATGGTCGGGGGGAGGGTGGTGTAGTAGATGGGCTGATGTAGACGGGATGATTAGGGCCGGGAGAGGCTGATGTAGATGAGATGATCAGGGCCGTGAGAGGGTGGTGTAGCTGGGATGATCAGGGCCGGGAGAGGCTGATGTAGACGGCTGATGTAGATGGGGTGATCAGGGCCGGGAGAGGGTGGTGTAGACGGGCTGCTCCCAGTTGGCTGAGGGGCTGTGGGCGGACGGGAGGGACAGGCTGTTGAGGATGGGGCTGCCGTAGGGCCTCCGTGATGAGTGGAAGTACTGGTACTGGTACAGGCTGGAGGGGTAGCCTGAGTAGGGGCTGTAGTAGCTGGAGCTCTGCAGGTCTGTATAGTCACACTGGGAGCTGGGGAAGGACGAGGCAGAGGCTGCGGCCGCTGCCGCCGAAGCCACCGATCCTGCCGAGGAGACACAGGGTTGGGGAGGGTAAGGCGGGAAGTCGGGGTGGGACGGCGACACGTGCGGTGGCTCGCTGTAATGACTCGGGCTCAGCTGTTCGGTCTTGATGTGGGGGCGATGGGCACCGCTGTCGGCCGCGGGGGAGGAGGTGGGGCCGGAGGAGGATGGAGGTGGCGGACCACCACTGAGGGCGCTCTTACGACTCCAGGCGGCCGCGGCCGAGCTGGCGTGGCTGTACGAGGACCCGAACGGACCCCCTCCTGTGGCGCTGGTGCTGTTGGGCCCGTGCCCATGCCCGTGCCCGTGACCATGGTCGGAGCCTGGCATGCCGCCGGCTGCGTTGATCAGGTGCCCGTTGAGGGGCAGGTACTGGTCGAATTCGTGTACGTCGAACGCCTCGATATTGGAGATGACGTCGGTGCTCAGCTCGGAGATGTCCACGTTGCTGAAGTCGATGTTCTGTCGCCCGCTGCTGCTGCTGTCCATCAGTCGGCGAGCCTCGTGCTTCAGATCACCCTTGCCCCCATGCCCGTGGTGCAGGTCGGTCTTCGGGGTGGTGGGGGGAGTGGGAGGACCGTGAGGTTGACCTACAAACACACATCAGCAGGCAGCTCAGAAAAACTCCTGACAGCAAAGAGCCGAGCCATCCATAACTGCTCCTGATTTACATTTGAAATCATAAGCAAATTTCAAGATGTTCAGTGTGCACTAAGCAAGCATAAAACTCACCAGTGTGGTCCGGGTGATGGTGTCCATCAGCTAATCCTGCCAAACCGCCCATGCCCGGCTCCGTCTTATACATCTGGTGGCCCAGTTCTGCTCCCGAATCCGAGTCGTTCTGTCCGGGCTTCACGCTTTTCCGTCGCCTAGGCTGGTATTTGTAGTCGGGATGATCTTTCTTGTGTTGGACCCGCAGCCGTTCCGCCTCTTCAACGAACGGCCTTTTCTCATTCTCTGATAATAAACTGCGTCAACAACAACTACTGTTCAGTTGGGCACAAACTTTATTTTATAGCCTATATAATATTTTTTTCTATTATGAAAAAAATCATCTAAATCAATACACTGTCTGTAATCCACACTTAGGCTACATCAAAGCAAATATAATTCTAATTTGCAGACTATGCCAATAGCCTGCGGAACAAGCGTTAACATATCAGAGTGCAATTGTGTTGACAAATTTATACAGTCTTTGTATTTTATCGGGTTATAATTTATACAGTCTATAATTCAACTTCTGTGTGATTAGTTAAGCGAAAGTGTCGAAATTAGTTGCTTACCGCCATAGTTTGCCAAGAGTCTTGCTAAGTTCGGCATTGTGTAAATGGGGGTACTGGTCTGCCAGCTTTCTGCGCGCAGCCTGCGCCCACACCATGAAGGCATTCATCGGCCTCTTCACATGAGGTTTGTTTTTGAGCGAGCCGTTTCCACGAGCGGGCATCGGAACCAGCGACCAGTCGTATCCTTTAAGAACTTGAGAAACCGCATCTCTAATGCAGGCAGGGAACCTGTCGTCTTCTTCGCCATCTAATTTTTTGCCCAAGCTGGAGAGCAAGGCGCTGTGTCCGTCCGAGCCAGTCGGGGAAGAGGGAGCATCCGAGTCCGATTCATCCTGGGACATGGAGCTGTTGGTGCCCGCGGGGCTGCAAGGGGCCTCCATGTGTGTCTTGTCGTGTTCCTCTGTCATTTTCAACATAGAAGAGCCAGAAAGAAGCCAAGACTCTTCTTGAGAGGGATGAATAAACCAAATCCAAATTGCAGGTAAGACGAACCCCAATTACAAACTCGTCATCGCACACCAAGACCTCGGAAAAAGATAACGCTGCTATCTCTTTCCTTGCAAAGTGTTTTACACGTAACTCTCTCTGCCTGTGCACTTCAATACAGTCTGAAAGCTGCAAACAGTAGACGGTCGAAATACTTTACTCGAAGTTTGGGCCCCTCCTAAACCCCTCCTTCTGAACCTGATTGGCTTTGCTTTTTCACCATGCTTTCAATTGGCTGCAAAACTTCTTCGGTGACTTATTAGACTTATTAGACTTATTAGGTATTCTATGTTCATTGAACATCGCTCAATTTTCTTATTTTCAGGGCCCTTTTATTGGCTTTATGTTTATGTATGATTATGGAAAATGTGTTGAAGCAGTGCGCTTTTTTTTTTTTTTTTTTTTTTTTTTTTGACGCAGATTGTTTTATGCTTTCAGACCGGGCTACAACACATGACCGATGAAAAGAACATTTTGAAAATGTTTAATTTTTTTTTCTACAAAGACAAATACTTGGCAGGTTAACAAATCGTAGAGTCAAGTAAATTACAGTGATCTGAATTATTATAACTTAATGACAAAATTAGCAAACATGATTGGTGTTTCGAATGGATCAAATTTGCATTTTGATCTGCAGTTCATCAGGATTACAGAATTACAGTCTGTGCCAAACCTGCACTGCAAGGACAACAATCTAATACAACGTAAAATGTACATAAACAGCAAGTTCTAATTACATAAGATGTTTTCTGCTCTGCTTGTTTTACACAATTAAACTTTTTCCTATAGAGGCCTATAGACTCGGTTACAAATTAATTCGTTCTCTGTATCACATGCGACTATACAGTATGTTTCCATGTTTCCACCGGAAGAAGGCATCCGACAATGTTTATAATTCTGAAACTTTGGCCACACTTCTGAAATTATGGACATTGGACAAACAAGAGGGGGAGATGTAATGGTATATTGGCCTATGTCTGATTTGTGTTTTCATTAAGCTATGGAAGTGCATTAGCTAATATTTGACAGTGACCCAGGATATTATTGTCCTATGCATCCGCACACACGTTGACGTTTGTTAGGCTATTATAATTCCTTGTTTTCATTGCATTTATGCAAAACTGTGTGTAGACTACTGTAACTGCATCTGCCGGTCCTTTCTGTGATAAAATCTGCTTTCAATAAATACGATGTCTATACATTCTGAATTGGCTTCACTAGAGGGACTGACTGAGTTACTTTAACCGTTGGTGCAAGCGAGATAGAAAGGTTTGGAAAGTTGTCTCCGACTCCGCATGACATTTTAGCCAGCCTCGCCTTAATTAGTTAATGCGATATGCGGGTGCCCGACTTGTTTCACTAGACTATATTATGACTGTTTAAAACTATGTGGGCTAGTTTGTTTATTTAGGGATTATTGCGTTTCCCCGGGCATTCTGATTCTCACTGTCTGTACAAGCAGGCATTTAGGAAAGCCCCGCAGAACTGGATTTTCTCGAGGACGCTTGTCCGTGCCCATGGTAATGGCCAATTTGCATCCGGGTGCAGGCAGGCGTGTGCATGGAGCTAGCGAGAGCGCGCCTCAGTGCACACAAATGTCAATGCCTTCACCTCCTTGGACGCTTGCAAAAGGACTGGTAAAACATTTAATTAAACAAAACTAACACAAACAAAATAAAATGAGCTGCGGAAAGGCTAACTTAAGACTTCTGACATTAGGACAATTGGCAATTTATTTACAAGAAATATAGTCTGCAAATTTGTGACTGGCCTCTTTTCTATTTGTGTCTGACATAGGCTTTCATGTGTAATCAGTGTTTCAGTGATCAGAGTTGTAACGTTAATGTGGTTGTAAACTCACTAGCAATTTACCATCATCTATTTTTCTCCTCACATTTGTTCTAAAGACTTGGTGACCTGACAGTAGGCCTACTGGTACTCAGGATCATTGCTCGTTTTAGAATGTTAATTCTCTGTCTTTCTCATACATGTAGGTGTCTCCCTGCAACATTATCTGGGACTGGACTGGACTATTTCCACAGTGTTAGCCCATGACACTTGTTCAGTCTCCCCTTGATGATTAACTGTGTCCATGAAGGTTAGTAGATCACAGTAATTTGCCTGTATACAAATGAGAGCAGCGTGTTCAGGCATTGTAGTGTCCAGGTGAAGAATAAGCGTGTTGTGTTGAGACAAAGGGCCCTGTCACGCCGTGATAACACTGTGGCATAACTGCTCACTATAGTCCAGCAGGCCCACCCAAAGGTGCCTTTGTCAGCCCTATTACTGATACCTCCTCACTCACGCATATAAGAGGAAGTCGGTGCTAAACAGTGGATAGCTTGTTGGGAGCTGCGCATAAAAAAGAAAAGACACATAAAAGAGAAGTTTAAAGTTCAATGTTTCATTAGTGGCCTAGAGAGGGTGACAGCAGTGGCACAGGAAAGAGAGCGCACGGGAATCCGACAGAGCAACACGGAGAGAAAGAGAGAGACACAGAGAAGAGAGTGAGAGAGAGTGAGGGAAGATAAGAGAGAGAGAGAGATTGAATCACTGCCTTTGTTGGAGTTCTCTTTGTGTCCACGTCTTGCAAAGTTGATTTTTATCGCTGGCTTTCCCATGAAAAGACTAGGTATGTTTCCCTTGGCCGGCAGAGCCGGCAGCTCACTGGGAGCAGCAGGTGGGGCCGACCCTGGAGCTTGATCTCGCCACGGGACGGGAGAGCGGGATGGCGGATATCTCGCCTTGTGGAGTCGGACGGCCGCTGTGGTCTCCGTGCCGGTGGAGAGCCTGGCTGATGGATGGATGGATGGATGAATGAATGCCTGGCCTGCACTGAGCTGTGTGTGTGTGTGTCTCTGTGTGTGTGTCTGTGTGTGTGTGTGTGTGTGTGTGTGTGTGTGTGTGTGTGGCACTGCTGCTGGAAGGTAAGCAACTTACTGTATTTGTGTGTGTGTGTGTGTGTGTGTGTGTGTGTGTGTGTGTGCTGTCTGGAAGGTAAGCAACTGCTGCTGTATGTGTGTGCATGTGTATGTGTGTGTGTGTGTGTGTGTGTGTGTGTGTGTGTGTGTGTGTGTGTGTGTGTGTGTGTGGATGTGGGCTTCTTTGCCTGAGGCTATAGGGAACTATGGGTCCTCAGGATGGAGCATCTCAGTCTGTGATTTACCGTGCAACCACCAAATGCCTGTTTTTATTTCACTGGGTGGTGTGCCATTGTATTTATAGCTGACACACTTTACTGCACAGCTGGAGCAGTTATAATGTGATAGAGTTGTCAGTTTTTCACTAACTAAAGTGAAAAGGAAATAATACATTTAAATGATTTGATTTTGACCATTTATAATTAACTGTGGTGACTGTTGGCTTGGCTGATCTTTGTTGTTAGCGATTGTTGAATGTGTATAAATGTATAGTGTTAGTGTGTTTGTGTTTATTTGTTGAATGTGTATGAATGTGTCAGTGTTGGTGTATATTGAATGTGTATGAAAGTGCAATGTTGGTGGAATGTGTATGAATGTGTAGTATCAGTATTTCTTGAATGTGTGTGAATGTGTAGAGTCTGTATTTGTTGAATTTGTTAAATGTGTAGTGTATGTATTTATTGAATGTGTATGAATGTGTAGAGTCGATATATGTATTTATTGAATGTGTGTAAATGTGTAGTGTATGTATTTATTGAATGTGTAGTGTTCAGGTATTTATTGAATGTGTATGACAGTGTGTAGTGTCAAGTTACACATGATTAGGCTTCATCCACATTGAGTGGGTAGAACAGTAACGCCAGTCAGATATGTTTTGAGCAGGTGTGTTTTTTGCACTTGTAACTGAAAGCTGCTAAAGCAGCAGTGTGAGGTCATTGTGTGTTACTTCAACGATATAAAGCACTAAATTCTAAAGCCTTTTAAAAATTCGAAATGTAATCTCACTGCTGTAGAAGTTAGTAGAGGGTTCCTACAGAAAACTTGATTGAGACATGATTGGGCTACAAGCTTAATGGATGAACACCAATCACGTCACTCCCTAGGATGAGGGTAAAAAATGCTATGACTTCAGTGTATCATAAAAACATCCTACATGTAACTTTACTGTCTGTGTTTTTTCTATAGCTGACATGGGAACCATGCCAAGAGGAAACAATATACAACTACACGAGGTATAAAATTTATGGGCCTAAACTACCACCCTGATGTGAAAAGGCTATATTTAGAATTTAGGATACTATATAGGATAGGAAAAAAGGAAACATGTCTATCTATCTATCTATCTATCTATCTATCTATCTATCTATCTATCTATCTATAATTGTTTTATTTCATGGCTTAAATACAATGAATTTATTTTGTTTGCTTATTTATAAATTGTATCAAATCATTTTCAGTTTTAGTTATTTCCACTTGCTGACATTTGTGCCTCTCCATGGTAAAACCATTAATTTCTCACAATGGTCAACCCTGAGCTGTTTCGATTTATAAAATGTGTGCGATATCATTTCTTATTTCAGCTTTGTTTGACACACTTCCACATTATGAATGAACCACGTCAAAATTCATACCTTTTACAATTTAAAATGTTTTTGTTGAGAATGTGAATACATGTCAGGGTGAGCTACAGCTGTGGTTTGATAGTTTTTTAACCACTACTTAGGAGTTTACGGTTGAGAGTAGTTGTCCCTTAGAGAATACAAATAAGCTACATGTGGAGGGATATTGGCACTATGGCAAACTCAACAATAAGTTGTTCAGTGTTTTTAATTTACAGTACTTTTGGTTGGTTTGGTTTTGTTTTGTTTGGTTTATTTGTGGATGTAAAAGAATAACAGAGGATTGAAAGGATAACATGTGAACACGAAGAACACTTTTCCAACATGCTCCCTGATGGAAAGGGATAGGATATCACACGCAAATACATATTACTGATTCAATATATGCAAACACATACCACACATCCTATTTATCTACTTCATTCCACAAGTAAGCACTAACTTTTTGTTTCAACTCCCCTTTTGTTCTTGCCATCTTACAGTGAAGTTGAGTGAATGGCTATTCCATAAAATAATTCCGGTATAAAAGAAAGAGTTTCATGCTTCACTGTTTATAGATGACACCTCGCATGAACGGACACTGGCCCTAGTTTAACGACAGATTAAACAGCTCCTAATACCACCATCTCTATACAGATCATAACGATATCAAAGATGTAATGTTCAACATGGTGTATTTATCCATTTTTTTCTTTGACAAACCAATTGCCAATTTGACAAACCTTTAAACATTATTATCTCTGCAGTTTATTGGTCAAATGATTGATACAGTAGGTATTTTCCATGAAAACAAAACATGCTAACCTAATTTTGAAAAAAAAGACAAAAAATGGTGTGTTGCACTACAGTAGATTGTGTATTTTGTAATGTAAACACACTGCAATAGTTTTCTTTCTGAAAATGCCTGACTGTTAACATGTTCCCTGCAGGAAGTCGATGCAAAGAGATGACTTTGTGCCGCTGCGCGGGATTCTGAGCTGGGACAGGACAGAGCCGACACACACACACACACACACACACACACACACACACACACACGTACGTCTGGAGCAGAGGATCGCGTGTCCGTCAGCACCTCACACACTTGCACACACACACACACACACACACACACACACACACACACACACACACACACACACACACACACACACTCAGGAGGAAATGCATGACCCAGGCAGACTGTCCGGGCCAGCTTGCTGACTCTGGTGAGTAACATTTAACTGAGCATGTTGTCTTTGCCGTCCACATGAGCACACACACACACACACACACACACACACACACACACACACACACACACACACACACACACACACACACACACACACACACAAACCCATATGCAGACACACACACACACACACACACACACACACACACACACACACACAGACAAACGCATACATACTCACTCACATATACACACACACACAACTACACGAGTAAAGAGAGGGACTGGGGAGAGAGGATGTATGAGATTGGAGCTGCGGCTGTGGTCATCCAGAAGTTGCATCTCATTAGGAAGTGTATGTGTGTGTGTGTGTGTGTGTGTGTGTGTGTGTGTGTAAGGGGATAGGGCTGCACGGAGGCTCTCTCTCTCTCTCTCTCTTTCTCTCTCTCTCTCTCTCTCTCTCTCTCTGTCTCTCTCTCCGGGTGATCTCTGGCTATTGCCACCTCCTGACTGGCTCCTGTAGGGTAGGGACTCCAACAGGAGTGAGAGAGAAAGCCCTTGCTCAGCAAATACACAAAGAAGAAAGGAGATGGTGTGGGTGTGTTTGTGTGTGTGTGTGTGTGTGTTGTGTGTGTGTGTGTGTGCATCCATATTCGTGCACACGTGTGTAAGAGTGGTTGAAGCATGCCGTGTGTGTGTGTGTG
>JAODXP020000015.1:2564931-2567431 GCA_027497455.2 Sardinella longiceps
CTGTTCTAGTTAGACAGAATTACAATGAGAAGAACCGAGGGCCTTGACAGAGTTCCTGTTCTAATTAGACAGAACTGCAGTGAGAACTGAGGACCCTGACAGAGCTTCAGCTCGCAGTTCCTGTTCTAGTTAGATAGAACTGCAGTGAGAACCGAGGGCCTTGACAGAGTTCCTGTTCTAATTAGACAGAACTGCAGTGAGAACCGAGGGCCCTGACAGAGTTCCGTCTGAGGCTGTGAAGTAGAGGCCACAGGGGACAGGTCATCAAGATGACCCAATACCACACCCTCACATTCCTCTCCCTTCCTCTCCTCTCGGACATTCCTGGCCCTGCTAATTAGCTGCTGAGTTGGGCCTGTCTCCAGTATAGCACCCTTGGGCCCCCACAAACCTGGACGCTAACTTGGTTTAGAGCTGAAACACGTAGCATCTATCTCTATTGCCTTGGCTCCAGTAAACTTAAGCATCTATCTCTATTGCCTTGGTTCAGTAAACTGAAGCATCTATCTCTATTGCCTTGCCTCCGGTAAGCTGAAGCATCTATCTCTATTGCCTTGGATCCATTAAGCTGAAGCACATAGTATCTATGTCTATTGCCTTGGATCCAGTAGCTCCACAGAGACAGGATCCATGTGTTGGGTAACAAGAGAGAGAGAGAGAGAGAGAGAGAGAGAGAGAGAGAGAGAGAGAGAGAGAGAGAGAGAGAGAGGACAGGGGAAGACAAGATAACAAAGTGATGCAATTTCAATACATGTTTTTCACCTAGTACTGTATGTTCATGTACAGTAGCCCATGTGACAAAAAACATGTTTGGGTTCTAATCCTTGAGAAAGTCTACACACTTGAGACCTATTTTTTCTTTCCTTTTTTTTTTTGGATTGATTTTTTTTGTGTTTACTCTCCCCTGGAGTGTGTTATAAAGCCCATCAATGTCACAGACATGAAGTGATTTCAGCTTGGAGCCCTTGTGTTATAGTATGCCATGACACCTATAAAACTTGTTATTAGCACATAAGATTCATGTCCTCATCAATAGCTCTAACTAGGGATAGCCTACACCAATGGGTTGACAAATGTTGACAAAGTATTTGTATGGGGTATTGCAAATAATGCAGTCGATCCATGGGCCGGTCCACTCCTTTTGACATATGACCATGACTACAATTACTGCAATAACTTTGCATGCTAGGCTACCGTGCATGAATACTAGTAGAGTGCTACTAGAGAAATGACATTCAGTTTATACAAGCAGCTATGTAGAAACTGTTAACAAACGATATGTGGCTGCTTAATGCTTAAACACCATTTGTTAGTCATTTGTAGTCATAAACACTACAGTACTGTGTTATCAGGTGTCTATTGATGTCACATAGGGGACATTTATTAGCATGTTTAGATGTTGAAAACACAGCTTAAAATTCTGCCCTCATTTGGTTAGCTGTCAGCGCTACTGCTCTGCTCAAGGAAACCTATATGAGTTGGACCAAAATTTCTTGTGTCTTTAGTATTGGCAATAGCTTGAGAACTAGAGCTCTAGATAAAATAGAACAAAGTTGTCCTTTAAATAAGGATTCACACAATATACTTTTTTAGTCAGTATGACTTGCCGATCTAGACTTACGTGTATCTTTCCATTCATTTTGATAGTGTCTGGTCTAGTTAAGCCCAAATAGCTGCCCAAAATCATCTCCAATATGGCAGCCAAGTCAAGGGATTTGCCTTAGACAGACTTTAGCTATGGACAGGGACATTTTCCTGAATATTCTTGATATTTGTGACATTTTTATATAATTGAAATAACTTTGTGTGTGTGTGTGTGTGTGTGTGTGTGTTACTCTCAAATGCATGCTGTGTGTTTCTGCTTTTTGGTTTGTTCATTTAAAACACTGCCTGTATGTTCCCTGTGTGTGTGTGTGTGTGTGTGTGTGTGTGTGTGTGTGTGTGTGTGTGTGTGTGTGTGTGTGTGTGTGTGTGTGTATGTTTGTGTATGTTTGTGTGTCATGTCACTATTACAAAAGAGCTCACAACCATCCATACGTCCATGTAGACTTCCTCAGGCAATAAACTATTATGCAAATAGGAGGGTTTGTGTATGTAGGCTATACTCTCCCCAACCTCCTTCCCTCCCTCTATCTCCCTCTCTCCCTCCCTCTCTCCCTCTCTCTCCCTCTCTCATTCTCTCATGGTCTGTCTGTTACTGTGTGATCTAAATCCCACTATTGCTGTTTTTTATGGACTTAGAGAATCTTCAGCCTCTCGTCTTTTTACTGTAATCAATTCACCAACTGTTCTAGCTGTGTGCGCTTGTGTGTGTGTGTGTGTGTGTGTGTGTGTGTGTGTGTGTGTGTGTGTGTGTGTGTGTGTGTGTGTGTGTTGAACATAATGGAGTGGGTTCCCTTTGCTGGTTGGCAACTTCTCCTAGTACACCTGTTCTGTGGGTGTATGTGTTTTACAAGTCACTCACTGAAATTTGGTGACTTTTTTTTTTTACAGTAACATC
>JAODXP020000015.1:2577431-2582431 GCA_027497455.2 Sardinella longiceps
GCTGTTGGCTCCTTGGCAGGAGTGCTGCTGCTCTGAAACCCTATAGCCAGAGGAGAGAAGAGGAGAGGAGAGGAGAGGGAAGGGAAGAGAAGAGAAGAGAAAAAAGAAGAGAAGAAGAGAACAGGAGAAAAGAGGACATGGGAGGAAGGAGAAGAGAAGGGAAGAGAAAAGAGGAGAGGAGGAAAGAGGACAGGGAGGAGAGAAGAGAAAAAGAGGGGAGAGGTTTACAGGAGAGAAGAGGAGAGGAGGAAAGAGGAAAGAGGACAAGGAGGAGAGAAGAGAAAAGAGGGGAGAAGTTTAGAGGAGAAAAGAGGACATGGAAGGGAGGAGAGGAGAAGAGAAAAGAGTGAAGGAGCGAACAGGATTGAAGTGCAAAGCATGGCTGCAGAGGGCTTGGGGCTGGGGGGTAGAGGGGTGGGGGTGTTGGTGAGGAAGCTGGAGGGAGACCCTGCTGACTGGAGACCCCTCGTCCGCCCCCCCCTCTTTCCCTCCCTCCCTCCCTCCCTCTCTCTCTCTCTCTCTCTCTCTGGCCCTCTCTCAGGAGTCTTAAGTGTCTCTTCCTCTCCCCAGGCCTTTCCTGCTAGCGGGGGCTGATCTATTAAAAGACTGGATAGGTGCGTTCCATGCCCAGCTTCCTCCTACTCCTCCTCCCCTCCTCCCCCTCTATCTCTTTTTGTCGTCCATGGAGCCTGACCGGGCTGGAGCAGACCTCATGTCAGAGATGGAGACGATGGCTTTTCTTATCTAAGCCATGGTGAATAACACCACAGTCATTATGGGCCATGCAGGATAGTATATATACTTTTGAAAATGCAGCAGTAGCTCGGCCAACATTGGATATTGTCTGAATAAGATAAGGCTGTAGTGTTTATTGCCAAAATACGTGAAATATGTACTTTTGGAAACGCAGGCCTTGCCAATAGTGGGTTGTTACTGAATAAAATGTCAGCTGTTAAGTATGTAGCGAGCGATTGGAAATGTAGACCTACACTACGTTGGCTTGAGTCCAAAAAATAGCCTGATATTTCTATTTGTACTGAGAACCCCATATGTTGGAGCATGGCAGACTTCACTGCATCTGCCATACCAGCCCTAGTCAACACTGAGACTGTCTCACACACATTCTGTTGGAAATGTACTAGATTGATTCTAGTACACTATGGAAGTGGCAATTACATGAATAAGCAGAGTAATTTTAGATAATATTAATTCATATTTTTTGTCAATTTCTTTTCATGTGAATTGTACAGCAAGTAGATGATTGTGTAAATGTAATATCATTCAATCATTCACATTATGCCAATACTCCAGGTATTGTACTGGTGTTATGGTGTGGCAAAAAGTCAACATTGTGGGGAATCTCCTTTGAGTTTTGTTTTTCACGGCAGTGAGAGGGCTTTCAGCTCTAAGCCACAATCACACACTGTCTGAAATAGGAAAGAAGGATAATAGAGGTTAGGTGTGTCTGTCAGGGTGTGTTGGCAAATAAATCGTTTCCTGCTTTAGATTGAATAGCAGCAAAGGTCGGAAGCTAATATTGACCCATGGCTCTGCTTTTACAAACTCCTGGCAGTCAAAATGTTCAGGCAGGCCTCAACTTAGCCTTTAGCCTTTAGCATTTAGCCTGATACTGATCAAGGGACATTCCTGGCTGTACCAGATTGCTCAGGACTCAGTATAAAAGAGACATCAGCTGAATATGTTGCCTGTATCTAAAAAAAACGTACATATTGGGAAGGGGGAATTTAAATTCAGACTCAAGTGTGTTTTCATTTTTTTATTTTTATTTTTTTCCAAACTGACTAATTCAGGTGATTCCCGTCAGTGTGATTACTACGTTGTGATGACATGACAGATGACAGGTGGGGAATAAAGAGTTCAGCATGGGCAGGAAAAGCCTCGGCCCACGGGTTCCCCCCCCCACCCCCCGACTCCCATCACCCCCACCCCTCCCTAAGTGGTGCCCCTGGGCATGGCCCCCGGCCCTCGGCCCCCCCTCCCAGCCCCCCCTTGGCCCCAGGCCTGTTTTACTGGCTCATTTGCAGTCAGTGTGGCAAGGCTCCACTTCCTCACACTGGAGGCAGGCTGTGGCCGTCTGGTGAGCAGGGATGTCTGGGACCCCATGTCTGTGTGTGTGTGTGTGTGTGTGTGTGAGGAAGGGAGGGAGGGGTGAGTTCAGCTCAGGTGGAGCAATACTGCTGAACCAGATGCCTCTCTTGCTGCTGCTGCTGCTGATTGTGTGTGTGTGTGTGTGTGTGTGTGTGTGTGTGTGTGTGTGTGTGTGTGTGTGTGTGTGTGTAGACGTTGTCATATGTGTGTGTATTATGGAAACTATTTCACACCGCTACAGCAAGTGAATGTCATAAAAGGTAAATGTGGGTGTGTAGGTGTGTGTGTGTGTGTGTGTGTGTGTGTAAGGTTTAAGTGGACTTGACATGGTGACTGTGGTGGCTGGTTGGCTACTGTTGCTCAGCTGCCTGTTAAAGTTCTTTACTCCCCAACCAGCACACACACACACACACACACACACACACACACACACACACACACACACACACACACACACACAGCACACACACACACACACACACACACACACACACATACACACACAGAGAGAGCTGGTGGTAATTAACCCCTATCAGACAGCGTGCAGCGTGTAGGCTGTGTGTTTTATTAGTAGCCGTAGCGAGGCGGCTAATTACTTCCTGTGGGAGCAGATCTCTCCGTAGGCCGGGCCTCTGGGCCTCTGCGGGGTGACTGAGGAACAGCTCAGGTTCCTCGGCTAGACAGCCTCAGCGCCGACGCAGAGCAGAGCCCAGCCCAGCCCAGAGTGCACCACGACAGGACACAGCAGGACACGACACACCTCGCCTCGGCTGGGCTTAGGCGGAAATAAACTCACGTTCCTCTATGGACACTTAGACAAATACACAAACTCACTCACTCACACACACACACACACACACACACACACACACACACACACACACACACACACACACACATGCACACACACACACACATGCACACACACACACACACACACACACACACACACAAACACAGTTGTCTGAGTGGCAGTGGGTAGGATATGGGGTTAAATAAAGAAAATTCGGTAACACTTTATTTGAAGGTACCTACATAAGAGTGGCATGACGTTGTCATAACCATGGCATGACCCTGTCATTAATGTTTATGACTATCATTAACTGTCATTTGTTTTTTGTCATGACAACATGACATTGCTTTGATTGTTTTGATGATGACATAGTGACATTGAAGTGAAATTGAAGTAACATCACCAGAAGTTCTCTCAGTCATGACAACATGACATTAACAAGGTCCAAGAATGTAATCATTACACTGTTATAATGGTGTCATGGCAACTAGTTTGTCCTTGACGATGTCTTAATGACAGCTCAAAATGGTACCACTTTACTTGAAGTCTGAGAATGCATTCCTTACACTGTCATTATGGGGTCATGATGGCCAGATCAAATAAAGTGATATTGAAAATTCTAAGTTAATCTCATCTCTTTATTTAATCATGCAATCATTAGTTGATTACAACTGTTACGGCCGATTCACACACAAACCTGTGCGTGAGCGGCGCGTAAGCGGTGCGGCCACGGTTTTGGGGCGATTTCATTTAGAATACATGTTAACAGGTCAGGTCATTCAGACTGCACGCGTGTTCTGCGCGGCCCCTGTCCGGTTTCTGAGCGGTGAACCGCACAGCTCCCGCGCTGCTTTTTTGAAATAGAAACGAGTTCTATTTTTCAAAGCATTTTCAATTAAGCGGGAGTAAGCGGGAATGCAGAGCTCGGGCAGCCGGTTCGCGCAGAACACCGCAGACACAATTTCTTGTGTGAATACACAAGCCCACAGGCACTGCTCACGGACTGCTTACGGACTGCCCCGCTCCCGCACCGCGAACGCGCAGTTTGTGTGTGATTCGGGCCTTAGCTGTTACAATACAATAAAAACCATTAAATACAAGTAAATCAAGATATTAATTTGAAGTACAATTCCACCCAACACATCCCATCCCACACATGGTCAAAACAAACATAACATATCCCTCCTGGTTGCTCTCCTGTCTCACCCCCCATGCCCCCACCCACCCACACACACACACACACACACACACCCTCCCTCTGGCATTGGTGTGCTGGCATGACTTCAGTGGCCGGGCCCAGCTGGAGAGGAGTGATGGTCAACACTTTAAACATGATCCAGATAACCTCCAAATTGACTAATAGGCTTATGGCACATTCCTGTGGCTGGGTCGGATTGGGCCGGGCCTGTGACCCACAAGCTCCTCTCTCTCTCTCTCTCTCTCTCTCTCTCTCTCTCTCTCTCTCTCTCTCTCTCTCTCTCTCTCTCTCTCTCTCTCTCTCGCTGGGCACCCAGATGTGGAGATATTAGTGTCATGGTACTTGTCCAAGGAGACCATGTGCTGCAGAACAACCCAACCCAGCCCAGCCCAACACAGTCCAGTGTAGGGCAGTGCAGTCCAGCGTGCAGAGGCCTTGACAGCTTTAGGCCACAGGTATGCTTTTAAATAGCAAATCGTTCAACTCAATTTGCCCCTAATCGGGTTGGGCCTAAAGATAGCACTGCCAAACGGCCCTGTTTGCGTCACTCCAGTTAGTCTGGTTGGAGGCCATCAGCCACACACACACGCACACACACACACACACACACGCATTCTGAGACCACATCTGCTTGCCACCACTCGCAATCAGATGTGAGTTACAGCGGTTTTAATACGCCCCTAATCAGCTTAGTGCCACATTTTTCCGATTAACTTAAACAAAGTTCCCTCCTTCTAATATGATTGAGAGCACCTCTGCTATCATGTGTCTTCTTATATCAGAGGGGCAGATTTCAATTTTTTTCTGAATGTGTTTGTCGGCATGTATGTGTGTGTGTGTGTGTGTGTGTGTGTGTGTGTATGCAGTGACAATTATTGCAATAAACTCACATACAAACAC
>JAODXP020000015.1:2629931-2632431 GCA_027497455.2 Sardinella longiceps
GCGCATTGATAACGTGCTCAACATCCAATTGAACGACGACTAATTGAACAATTGATGGGACGAATGATAAATGATGAGAAATTATCAGGCTACGGTGCTGATGCTGCGGAGTGTGTAGGCTTTGTTTATGTTCGATGTGCGTGCGTGTGTGTGTGTGTGTGTGTGTGTGTGTGTGTGTGTGGTCGCACCACTGATGCCCAGAAATGTCTTTACTTTCCATTTGTCTTTACTTATGTCAGAAAACAAAACATTGAAATGCCTATTTGTTAGAACAATCCCACTCAGTGTGTGTGTGTGTGTGTGTGTGTGTGTGTGTGTGTGTGTGTGTGTGTGTGTGTGTGTGAAGATCACCATTCTTCTTTGGGAACCTTGGTTATTAATCCATGATTGTAATTATGGCACTAACCATAGCTGATTAACAGATGAGTGTGTGCATATCTGATGAGATGAGTATGTGTGTGTGTGTGTGTGTGTGTGTGTGTGCTTAGTTTTAATCCATGGTTATGATTATGGAAGTAACCAAATGTGATTAAGAGGTCAGGCTCTCTCCCAACCATATTTTATACCGACATGATTGCGGGTTTTGATAGTGGTTGCTTAATTACTTACACTTACACTCACACACACACACACACACACACACACACACACACACACACACACACACACACACACACACACACACACACACACACACATCAAATACACACACAGACACACACACACACACACACACACACACACACACACACACACACAGAGGTCTTTGAGGGTTTTTTCTGGGTTTTGGAGGACACTGGAGTTCAGACTATCTCTCTCTCTCTCTCTCTCTCTCTCTCTCTCTCTCTCTCTCTCTCTCTCTCTCTCTCTCTCTCTCTCTCTCTCTCTCTTTCTTCCTCTCCCCTCTTAGAATACTGATGTGTCAGTGTGTGTGTGTGTGTGTGTGTGTGTGTGTGTGTGTGTCTATGGGGGTCATGACCTGCATTAATGCAAACTGCACACTTTTCTCTCTTCTAAGCTTTGTCTTGTCCTGTCCAAAATCTGCACTCTGTCACAGCATCCCTCTGTTGTCACCTTAACTGAATAAACACAAACATTTGCACCAATCAGAGGGACAGATCGACAGGAGGGGTCACATTTACACCAATCAGAGGGGCAGGGAGACAGGAGGGGGCAGGTTTTAGAGAACGAAGAAGTGGTGGTTTTTCATGCTTTGAATATGAAGGAGCTGGAGGTAGGACTGATGTAGGATATGTGGGATAGTTAGGGATGGATGAATTTGTGTTGCTATCTAGACTGGTCAGCTCAGAACATATATGACCTCTCAAAACACAGAAGCAGTCAGATCTCATAATTCTTGGTTTTGTGACAGCTATGGGTAGCCTATATAAACATATGTTTGTAAGTGTTTAAATGGTGTGTGTGTGTGTGTGTGTGTGGGTGGGTGTGGGTGTGAATGTGTGTGTGTGTGTGTGTGTGTGTGCGTGCGTGTTCGTGTATGTATGTGCGTGCGTGTGTGTAGCTCACAAGGTCTGAGGATTATATAAATAGTGAATGGATGGTGGAAGGAGGACAAGTTGGTTGTTCTCTGTAACTCTTGTCTCCCCCATCTCATCTCTCTCCAGTACTGCTCTATGAGTATTTCTATAGAAGCTGTCATCATGGCCGCATTGTGTGTGTGTGTGTGTGTGTGTGTGTGTGTGTGTGTGTGTGTGTGTGTGTGCATAGCTGTATGGGTATTTCTAGAGAGGTTGTCTGTCATCATGGCGGCGCTGTATGTGTGTGTGTGTGTGTGTCTGTGTCTGTGTGTGTGTGTGCGTGCATGCGTGCGTGTGTGTGTGTGTGCACTTGCATAGCTGTGTGAGTTTCTCTTAGTGGGACTGTCTGTCATCATGGCGGCGCTGTAAGGAATGTTCCGGCTCTCCCTCATTAGTGGCCATGAATCAGCCGGAGATCTGTCTCTGCTCAGTGTCAGAGAGGCACATGTGACGTATGTACTGTATGTTCTGCCCCAATATGAACCATCCAGCTCTGTCCAGTAATTGCTTTCCTCCATGCTGCTGGACACACACACACACACACACACACACACACACACACACACACACACACACACACACACACACACACACACACACACACACACACTACTGTAAGCATGGCCTAAAGAAGACCTCAAGACCTTCCTACTGTAACTGCTGTAGATGTGTTATGTAATGAGACTCACTGGCTGTGCAGAGGGTCTGCTTGAGGCCTCACTATCTGTAAGTCCTGCTGCTTGCCATGCTCCTTCTTCTTCTGCTCCTTCTTCTCCTCATCATGCTCCTTCCTTCCTCCTTCTCCTACTCCTCCTCCTGCTCTCTCTCCATCTCCCGCCTCTACTCTTACTCCTCCTCTTCCTTCTCCTCCTCCTTCTCTTCCTGCTCTCTCTCCATCTCCCGCCTCTACTCTTACTCCTCCTCCTCCTTCTCCTCCTCCTTGTACTCCTTCTTCTCCGTCT
>JAODXP020000015.1:2644931-2649931 GCA_027497455.2 Sardinella longiceps
TGGAGTGGAGGTGATAAATCCGAGAGGAACAGGAGTCTCTGCACTAGTGTGTGTGTGTGTGTGTGTGTGTGTGTGTGTGTGTGTGTGTGTGTGTGTGTGTGTGTGTGTGTGTGTGTGTGGAGAGGAACAGGAGTCTCTGCACTAGTGTGTGTGTGTGTGTGTGTGTGTGTGTGTGTGTGTGTGTGTGTGTGTGTGGGAGTGGAGCTAGTGTGTGTGTGTGTGTGTGTGTGTGTGTGTGTGTGTGTGTGTGTGTGTGTGTGTGTGTGGAGAGGAACAGGAGTCTCTGCACTAGTTTAGCTGCTTTCTGATGGCTGTGGATGGATCCGCTTGTTTGAATATGAATAAGACAGGTTGATTTATATGCAGAACATGTGCAGGCAGGTAGCGGGATAGATGTGTACTGTATATGCTTGTGTGTGTGTGTCTGTATTTGTGTGAGTGTGTGTGTGTGATGGTACATGCGTGCAATTTTGTGTGTGTGTGTGTGTGTGCATATGTGTGTGTGTGTGTGTGTGTGTGTGTGTGTGTGTGTGTGTGTGTGTGTGTATGTGTGCGTGTGCAAATGATGCTATCTATTTTTTCGACACGAGGACCTGACACACATCAGTGCATACATACAGACATTCCCACAGAAAATTATTGAGTCGAGTGTGCTTAGGCATCAATGTAAAATGGATCCTTTTTTAGGAGGTTTCCCAGGCTCACACGCCATGTAAAATGGGTCCCAGGCTCACACAGTAACACATGCAGTCGTATGATATCCAGTCTATAAGGAGTAACAGACAGAGAATTAAGAGGACCAAGAGTCAGGGAAATGAACCAGCTTTAACTCAAATATAGCTGTATTTTTTAACTCTAAAATCCATGTTCTTAACCAAAATCCATGTGTATTTGCAACTAAAGTTCATGAGCTTAGGTATACCTAAAATCCATTTCTATCTTTTTTTTTAATATTATTTAATTCTGAGCAGATGGAGACACAGGGTCTTCTGCCTCCTCTCTGCTAGATCCTAATAATGTGTTTGTAGAGAACTAGGAGCTCATTGTGTGCATGTTCCTCTATTGTACACTAACTAACTAACTAACTAACTCCCATGGAAATGAGAAATGAAGCTTAGAGTCAGATATAGCCGAGAAGAGCACATACTGTACTCTACCTACAACAGCGGGGTGTGTGTGTGTGTGTGTGTGTGTGTGTGTGTGTGTGTGTGTGTGTGTGTGTGTGTGTGTGTGTGTGTGTGAGTGAGTGTGAGAAGAGCACATACTGTATTCTACCTACAGCAGTGGTGTGTGTGTGTGTGTGTGTGTGAGTGAGTGTGAGAAGAGCACATACTGTATTCTACCTACAGTGTGTGTGTGTGTGTGTGTGTGTGTGTGTGTGTGTGTGTGTGTGTGTGTGCGTGCTGGCTTGATAATTTTTCCAATGTTCAGAGTGAATTTAGTGTAGTGGGTGCAGCCAACACAGTGGTCAGGTTTTACAGGCCAGCAGCCCTCTCCTCCACTCTCCTCTCCTCCACTCTCTGCTACTCTCCTTTTCTCTGCTCTCTGCTCCTCTTCTATGCACTCCTCTGCTTTCCTCTCCACTCCACTTTCCTCTCCTGTCCTCTCCTCTCCTTTCTTCTCCATTCTCCTCTGCTCTCCTCTCCTTTTCTATCCATTCTTCTCCCCTTGCCTCTCTCTCTCTTCCCTCCTCTCCTCTCTACTCCTCTCCTCTGCTCTCCTCTCCTTTCCTCCCCTCTCTTCTCCTCTCTGCTCCTCTCTCTCTCACTCCCCAGTCCCGCTCTATCTCTCTCTGTCCTGTTCTCTCTATTCTCTTTTTCCCTCTTTCGCTCTCGTTTTCTTTCTCTATCACACACACACACACACACACACACACACACACACACACACACACACACACACACACACACACACACACTCATTTTAACTGTAGTAGCTAAATCAGGTAGGCACTCTTTTCTCAGTTTGGTGGTTTTGCCTTCCACCTCTCTCCCTTACTAGAGTCCAATAATAAAATAACAGAACCCTTAGCTTTCCTATTACTACTTACTTACTAATTACTAGTATACTTAGGGTAGTATACTACACTGCTCTACCACAGTCTTTATGTGTATGCATCACAGTCATGTGGAGTTCCATCTGGTAGTTGGTTGACCCTGTAAGCCACACACACACACACTGACCCTATACCCCCGCGCACACACACTTCAGACTCATGTTTCTGTGCTAGTCCATCTTAATCCAGGTGACAGGTGGGATTAGGTTTGGATGTCACTGGCTTGGCAGAAACACCTCCCTCTAGGGCAGACATCGACTGTTTGTGTGTGTGTGTGTGGGGGGGGTGCTTCTTCATAATTAAAGTCACACACACACACGCTCACACACACACACACACACACACACACACACAAACAGGGGTCAATGTGTGTGTAAGCACTGACTGAGAGTGATGAGCGAGGCTTTGACCTTTGCACGCACACACACACACACACTCAAACATGGGTCAGTGTGTGTGTAAGCATCGACTGAGAGTGATGAGCGACGCTTTGACCCATACAACCTCTTTGTGACCTCTTATGTCAGCAAGGTGCGGAGATTCATCAACCAACACCCCCCCCCCCCCCCCCACACACACACACACACATACACACGCACACACACACACACACACACACACACACACACACACACACACACACACACCCCTGTCCTCCTCCTTCCAGCGGTGGAATTATAACACTGATGGGTGAACTATAACATCTTCTGTCTAAAACCATCTTGTGATAAATGTAGGGACTGCGATCTATATTCTGTACAACCCTTGGTGCCTCCAACAAGAGGGTGATTAGTCACACACACACACACACACACACACACACACACACACACACACACACACACACAATGTAACTGCTGATATTATAGCAGAGTACACAAGCTCTACTTGCATGTTTCCAAATTGACAATAACCAGCAATCAATTAATCTTAACATTTTGATCTGCATGAAAATGCTAAGCTTTAGGTGCATAATACATATTTCACACTTGGCGATTTTAAAGACGATTCCGAGGTCACAGGGTTGATTAGAAATCTCAGGTACTCATGGGGAAACTCAGCCGTTAATCTGCGAGCACAAGTCATCATGTGTGAATTACTCTAGATATTTGGAGAAATTACAAGCGATTCACAGGGCAAGAGCCAATCAAAAAGCATGACTCACGTTATCGTCCTTAAATTTTCCAAACTCAGCTTTCAAAAACTGTATTTAAAGTTGCTCTTCTTCACCAAGCAATAGCCTTTGAACACAGTCATGTGAAGTTTACTTGCTAACAGAAGATAAAATTGGCTATCCCGACAACCTCGTAAATAATTCTAAAATATTTTTGCAGCAATAACGACGTTGAAACAGTACAGACAACATGAAAGCATGACAGTGGCAAACGAATGAGTGTCTGTATGCTATTATGTAGAGGGCTATATGAACGTGGACACACTTATCGCACCCTAGGCTCTGTGCCAGGTCTTGTAGTGTGAACACAGAGGTTGCAGATCAGCCTGGCACCCGACTGTGGGACTCCCGATACTATAAAAATGTTAGTCACAAAATGTGAACACTGGAGAACAGACGTGCCTTGTTTTGTCATGTCGTGGCTAATGTTGGGTAATCTGATCTCGGCTTAAAGGCTGGTTAGTGATGGGTAAACTACTTAGAACAAGGGTGGGCAATTATTTTGGCCACATTGGGTTTAAGATTTTGACTAACGGGCCGGTAACATGGCAAGTCTCAAACCAGTAGCCACACTTTCTTCAGAGGACATGTTAGCAGGGTTAAAATGGGGGATTTGCTCTCCCTCGTTACTGAGGCTGGTGTGAGGCATTGGCTTGGAGCAGGTACTGTACTGTACAGGTGTTGCGTAGGTTGACCAACTATAGGGAGTCCAGCACAAACGTGCAGCTTGGAGGTCAGGTTACACACACACACACACACCTAATGTCTGGCCACAGTAAATTAAAATGTTATACACACACACAAACACACACACTCACACCTGAAGTCTGGCCACAGGATGTCAGCATGTCACACACACTCACACATACACACACACACACACACACACACACACACACACACACACACACGCACACACACACACACACACACACACACACACACACACACACACACACACACACACACACACACACACACACAGTGGAAACAGGGCCAGTAACACACACACACGCACTGTTCTGCTGACACAGTATGTAACTCACACCAGCACAAACTATATGACTCACACCTCGAACCTGCCGCCTGCACAAGGCTTAAAGAAGCCCTCAGTAAGTCCCAGTGCCAACACCATCACAACAAAGCACACACACACTCACACACACACACACACACACACACACACACACACACACACACACACACACACTCATTCTCTCTCTCTCTCTCTCTCTCTCACACACACACACACACCTGAAGTATAATACCTGCCGCCTGCACTAGGTTTAAAGAAGCCCTCAGTAAGTCCCTGTGCCAGCGCCATCACAACAAAGCACACACACACACTCACACACACACACACACACACACACACCTGAAGTAAGTCCCTGTGCCAGCGCCATCACCGCAAAGCTGTCACCAAACGTTCCTGTTGGTATTTTCTCCATGTGGAACTGTGTAGTCGATAGAGGAAGCAGCTGTCAAAATGTATTGACCATCAAATGGACTGAGAAGTTACAAATCACATTGTAATTCAAATAGTAACGTCAGGTTTCTGCTGTTGTAGCGTAACTTACTTAACGACCAAACTGGCGCATAATGTTAGCGTTTGGGTGAAATCATATTTAATCGTTTCAAACTTCTACAGTTTACCAACCTCACTCACATCAGATGCAGCGTCCCCTTGGGCGCAGGCATCTGATATCTTTTGATAAGAAAATTGTTTCAAAAGACCGGACGTCATCAAAAATCCTTACATGTACTTGGATA
>JAODXP020000015.1:2654931-2677431 GCA_027497455.2 Sardinella longiceps
TGAATGGCTATAATCACTGTGGCATAGACTTGTAACAGAGTTGTGTTCTAAGTTAAGTTCACAGTGAGGTGGAGGTAAAATGTGTAAGTTAAAGATAAAAAAGCTATATTTTAACGGGCAATGTACCTCATATACCCGTTTTGTGTTTATCAGTCTAATGTGGTCATATAAATGTTTTATTTTGTTATTATTTGAATGTATCTAGTATGCAAACTGCTTAGCTGCTAACTGTTACCTGCCTGTTGTGTATAGTTTCTCATCTAGATGCTGACTGCTCTTACGCTTTTAGTTTGCCTTGTTTTGACGCTTTTAGTTTGACATGTTTTGATGCTTTTAGTTTGACATGTTTTACCGCTTTTATTTTGACATGTTTTGCCTGACTGCTCACCTGCACTCTTCCTGTTCCTGCTCAGCTCTCAGTGCTTGCCTTGGGTTTATTATTCTTCCCCAGCGGTGGGAACCATATTGGGTCGCTGTATGTGACACTCTGGACATCATTGCTAGTAAATGAGGACTTCAGGAGAGCATCACTGCCTCCTCACTGAGCCCACAGGCTCCACTGCAATGTTGTCTCTTATATTAGCTCCAATTGTCAGCTAGCCTAGCGCTCAACAGCCACACTGTCAGTGCATACACAGAGCTGGAGTTATGACATGGCGCTTGGAGGTGTGTGTGTGTGTGTGTGTGTGTGTGTGTGTGTGTGTGCCTGTGTGTGTGTGCATGTGTGTGTGTGTGTGTGTGTGTGTGTGTGTGTGTGTGTGTGTGCATGTGTGTGTGTGTGTGTGTGTGTGTGTGTGTGTGTGTGTGTGTGTGTGTGTGTGTGTGTGTGCTCGGCTGGGAGCAGAGTGGAGGGGTGGGGTGGGTGGTTAGAGTCTGAGACAGAGCATCCACTATGTGCAGCGATTATCAATGCCCAGGAGGGATGGGTTTTATTTCAATGTGTGTGTGTGTGAATATGAATGTATCTTTATCTGGATATGGCCATGTATGTGTGTGTGTATGGGTTTTATTTCAGTGTGTGTGTGAATATGAATGTGCCTTTATCTGCATATGGACAGGGCTTTATTCAATGCATACAGAATGGAATAGGCGTGTTTCATGCATGTGAATATCAAGTAGCTACTGTATAATGTATATGTGTGAGAGTTGTGTGTGTGTGTGGGTGTGTGGGGGGGGGGGGAGGTGTGTGTGTGTGTGTGTGTGAGAGAGAGAGAGAGAGAGAGAGAGAGAGAGAGTGTGTGTGTGTAGTGTGTATCTTTCTTTGTATTAAGTGAGTTTGTATTCTGAGTGTGTGTGTTTTCCTGTATACTAGTGTGTGTGTGTGTGTGTGTGTGTGTGTGTGTGTATGTGTGTGTGTGTGTATTGTGTGTGTGTATGTGTGTGTGTGTGTGTGTGTGTGTGTGTGTGTGTGTGTGTGTGTGTGTGTGTGTGTGTGTGTGTTTGATGCTCTATGGCCTGAATCGATGTGTTTTCGCTCCTTGTCTCCTCACTGGGGAGTCTAGAGGCGGGGTCCGTAATGAAAGGGTTCCAGAACTTTCTGTCGGTGTGTGTGTGTGTGTGTGTGTGTGTGTGAGTGTGTAGGGGTGGGGGGGGGGCCTAGTTCGGTTCGATAGTCATTACAGAACTCACCGCCTGGCTTGGTGCAGCCTTTTGCCGCCAGCAGAACTTTCTCAACAAGTTACTGTAGCAACTTGAGCTGACAAACTGGATTTCTCCAGGCAGAGGAGAGTGAGGGAAAGTGGCAGTTCAGTTACTACTGGCCTCTTGGAACAGCCATGATACTCAAGGAGGTTATGTTTTCGCCGGCGTCTGTCTGTGTGTCTTCTCTTTGTACAAAATGACTTGAAAAGTCCCGCACAGACTTGGATGAAATTTTCAGACGTGGTTTTGACATTGTGTCTGTTACCACATTGCCTTGGCAGAGGTCTGCACTCTCTGAGCGCTTTTTTAGTGTGTATAAGTATTAGAACTGACCCGAACTGAGCTAAACTAAAGATAAATGAACAGAAATGCATTTGAACTGAACTGGACTGGACTGCATTGGTTTGGATTGAATTAGATTGAATTGGACTGTTTTGGGTTGAATGTAACATAATGTAATGTAGCAAAGGCGTAATGTGTTGTTGTATTATTGGATGTCCAAGAGAAGAGCAAAGAGCACCTGAGGCCGCCTCAACTCCAGGCTGCTGTAATCTAATGTATGACTAGCTCACAGTGTCAAGCATGTGGGCTCCTGCAATGAGGATAGATGGGGCTACTGCAGGGGCACACACACACACACACACACACACACACACACACATACCCCATGAGGATAGATGGGGCTACTTCAGTGGCATATTGGCCAGGAGGTGGATGTAGACTCATAAAACACACACACACACACACACACACACACACACACACACACACACACACACACACACACACACACACACACACACACGCTAGAAGACAAACATACACACATGCACACACACACACAAACACACACCTAAACGCACATGCACACACACACACACACACACACACACACACACACACACACGCACATAGTGTCACACACACAGTGTCATACACACACACAGTGCCACACACACACACACACACACACACACACACACACACACACACACAGTGTCACACACAGTGTTACACACAAACATACACACACACACACACACACACACACAGTGTCACGCACACACACACTCCATTAAGGATGGATGGGACAGGGAGAGCTGATGCAGCACATTTGTAGTAGACTGTGTTTTCCCAAACTCTCAGTCTGCACCAAAAAAAGCCACAGAAAACTTTGACAAATGCAACTCACTCTCCCTCACACACGCCCACGCCCACACACACACACATGCGTACACATACACACACACACACACACACACACACACACACACACACACACACACACACACACACACACACACAGGGTATTTAGTTTTCATGAGTGTGACATCTCTGCCTTACTTTGGGCCCTGCTGTCTAGTTCATTCCGACTCCAAGCCTCATTTCCATTGGTTATGTCTGACAAGCCCAACAGCAAGGGGCCCCGGCATTCAGTAACCACGACAACAACAACAACAACAACAGTAACAACAACAACAACTTTTTCCAGCTCCACAGCAGCAGCAGCTGTCAGCAGGGCAGCGCTCCCCTCACACACACACACACACACACACACACACCTCTCCTGGCACCCTGAGCCCCGTCCATGTCGATGTCACTGCCACTGCCCGCCTCAGTGCCAACACCACTGGCAGCAGCCGCATAGGCATCTCACTGAGCAGACTGTGTGTGTGTGTGTGTGTGTGTGTGTGTGTGTGTGTGTGTGTGTGTGTGTGTGAAAGAGAGAGAAAGAAAGAAAGAATGTGTGTGTGTGTGTGTGTGTGTGTGTGTGTGTGTGTGTGTGTGTGGGCACCTCACTGTGCCAAGTGCTCCAAAGCAACGGGACACACACACTCCTGACTGCTCGTCAGAGTGAAGAGAGAGAGAGAGAGAGAGAGAGAGAGAGAGAGAGAGAGAGAGAGAGAGAGAGAGAGAGAGAGAGAAAAGCAGAGACAGAGAAAGAGAGAGATAGAGAAAGAGAAAGAGGGAGGGAGAAGCAGAGACAGAAAAAGAGAGAGAGAAAGAATGAAAGACAGAGAGAGAGAAAGAAAGACAGAACAGGAGAGAAAGAGAGAGAGAGAGAGAGAGAGAGAGAGAGAGAGAGAGAGCACAGCACGGTGCATCACAGCCTGCCTCCCTGTCTGTGCCTCTGTGTTTATGACAGTCAGTCTCTAGCAGTGGCCATTGTTATGACTCATCATGGAGATCCTCTTGAGTCTTAATGCCCAGCAGCTTTTAGTCCTGGAGGGGGGGGGCTCTCACCCTCATGCTGTGCCCTCACCCCCCTCCCCCAACCCAGACACTGTTATTGGGGAGCCTTGAGAACCATTAGCCTACAGTACCATCTGACCCAGCAACATTTGGGTGTTATGTAGGCCTCAAGGAGCTGCATCAAACCCTCACACACACACACACACACACACACACACACACACACACACACACACACACACACACACACACACACACACTCACCCACCCATTGGTGGAGAACTCAGGACACTTACACACTCTTGAAACTTGTTGGGCTTGTAGTCTGGTCAACAGTGTGCTGCAAAGTTTTGTCCCCAGAGATTGCAGGCCTCAGTGCCAGCATCACTGGCAGCAGCAGTGCCATGGGCACCTCACTGAGCAGATTGTGTGTGTGTGTGTGTGTGTGTGTGTGTGTGTGTGTGTGTGTGTGTGTGTGTGTGTGTGTGTGTGTGTGTGTGTGTGTGTGTGTTTGTTTGTGAAACACAGACTGGTCAGGCACAGACACCATAGCAACTGAAGTAGTTTTTGTTGTGAGCAAAATTCAATCAGCAATTTCCAACACACTGAAATCCACTTGAAAGTCAGTAGCCATGTAGCTCCAGTATTCAAATAGTGACCCCACAAAAGACAGGTCTGCAACAACACAACCTTCCACCTATCAACGCTCAAAAATAGTGGAGCAATTACTTTTCTATGCACACTTTAGCACTGGGTCACTTCAAACAATCTCACTGGAAACAGAACTCCAGTGGACTCATGTTCTTTTAGTTCCCAGGCAGGGACAGCTCCTCTCCTCTCCTGCTAGTAATGTACAACAGCCACAACACCTTACATTTCTATTCACCTTATGCAGCCCCACCCCTTTTTATATTTTTTTTCTTTCTTAAGACCACTTATATCAGACCGTTAAAACATCAAATATCACAACGCTAAGTCAATGCGTTGCTAGACCGGATGTTAAAAGACAATCGTCAGCCCCCGTGTTTACCCGCGGAATAAGGTGAATAGCGCTTTACAGTGGAAGGGGGACCTCACTAACCACCAACAATGTGTAGCACCCTCCTGGGTGATGCTCGGCAGCCATTATGCGCCAGAGCGCTCACCACACACTAGCTTGAGGTGGAAAGTGAGGGAATTATTGAATGACTCAATTACAGTGGGGGATGATTAGGGGGCCAGATTGAATGAGCCAGATTGGGACTTTAGCCAGAACGGCGGGGAACCCCCTTCTCTTTGCGACAAGTGCCATGGGATCTTTTATGACCACTGAGAGTCAGGACCTCGGTTTAACGTCTCATCCGAAAGACGGATTGTGTAACACTTTGGCCAAAAGGCCTCGGGTGCCATGATGGCAAAGAAGGAATTCAGGACTAAAGGAATTTTGACTGTGAACATTTGTGAGCTGTAGGTGTGTGTATTATGTGTACATCTCATCGGGGCAAACATTTAAAACACATGAGTATGAACACACAATGCAGCAATGTGCAGAGGTCATATTACTGTATGTACCACTAGGCGGTACAGCTAGGCCCCTGCTCCGCCCTCGTCAGACTGAAGAGTGCTTCTGTAGCCAACTAGGAAAACAGCCCGGCGGATCACCTCTGCTCCCACACACACACACACACACACACACGCGCACACACGCACGCACACACACACACACACACATCGCTAGGAAAACAGCCCTGCACATCACCTCTGCATCTCACTAAAATAATATCCCCAATAGTACAGTTGGAGGTTGAGAAGAAGGTGAGAAGTGGTATACAAACTAATGCACACACACACACACACACACACACACACACACACACACACACACACACACACATTTACATACTACTACACACATGCACTGTAGTTTGGGGAGTACAAACGAATGCACACACAAATACACTCTCACAAGCACATTGTCAAACATACACACACACACACACACACACACACACACACACACACACACACACACACACACACACACACACACACTCCCACAACAAACAATGCAGAAGAAAACAACAAAGCCAAACACCACGAGGGAGCTCCTTCATTGACATGCACATGTGCTGATTAGTTGCCTGATATGCCCCATCTCTTCCACACCGCACCCCCCACCTACCAGTGTGTGTGTGTGTGTGTGTGTGTGTGTGCCCCGTCTCTCCCACGCCGCACCCCCCACCTACCAGTGTGTGTGTGTGTGTGTGTGTGTGCCCCGTCTCTCCCACGCCGCACTCCCCACCTACCAGTGTGTGTGTGTGTGTATGTGTGTGTGTGCCACTGCTCTCCACACCTACAGCGCAAGTGTGTCAGTGTGTGTGTGTTGGTTTGTATACCACTCTCCCCACCTACAGCCCAAGTGTGTCTGTGTGTGTGTGTGTGTGTGTGTGTGTGTGTGTGTGCGCGTGTGTATTAGTCTGTATGCCACTCTCCCCAACTACAGCACAAGTATGTAGTGATATGTGATATGTATGTGCTTGGGTGAGAGTGTGTGTGTGTTTGTTTGGGTATGTGTGTGTGTGTGTGTGTGTGTGTGTAGACATGTTTTATTTGTGTGGCTGTTGTATTTACACAGGAGCTGCTTTGTGTATTTTTGTGTGTATGTGGTGTGTGCACAGTATGTGTGCATTGTGTTGCACACATAATCCCACTCTAGTAAAGGCACTAATCCTAGTCTGTCATCTTATAATTTGTGTCTGTGTGTCTCTGAAGCTAATGTGTCTCTGAAGCTGAGATTCTCTGAAGCTAAGGAGAATGGTGGTGCCCCCCTCATGTCTGCCTCCTCAACAGCGGGATGAAGAGCAGGCAGGTCTTTGCCTGGTCGGTCATATAGCGGGCCAGAGGCTCTGGGGGCCAAGCATACTTGATTATGCTGATTAAGAGGCCCAATTAAGAGTCTCAGAATAGCTAGATGTGCTCACTCAAACTCAGGACCTCTCAGAGTGCTCAGTCTAATAGGGTATGACACACACACACACACACACACACACACACACACACTCACTCACTCCAACAGATGCCATGCAGACCCTTTCTCAAATACACTACCACTGGATCCCACACGTTTGCGCTGTAACATATTTATGCAAGCACACACACACATACACACACACTTATGCATGCACACCACATACACATACACTTATGCATGCACACCACATAAACACATACATGCACGCATACCACAATACAATGCAATACAAGCAACACAATACAACACAACACAATATACCGGTAATATATTACAATACACTTCAATTTACTAGTTGTTGTTAATTGCTGAAATAATAGATAACGTCCCTATTTTATTTAGGTTCATTAGAGAATCTAGAGAAGGTATTTGTCTACCAATGCCACTGTGGAATCATGACACAGCTGAAAAGACTGACCAGTAAATCAAGTTGATTGTCATGCAGGAGAGCAGTACTATAGATTGTATTAATAACTGATACATTTGATATCCTTCATATCGACATTGCTCTGGCTGGCCCTGAGCCATATTTATACCTCAGCTTAATGTCTGGATCAATTCACCGATAGAGAGACAGAAGCATCTCCGAGTGTGGGATCCACAGCCAACTGTTTCCACTCTCTTGTCTCCTCCATGTAGCTCTCTCAAGGAACGTCAACATCTCTGGGAGCAGGAGGGATGGCCTAGGGCTTGTGATCTAAGTTTACTTTCTGAGAGATGTAGCAGTCTGCCGTTGATCCTGGACTCAACATTGTTGCCTCCTACAGAGCGAAATGCAACCTTTACTCAGTGTGACAGTCTGTTAACTTTTTGTTACATTATGTTTGTGTTATTTTGTGAGTGTGATTATGTCTGTTAGCTGCTGATAAAGTTGTTGCATGTGTTAGCCAGCTGATAGCATGTCGTCTTGAGTGCGTTCAATCCACGGATAGAGAGAGAAGGTTTTCCCAGTGTGGAGCCAACTGTCTCCCCTCCATGAAACTCTCTCGAGAAATGTCAACATTTCAGTGAGCCTGAGCAGGACTAAGGCTTGTGCTCTAAGTTTACCTTTTGAAAGACGCTATTGTCTGTCATTGAGCAGCAGGATCCGTGGGAAGAGAACGGTAACGCAAGGTTAAGGGTGGATTCACACACACGTCTCGCCGTGTCTCACGCTGACAGTGCAGCCAATTACTGTGTTTCTGGCCCCGACAGGAGCTCAGCTGGAGATGTGGAGGTGAGCTGGAGGTGTGAGAGAGAGAGCTGTGTGGCCCTGCTATAGTGCTGTGAAAGGGCCTTCGCCTTTCTGTTTGTCCTGACGGACGCAGAGACAGAGCAGCTTTCTTATAAACCCGCTGTCTCCTGATTCAGCCAGACACCCTGAACCCCCCCCTCAACCAATTAGCAGTGAGAGGTGAACCTGCCGCAGATGTGTGATTGGCCAATTTTACTAACATGAGGCCAAGGGGCAAACTGCCAGACACCCAGAGAGAGACTTGCTTATACATACTTAACTTAACTTTTAACATGTCTTTTTTTTCAAAGGACAGAGAATGTTTTAATGGTAAACCCTGTTCTCTCTGCATATGCAAACAAACATCAAACAAACATTTTTCTTTTTTATCTGTTGTTGTGTCGCTTGTCCCCTTGACAATTAGTTTGTTACATTCAAAAAATGTGAGAATAGTTTAGGCATGATATAAGCTGAAGCTTCTATCCATACACACTGTACAAATAAATGCATTTATTCACAATATTACTGTATATTCAACTTGCCAGTGGATATTTTCATTAAGTTCTTGTTGACGTCTGCTTTATTTAGCCTATTTTTCTATTTGTTTTCTCAATTCCCATTTTAATTAAGAGGATCAGCATTCAGGGATGGCGGCAGCAATACTTTTACTTTCTGTTGATGATGAAATTCTTCCCCACACATCTTTCTGTGTTATCTGTGATGTGTTATCCACACATTGTGATGTGTTATCCACACATACATTAGTGAGTAGCGTGTTGTTTATCCACATCACCATGTATTGCTATGGAGCAGTGGGCATGAAATATAGAGTGCAGTTTCATGCAATTAAACAAGGATGCTGTCTTAGACTCCTAAGAGGCAGGTGAAAGGAAGATCTTTCATTTTAATTATTCTATTTTTTTTTTTTAAATGTACTTGTAGAGTCAGAGCCGGAGGCATTACATTGGCCTTTTTAGATGACTTAAGGTTTGCAGTCACTAAGCCTAATTATAAATACATAATTATGGAAGTTTTGACAAAGAGCAACTTTCAGGCCAATTCCTCCCATTTCTGAATCATTAGCACTGCCCTAGAGTCATTAGCTCTAGCCACTGTGATGACAGATTATTGATATGCAATCAGATGACCCCAGTCATTCCAAGCTCCCCATAGAGCAAAATGCAATTTAATTCGTCTGTTCTCCAGCGGTCCGATATCTTTCAGTCTGCAGTCTGATTCAACTTTGTGTGTGTGTGTTATTGTGTGACTGTGATTATGTTTGTTAGCCACTGATAGGCTAATGTGGTTGCGTTTGTTAGCCAGCTGATAGCACGGTTGAATGTTTTAGCCATTCAACAATTTACAATTACTGTCAATTAAAGCAGCGAGATTGCGGTGTTAGCAGCTAGCTGTCCCAAAGAGCCAGCTCCTAGCATGGTAACGTGTGTTAGCCATCTGACATATACTGCCTATGAGAGCAGTGGGATTGTGTGTGTTAGCCGCTAGCTGTCTCAAAGAGCCAGTAGATAGCACAGTTTCATGTGTAAGCCATCTGACATATACTGCCTATGAGAGCGGCAGGATTATGCATGTTTGCCTCTAGCTCTCCCAAAGAGCCGGTTAATAGCACAGTTGCCATCTGACATCTACTGTCTATGAGAGTAGCGGGATTGCGTTTGTTAGCCATTAGCTGTCCCAAAGAGCCACAGGCTTTCTCTCACTCTCTCTCTTTCTCTCTCTCTCTCTCTCTTTGGGGAGCAGAGATGTCTGAGTCTGCATCAGCACACCTGCAGCCCTCATTGGCTCTCGTTCTAGCCCTGCTGTGTAACATGACAGCCCCAGTGTCCTGCCCCTCCTCCCCCACGCTGGGCCCACCACACCGGGGCTGATGAAACCCAGGGCAACCCACTGGGAGGATCGTCAGAGCGAGCAGCAGCAATGATCCCTCATCCACCCCTCTCTCTCTCTTTCTTTCTCTCTCTCTCTCTCTCTTTCTTTCTCTCTCTCGCTCTCTCATGATGCCCATCACCAGCATCCGTTCCCTCGCTTCAGTGCTCTCTCTCTCTCTCACACACACACACACACACACACAAACAGTAGGCTACACACACATACACACACACAAACATACACACAGACACACACACACGTATGCACACAAACACTGATACACAAACATACACACACACACACACACCTGTACACACAAACATACACACACACACAGTTACATGTGTGTGTGTGTGTGTGTGTGTGTGTGTGTGTGTGTGTGTGTGTGTGTGTGTGTGCACGCACGTGGCCATTACCTGCTGCCACTGCTCATGTCACTGCTCAATTCCGCTGCAGTGCTCTGATCATTCTGAAGTGCCTTTCAGCAGCCTGCTGTTTAGCTGCCTTTGCCTCTGTTTTCCCTCAGCTCCTACTTTTGCCCTGAAAGAGACAAAGTCGGGGGACTTACTGTAAGATCAATCAGAGTCTGTCCTTGGAGTGGGGATGGGGGGGGGGGGCACCAGGGAGGCAGATTCCCTTAATGACCTGCTTGCCTGACAAGAAGAGAGAGGGGGGGGGGGGGGTCTGATGGGGGAGAAGAGGATGCTTGTAGTCTATGCGTAACCATGGAAGCAGAAAGTGAAGTGTGTGTGTGTGTGTGTGTGTGTGTGTGTGTGTGTGTGTGTGTGTGTGTGCCTGCAGGATGTCAAGAGTCCCTTTAATGGGCATGTGCAGCCGTCTCCTGCTCTTTATAGAGATACAGTAGGGCCTCTGAAAGAGCTGTGGGAGTCAGCAGAGAGGCACTTCTATCTATCTAGCACTCCACATAGACATTTGAGCCAACTATGCTGAGCAACCGAGCAGAAACAGCTGCACAGATTGTAGGGTTGCTGTTCAAACCCATTCAAACATGCTAACACACACACACACACACACACACACACACACACACACACACACACACACACACACACACACAGTGTATCTGTGTGCAGATACTAGATTAGCCACCTCAAGAAACTCAAGTGAACTTTTGTAATTTCATCTGAATTGAAAATGTCTCCTCTGTGCTCCTGGTGCTGTTGGCATGGGTAGTTTTCCAAATCAAATGTGTAGCCTTTATGAAAGACTACGAAGAGCATGCTACTACTTATTCAAGCAGGGGGCTTATTGTCCAGGATGCTAATATGGGACATGTACAAGGGCTAATGCTAGTTAGTCCGGAGGCTAATTACACTCACCTATACAATTACAGCTTCAGGTTTCCACAGCTTTTTACAGATTGCTTCTGGCTCTCTGTGTCCTTTAAGTGATTTCTTTCTGTCTGTGAGTGCTCTCTCTCTCTGTTTCTCTCTCTCTCTCTGTTCTCTGTTTCTCCCTCTTTCCTCTCTCTCTCCATCTCTCTCTCGCTCTCTCTGATTTCTTTCTGTCTGTGAGTGCTCTCTCTCTCTCTCTCTCTCTCTGTTTCTCTCTCTGTGTTCTCTGTTTCTCCCTCTCTCTCTCTCTCTCCCTCTCTCTCTCTCTCTCTCTCTCTCTCTCTCTCTCTCTCTCTCTCTCTCTTTCTCTTTCTCTCTCGTTACCAAAGAAGATATGGATGTCTTTTCAAAAGCGTTCTCAGGAGACTAGATGAGCTAACATTCTCTGTGGCAGGAGCGCTAAAGTGCTTCATGCTATTCTTCTCTCTAGAGGAGTAACAGGTCTCCATTCCACCCTGATTGCTCCTCTACATAAAGCACCTGACAGACATGAAACCCACACACACACAAGCACACACTATCTCACACACACACACTCTCTCTCTCTCTCTCTCTCTCTCTCTCTCTCTCTCTCTCTCTCTCTCTCTCTCTCTCTCTCTCTCTCTCACTCACACACACACACACACACACACACACACACACACACTCCACCCCCCTGCTGCTACATCACACAGCTCATATGGCTCACAAGCACAGCAGTCAGCCAGTAGTGCTCACCTCTGTGCTCTGTGTCTGTATGGCCATACATACAGCACAATCACTTAGACAAATCTCAGATCATCTCTCTCCATCTCTCCCCCGTCTCTTTCTCCTTCTCTTTCTGTCTCTTTTTTTCTCCTTTCTTTTTTTTCTGTCAGGCATAGAATGAATCTCTTGACCCAATGGGAGGGTCAATCTATTCCTAAGCGAGTGCATGCTTACGCATCATCATAACCCCATCAAGGCCATCCTCCTCGCCTCCCCTCTGCTCTCCTCGCCTCCCATCCTCCTTTCCTCTCCTCTCCTCTGCTCTCCCCTCCTCTTTCCCTCCTCCCATCCTCCCCTCTTCTCCTCCCCTCTGCTCTGCTCTCCTCCCCTCTGCTCCTCTCCTCTGTCCCTCCTCTCCTCTACTCCTGTCTGCCTCTCTTCTCTTCCCATCCTCCTCTCTTCTCCTCCTCTCTGCTGCACGCCCCCCTGGGGCTTTTTTAAAGCTCATCAGTGATGTATTCCACCGCTGCTCCCGCACTTATGAGCACAGAGATGAGAGAGGGGTGAGGGAGAGAGAGAGAGAGAGAGAGAGAGAGAGAGAGAGAGAGAGAGAGAGAGAGAGGGAGAAATAGAAGAGAAACAGAGAGAGAGAATAAGGAGTAGAGAAGTGTGACCTGAAGGAGGAAGAGAAGAAATGCAGATGATAAAGGGCTGTGGAGTGAGGGAGCGAGAGAGAGAGAGAGGGGGGGGGGGGTGGTAGAAGGGAGAGATAGGGAAAGACAGAGTGAGAGAATATGGAGTAGGGAAATAAGTGTGACCTAGAGGAGGAAGAGAATACATGCATGATAAAAGGCTGTGGAGGTAGAGGAGAGAAGTGAGGGCGCAAGAGAGAGAGAGAGAGAGAGAGAGAGAGAGAGAGAGAACGCTGTGTAGGTAGAGGAGAGGAGTGGTGCATTATTGATGATGAGGAGGAGGAGGAGGAAGAAGGTGGAGTGTGGAATGGACACATGAGACACATGATTATTCAGGACTCCCATTCCTTCCTACACCACATCACCATCCGACCCCTCTGACCACACCACCACCACCCCCCCCCCAACCACCCCACACACACCACCCACACACATACCTCCTCACCTCCATCCACACACACCCCCCCCTCCACCCACACCACCCCCTACCACCATCACACACACACACACACACACACACACACACACACACACACCTCATTGCCATCCAACCCCTGACCACACCACCACCACCCCCCCATACCTACTTCACCCCCACCCCCTCCACACACACACACACACACACACACACACACACACACACACACCTCATCACCATCCAACCCCTGACCAAACCACCACCACCCCCATACCTACTTCATCACCATCCCCTCCACACACACACACACACACACACACACACACTCACACACACACCTCATCACCATCCAACCCCCTGACCACCACCACCACCACCACCTCCCCATACCTACTTCATCACCATCCCCTCCACACACACACACACCTCACCTCCATTTAACCCCTGACCCCATTCAGGCGTTCCACACACACACACACACTTTCCTCTCCTACATACACACACGCACAGACACACACAGTCTACTACTCCTCTCCCCCCATTCTGTCCCACCCTTGCACATCTATTGCGCACATTTACCCTCCTGCAGCATAGGGGGCGCTCTGCTGGGAACACAGCAGGCACTAGAGACACACACAACCTACAGTAACAAGGACATCAGGACATCAGCACTCAATAATGCTGTTTATCCAGGGCCCAAGCCAGATGCATTTTTAAAAATCTTTCTCCTTTTCAATCACACACACACACACACACACACACACACACACACACACACACACACACACACACACACACACACACACACACACACAGCCAAATGGCATTGTGAAAGGCTCTGCTGAGCTTCTCAAGGTCACTTTCATGTGAACAATAGAGCTTGTGCTTTTAGTCTTAACAGACAAGCACAGAGACGCATCTTAAGAGAAAACTCTCTCTCTCTCTCTCTCTCTCTCTCTCTCTCTCTCTCTCTCTCTCTCTTCCCCCTCCCCTCTCTCTCATTCTCTCTTTCCATTTCCAGTCTAATGTGTTTTCCCCTCTGCTCTTGTGTTTCAGAATAAAGTGCTTGACATTGATGGGGTCAAAGTGAAGCTGCAGGTAAGTCGTGCTCTTTGCATTCATTCATTCTACTGTAGGACTCTTAGCATGCTAGCATCTCAGTAGCCTATAACAAGCCAAGAGCAGGCCTGTAAGCAAATGTTACGGCCACAACATAAAGCCACAACATAAAGTGGAGACGAACAACAGAGTTTATCAAAAATATACAGATTTATTCAAATAAATAATCATAAATGCTAAAAGTCTAGGGGTAAATATGAAAAAGAGCACAGGAGAGCATGATGCTCAGGTGTAGTGAGAAAATGCAAGCCCCTCTCGAAGACTAGCACATTGCCTTTTTATCCACACCTAGGCCAGGTGTAGATTGTTCACTTGATTGAACCCATGCGCCACCCAAAGACTGTTGCATTGCCACTGCAAGGCCAGTGGGGGTGCACAGGGGTGCAACTGCAAGATTCTAAAGTCGGGTCCTCTATTCAACGGATGTTGGCATTATGTCAATGATATGTAGGCTAGTATTAACAGGCCATTAAATCAGGTAGAATAGATGACAGAAGTAGGCATATTGCACAACATCAAAATTGATGGAGACAGTGTAGGCATGAAAGAAAAAAAAACATGGTGACAGTGCACCGCAAATAGAGGAAAAACCCTGGTGACTTACACCACGGCATACTCACTAGGTTAAGGCATTTTCCTAGCTTTCCCTGTGTGCAGCCTTTCAATCAAATCCAGAAGATCCAGTTGACCCGTTCTGCAATGAGATTATGGCAAGTCCAGAGAGAAGACACACAGTGAGCTCCTCAGGCACACACACATACACACACACACACACACACACACACACACACACAGACATACACACACACACAGAGAGAGAGAGAGAGAGAGAGAGATAGAGAGAGACATAGCAAGGACACTGCCCCACTGAGTTCCTCAGACACACACACACACACACACACACACACACACACACACACACACACACACACACACAGCTACAGTAAGACACTGTCTATGTGGTTGGATATGCTCCAGGGGCCCACTATGTAGTATAGGAAAGAGTGACTGAATGAGACTCATGCAGATCCTGGTCTCTATGAAGTCAGTAGCGAGCAGCTAGCTGCTATGGAACAGGATTTCAGGAGAAGTCAGAGATGTTCTCCAACAAGACAAAGGGCCCAAGAGGCTAATTTAGTCAGTAACCACCAGGCTGCCACGGGCCAGTAGGCCTAACTCCGCTCCCTGTTGACCAATAATGGCACTGCAGCCGCTAACCTGTTAAAATGCTAATGCGATAGCATGCACTGCTGCAGTGGAGTCTCTACAGTACGCATGTGCTTGGTAAGTAACCACCAGGCTGCCACGGATATTACCACTGCAACCGCTAATGCATTAACATGCTAATGCATTAGCATGCTCTGCTACAGTGGAGTCCCTACAGTATGCATGTGCTGGTAATAGTATGCTAATGCTAGTCGCTATTGCCTCAATAATGAACTCTGCAGACGGGAAGCAGGATGACGAGAGGAGGGGAGGAGGAGAGGAAAGAGGTAGACAGAAGAAGTAAAGAAATGGCAAAGAAAAAGAGAGGAGAGGAAGTAACTGAGGAGAAGAAGAAAAGAGAGGGAGACGGAGGAAAGAAGAGGGGGAGAGGAAAGGAGAGAAGAGAGGAGAGGAGGGGAGAGGGTGGTACGTTGGACTTCTGATTGCATTAGCATTTTATAACCACCTACACATCTACCCACTCACCCACCCACACACACACTCTCAAACACACATATTCTTTTCCTCGTTCTCGCTCTGACACACACAAACACACTTCCTCTCTCTTTCTCTCTCTCTCTCTTCCACACACACACACACACACACACACACACACTCACACACACACACACACACACACACACACACACACACACACACACACACACACACACACACACACACACACACACACACACATCAGAGGCAAGCTTGTAATTATGTGATGGAGTTAATTAGTGGGGCTGATGGATGCATTTGCTGTGTGATGTGCTCATTCGGGTTAATTGGCCAAGAGTGCTTTTGTGTGTGTGTGTGTGTGTGTGTGTGTGTGTGTGTGTGTGTGTGTGTGTGTGTGTGTGTGTGTGTGTTTGTTTGCATTTTTGTGCGTGTGTGTGCGTCATGTGTGTGTGTTTGCATTTATGAGCTTGTTTGTGTGTGTGTGTGTGTGTGTGTGTGTGTGTGTGTGTGTGTGGGTGTGTGTGTTTGTTTGTTTGCATTTTTGTGCGTGTGTGTGTTTGCATTTATGAGTGTTTGTGTCTGTGTGTGTGTGTGTGTGTGTGTGTGTGTGTGTGTGTGTGTGTGTGTGCATATCAGAGTGATGTGATGTTCTCATGTAAATACCAAACCTTATTACTGGTGCTGAAAGGGATTTTCTCGTTTGCCCAAGAAAGCAACTACAGAACATGAAAGAGAGTGAGACTGGGGTAGGTGGGAGTAGGGTGTGTGTGTGTGTCTGTGTGTGTGTGTGTGTGTGTGTGTGTGTGTGGGTGTGTGTGTGTGTGTGTGTGTGTGTGTGTGTGTGTGTGTGTGTGTGTGTATGTGTTGGGTGGAGGGGGGGTTGGTATGTGTGTGTGTGTGTGTGTGTGTGTGTGTGTGTGTGTGTGGGGGTGGTAGGGGTGTGTGTGTGTGTGTGTGTGTGTTGGGAGAAGGGTGGCGCAGAGGCAGCATGCGGGGAAAATAAAGCACTGAGAAAGTATGACATGAAAAGACTGACAGAGAAGGGAACGGGAAATAACATGGGACAGGTTTTAGAAGAAAAGTGAGAGCATATGTGTGTGAGAGAGAGAGAGAGAGAGAGGGAGAGAGAGAAAGAGACTGTGTGTGAGAGAGAGTGCACAGCGCAAAAGAGAGAGCATGTGTGCGTGCGTGTGTGTGCGTGTGTGAGTGTGTGTGTGTGTGTGTGTGTGTGTGTGTGTGTGTGTGTGTGTGTGTTTTTGTGTGTGTGAGAGAGAGTATTTGATGTGTCAAAGAGATAGGTGTGGAAAGATGTGATACAGCAAGAGAGAGTGTGTGTGAGGAAGAGGAAAAGGAGGGGATTGGGTGTCTGGATAAAGATATGAACACACCAGCATGTAACACACACAAGTCCTGTGGTAGCCCAGCCCACTCACCCACCACTACCACCACCACCACCACCACCACCACCACCACAACAACAACAACAACCTCCACCTTACTCTTACATTGCCACATCACTCTGCAGTAAACATGACACGATGGCTTTATTGTTCTTAATGATGTTTTACTCAGGGTTAGGCTTAGGCTCAGAGTCTCTCCTTTCTGCTCCTGTATGGAGCTCCAGATCATTCAAGGCAGAGGTTCTCAAACTTTATTGGGCCGGGAACCCCTCATGGAGCCAAAATGTTCTCAGGGACCACTTATAATAGCTAATAAAATGTATAGCTATTTGTTCTTTCAGATGCAAGAGTTTTAAATAGGCATGTAAATGCATGTGGCAAAATCTGACACTACAGAAGTGGTTTCCTGTTGACCTATTTTATAAATGCCTAATCAACATGTATTAGTAGTATTTCTTAGCCTAGAACTCTAGATGCACTCTAGCGGTAGCAAATTAAATTTGCTCAGCGAGTACGTCTAGGGACACCCCAGGTTGTATTCAGACATGTTTACACCCAGGTCAGTGGTCCCCAAATATTTTTCCTCAAGGGCCAAATTTTATCAAGCATACCAAGCCAACGGCCAGCCCCGCAAACATTCAAAGCCACGCGTTGAAAGGATGCTAGTTAGAACATCACAAAGTAGTCTTCTTTTAGTCGTCTGCTTTCTTTAATGCACCTCAATAAACTTCATTATAGTATGATTGCCTGTATAGGCCTACTGCTTATGAGGTCTGTAAGCATGTTTATGGAGAAAACTGATAAGTCAGATGGTGCTGCGGGCCACTCATTTGGTTCCTGCGGGCCGGATCTGGCCCACGGGCCGCCATTTGGGGACCAGGTCTCTAGGTTGTATTCAGACATGGTGGTGTTTAACCAATTACAATGTTATATCTGGATAGTGAGTTATTGGGCGGGCTTAGCGTTGTTTGAAACGCTTGTTAGTTGCTAGTTGTGCTGATTAGTTTTAGCCAGGTCTATCACTCATCGCCAGACTATACATTCATGTGATAGTCTGGTGTGTCAGGCTAAGTATTTCAATCCCTATAAGACAATTTTATGTTTTGTAGCAAACTTTTTCACGGACACCCTGGCAATGTGCCACGGACCCCTGGGGGTCCCCGAACCCCAGTTTGAGATGACCCCAATGATTTAGGGGTCACGACCTTAGCTTCCAGGTACCACATCGCTAATAAAGCTGAAGGATGTATTTTCCATGGACAGTAAGCATGTATAATCAACCCTCCTAAGGGCCTCACAGTGATTAAGTCCTAATTGGGGATGATAATGAAGCTCAGAGAGCGGGTATAAAATCTTTATTATTATAAATGATCATTTATCATTAATGCAGAGAGAGTCAGAGATCTCCTGCGCTGTTCGATATCTCTGGCGTGTCATATAATAAGGCAGCCGTGCTCGCTCACCGAAACACAGAGTGGCACTTTGCTGCTGTGTGCTATTATATTATGGTCTGGCCAGATGGATAGAGCTAGAGCTATGCTCATTGGCATTCAGTGTGCATCACCCCTGAGCAATGGAGGCAACTTCAGGTGGAGTAATAGCCCATTTCGATCGGTAATCGCACAGTTATTATTCTTTTATTTTTTTCATACAGACATACACACATGCAAATGCTGCCTTTCACTATCATTTTTGCCCATGTGGAGAGACTTTAATAACATACTGTATTCAGTGGGATGTTTTCACACACCAGCAGGCTACACACCAGCACACACCAGCACACACCAGTACACTCCAGTACACACCAGTGCACTCTGTGCTGTAGTAAGTGGCTGCTTCTTCAAAATGATGCACATGTTCCACTCTTTCTCCAGCAGGAAACACAAACACATACACACACACACACACACACACACACACACACACACACACACACACACACACACACACACACACACACGCTAGAGCAGTGCTCATTGGCATTCAGTGTGCATCACCCCTGAGCAATGGAGGCAACTTCAGGTGGAGTAATAGCCCCGTTCTGCTCGGTAATCACACAATTATTATTCTTTTATTTTTTCACCAAGCCTGTGGCTCACTGCTGACCTGTAGCACAATGCAGCACAGTCTCATTTCAAATCGACATCATGCTTAGTATAGAGTAGCTAATGTGGCCACATGGTTTAAATTCAGCGCAATCTTGTTTCAAATGGACATCATGCTTAGCATAGAGTAGCTAATGTGGCCACATGGTTTAAATTCAGCACAATCTTGTTTCAAATGGACATCATACTTAGTATAGAGTAGGTAGTGTGGCCGCATGGTTTAAATGCAGCGCAATCTCGTTTCAAATGGACATCATGCTTAGCATAGAGTAGGTAGTGTGGCCGGCCGTATGGTTTAAATGCAACGCAATCTTGTTTCAAATGGACATCATGCTTAGCATAGAGTAGATGAGAGCGGCATGGTTTGAATGCAGTGCAGTTTCGTTTGAAATGGGCATTATCATAATGGACATTATCATAGGTAGTGTGGTGGCATGGTTTGAATGTATCGCAATCTTGTTTTAAAGGAATTATCCAGAATGAATCAACCTGTAGCCCTGTTGTTTCACATTGCTAAGTGCTGTAGATAGATAGCTATGGCAATGGCCGAATTTGGCACAACACAGGCCGAAATGGCGAAATGGTGGTTAACAGAGTCGGGCATATGAAAACGAAACCTAATAATTTTCATATGCTCACAACTGTTAGCGTTGGCTGCCGTTTCGCTATTTGGTCTGCCTTGCATGAAAGTTATTCATTCTCATAGCTATCAACAGCACTTAGTAAAGTAAAACACCAGGGTGGCAGCTTGATTCCCTCCAGATTATTCCTTTGAATCAACATCAGGCTAAGCGTAGGTAGTGTGGTGTAAGGGTTTGAGTGCAGTGCAGTCTTGTGCTAATTCAACATCATGCTAATCATAGGCAGCGGAATGGTGGCATGTTTTGAAGTGTGTGGACCAATCAGATTAACTGAACCCGCAAAGGCACTCCCAGAGGTGTGTGAGAATACAGTACTTGGTGTGTTAAACGATGTGTGTGTCTGTGTCTGTGTGTGTGTGTGTGTGTGTGTGTGTGTGTTTATCTCTTCACAGATCTGGGACACAGCCGGCCAGGAGCGTTTTCGCAGTGTGACTCACGCCTACTACCGCGATGCCCACGGTAATAGAAAAGCACACACACGCATACATGCACTCACACATGCACATACACACTGTAACATCACACACATACACACACACACATACACACACACACACACACACACACACACACACACATGCACTCACACATGCACATACACACTGTAACACCACACACACACACACACACACATACACACACACACACATTTTTCACACACATTTAAATACTGCCTTTCACTATCATTTTTGCCCATGTGGAGAGACTTTAACAACATATTCGGTGGGATGCTTTCACACACCAGTACACCCCAGTGCACTCTCTGGCTGCTTCTTCAAAATGATGCTCTTATTCCACTCTTACTCCAGCAGGAAAACACACACACACACACACACACACACACACACACACACACACACACACACACAGTGTATACACAATCTCGCAGATAACACACAAACATGCACACACACACATGCACACACATGCGCACACACACACACACACACACACACACACACACACACACACACACACACACACACACACAGGTGCAGTGTACGGTATACATAATCTCCCAGATACACACTTACAAGCATGTACACAAACACACACATAAACACTCCCACACAGAAACACACACACAGATACAGTTTTTCTCCCAGGTACACACAGACACACACACACAACAAACACTCAGACCCAAGCACAGCATTCCATCTGTACACACTGCATTGGGTCTGTTCTCCACTGCTGTCACAGCTGTGCTATTGAGATTCATTTGGTTCCTCTGAATGTTTAACAGCAGCACAGGAAACAAACTGTGATTGAACATCTCCCCACTTCACTCCCTCTGCAAAGTTAAACAGCCAACAGATGACAGGAGCAGTGTGTGTGTGTGTGTGTGTGTGTGTGTGTGTGTGTGTGTGTGTGTGTGTGTGTGTGTGTGTGTGTGTGTGTGTGTGTGTGTGTGTACACGGATGTAACATTGATGAATGTGTGCATTGATGAATGTGTACTACCCCAAATCTAATTCCACACTTACCCTAGGGTCAATAGAATCACACAGAACACACACACACACACACACACACACACCTTAGGGTCATTTGGTGCACAGGTGCAGGATGAGGTGAGGTTTACTTATACTCAAATATACATATACACACACACACACACACACACACACACTCCCTCTGTGATATAATGTGAACAGGCTGTCAGATCAAAATGCTTTTAGTACAACCACTGCCATATGTATACAGTATAACCCCCCCCCCCCCCCCCCCCCCACACACACACACACACACACATACACAATCACTAGGCAGCATAATGTTTTAGAACCATTTACAGATAGATAGAACTAGGGAGTGCAGCGTTAGCAAAATAAGGAACATGGTCAATTTACAATGATGCGCATCACAGGAGTGTCAGCATACTTCACAAAAGGAAGGTGAAGCATAAACACATAAACCCATTACTATAAAAGCATAAAGCATAAACTCTTATGACTATACAAATAATAAAACAATCGGCTCCCACAGGCTCTCATTTAACGTCTACGGAGACCGTGTCATACTCTGCATGCGGCACACGTAAACAATAGAACTCCTCTACTTGCAGCGTGAGCCATGCAGAACTAACGGCCAATGAGCATGAGCTAAACTGTTAGCATGCATTCTAAATGAAAAAAGTGCACTTGTACTGCATAAGTGCCGCGATCACAATGATGGACATTGAGAATGAGGCACTTAAAGTAATGTTCGGTGGCGCTGGCTGATGCATGTCCCTGCATTCTCTCTTACTTATTGAAGCTGTACAGTATATGAGTCTAAACAAGCTTACACAACAACAGCTATGTAGCTAGGTATGCTATAACACAATAATGTATAAGCTGTAACACTTACTATTCTACCTATTTATAATTAATTTCATCTGTCACTAGAACACATGACAGTAGTGGGGCACTGTCACACACACACACACACACACACACACACACACACACACGTTGGGGCACGGTCACA
>JAODXP020000015.1:2687431-2689931 GCA_027497455.2 Sardinella longiceps
AATGCAATCAGTCAGAAACACAAGTCACCCAAAAAGGTTCCATACACCTGCTTAATAATCTTTCCCACCAAATAAAGGTTGATAGGTTTTGCAAACACTGTGATCATGCATGAATTCCCCTTTTTACTAAATTACTATTGATATTTCGAAGTATCTATTAGGAATACTTTTAGTTGCGAATTAAAAACAAATGCATGCATAATCAGAGACGTGACACAAGCCGGCCCATCACGTGGTGTCGAGTTGTAGGCTGCGTCTTAATTGAATGATTGATTGATTTCAGTTGCAGGTGCAAGTCTGCTGTGACAGAACAACATGAGACTGGCAATTTGTTCCAACAAGCAATGGTCAAACATTATGATTCAAAATATATTTTCAATCACCTTTTCAAATGTCTGCATTGCCAGTAGGCCTACTACTATAAACATGTGATATTGAGTTATTTCACACAAATTCAAGATGACGTATGCATATCGAAGTTTCTTTCTTAAAATTCTTTTAGTTCTGCCTTAATTTTGTGACAGTTCATCAGGTATTCCTAAATCACCTATTTAGGTCTAGTGTTGAGCTCGTGCACGCAGCCTTGTTTAAGTTAACGAGAGGCAGGCGCAGCTAACTTGCATTGATGGAATGGCTTCAGCCTCATCTCTGAGTTGACGCTACTTCAAACGAGGCTTAATCACATAAGCGCCGATATCATTAGCGACTTTGCAGGAATACCCCCTAGTCTTTGTTTTAATTTGTTTTTGTTGGTGGTGTTTTTGTTGTTGATGTTGTTGTTGTTTGAGAATCTGTTTTATTTTGTTTTGCTCATGTAACGGAGGCCAGCTAGCGCGGCTAGCGCGGTGGTAGTGTGTAAATCCTCATCACCCAATTCCATGGGCGCTTCTAACACGCTGAGTTAGAAGCTCGGGCTTTTAGCTCAGTTGGTTAGAGCATTCCACTCCCACGCCGGGAGTTTGTAGCTTGCGCGGTAGCGGGTTCGAGACCCGTGTGTGGTGCGGACCGCCACCGGCTACATTGGTGCCGTGACCCGGATGGGAGTGAGGATTTGGAGGGTGAGTGTAACAGAGGCCAGCTAGCGCGGCTAGCTCGGTGGTAGTGTGTAAATCCTCATCACCCAATTCCATGGGCGCTTTTAACACGCTGAGTTAGAAGCTCGGGCTTTTAGCTCAGTTGGTTAGAGCGTTCCACTCCCACGCCGGGAGTTTGTAGCTTGCGGGGTGGCGGGTTCGAGACCCGTGTGCGGTGCGGACCGCCACCGGCTACACTCACTCTGTTTTGATATTGGTGATCACAGTATTCAGTATTCTTAAGGACTTCAAAAGTTTCTGGTTCAGGGAACGGGCAGTGAAGCAATGACAGGTTTGTGTGTGTGTGTGTGTGTGTGTGTGTGTGTGTTTGTGAAGTTTCCATGATCAGTGTCAAAGTTTCTGGGTCAGGGAACAGGCAGTGAGGCAACAACAGGAGCGTTTAGTTTGTGTGTGTGTGTGTGTGTGTGTGTGTGTGCAATTGTTGTGTGTCAGTAGTGTCAACATCAGCCTAGGTTGCCATTCTAGTGATGAGGCTTCTGTGTCGTGTCCAGACAGCAGCCCAAACTCAAAGCCTGTGCCAGCTGCAGTCAAAGTAGGCTTAGCAGCGGTGGTGATGTTTCTATATTTCACAGTCAGCTACAGTACTGAGGCGCTGTTGTGCTCTGCTGCAACTCAAGGGTCTTTTTGTCCTTCGTCTTTAGGCTAGTGACATCACAGTTAATTTTGGAATTATATCAGTAATCATAATACTGATATTATTCTGTCATCTCAATATCAATGTCAATATTTCTGTGATAGCTACACCAATATGGTCTATGTCTTTGTAACGGATGACAACTAGCCTGGGCTAGTGGGTGGCAGTAGCCTACTTCGTCAATATCCTCACACCCCAAGCCTTAAGCCTTTTAACCAGCGAGTTGGAAGCCTGGACCTTTCAGCTCAGTAGTTGGAGCGTTTGATTTTCATGCCGTGAGTTTGTTGTAGTTGACATGGTGGTAGGTTAGAGATAATGTCAGCTGTCGAACTAGCCTGGCTTTGGCCATCCCCTTGGTCTACAGTTTAGCTTCATATAAGGGTCTGGCATCACATCCATTGGGGAACGATTGCAAGCTGGAGGTGTGAACTGTGAAAGTTTGAAATACAGATTCACAATCTGATTTAAAACACCCAATCCGCTAATGATTGAGGTGGTAAACTTAAAGACTACTCCGCCAGGTGGACTTGCTACCGCAATTCCATCTGGGAACCATCCGTTGAAGTCAGTTTTGGTTTGTTAGTTTCGTTTTTGTTAGTTTAGTTTTTGCTGATTGGATAAGGCATCTGTCTATCACCACCTATGTTCATTATAGACATGCCAAATCAACCAATCAGACCAACGAAGCATATGACATACTAACATACGTACATGTTCTTTAGACACGCTTCTCGTTGTGCCACACCTCAACCCGCCTCAAAGCCAACGCTGA
>JAODXP020000015.1:2697431-2699931 GCA_027497455.2 Sardinella longiceps
AGGGAATAGATGCTAATTCTTTTGGTTTTAGTGCTACAGCATCTGTTGCTTATTGCTGAGATATAGACTCCATAGACTTCCACAGGCACCGCTCACAGACCGCTTACGGACCGCCCCGCTCCCGCACCGCAAACATACAGTTTGTGTGTGAAACGGTCCTGAGGCTGAATCTCAATGTCCACACCACCTGAAGCCCTGAACTCTCTAAAGACTTGAATGAGATTACAGTGACAATGAATGGACAACTAGAATGAGTCTGCCCTGTGATTGGCCAGTTCATGCCAGTTAAGTCTTTGAGGGTTCAGGGTTTTGGATGGACATTGGTATTCACCCTGAGTGTTTTGTTGACCCCTGTGTGACCCCAGGCTATCAAACCAAACCAGAGATAAGCAGAGATATTCTCCAGCACCAGTCCAATCCGGTCCGGCAGCACAGCACAGCACAGCTCTGTGTTGCGTTGTGGCAACTGGCCCAGTTTGCTATTCTACTCAGGGGCTTCATCAGTACCTCTGGCAGACTGCAGCGTCATTTACGGAGCTCTTGTTTGTTTGGGTTTGATTCTCACTGCTATTTAATGCTTTCTGTGATCCATTATTACCATGCCCCCACACATTCTCTATCTGCTAACACAATGCCCTGAGCGTCCTCATACCCTCTCCTCTCTCTGCTTTGGGAAGGAGGAAATGCCGTAGGCTGAGGTTGAACTGCGAAGAAAGGGAAACTTGGCCAAGGCTGATTATAAGACAAGACGTGTTGAGATAAGCCAGAAATGAATGTTGTGTTGTTTTCTGGCTCTTTGACATTGTGTGTAAAGAGGCAGATCAAACACAGGGTCTGCTTCACATTCAGAGGAGTGTGTGTGTGTGTGTGTGTGTGTGTGTGTGTGTGTGTGTGTGTGTGTGCGTGCGCAAATGTCATGCTTGGCATTTACAAAGCATGCGGTGTGTGAGAAGTCAGAGTGTGGCATCTTGGCTTGGAATTTGAATATTAATTCAAACAAAGAGTAGTAGCATATTTGCCAGCAGCAAACTGCTGCAGCTCCAAGTAACAAAATTTTTATATTAAAAACAGGCAACATTTCAAACTATGTGGTTCTTCATCAGGCACACGGTTTGAAACATTGCCCGTTTCTTATTTTTACATTTCTCACAATTTTCCAGTGCTAGTTGTCTTGGATGTGCACACTTCAATATCCATCACCATCAAATACAACAGTTTCCTAATGCATTTAATAAAGAGAAAACACTCTTCAAATTCTATTATACTTACAAATTATATTACATTACATTAAACTATACAATTATTAGTGTTGTAGTGAAGATATCCATGATATACCACAGGGGACTCTTTACAGCTTTTTCCATTGAGTTGACCAATATGAACGCACAAAGTGAGAGAAGCTGTTTATTAAACTGTTGCCTTGCCTTGTAATTAGGGGCACTAAGCTAAACTGGAACCTTTTTTGGAGAGCAGAGGATAAATAAACAGAATGAAAATAATTAAAAACTAAACAGTAGAAAAATCAATTTGATGTCTTGAAGCATAGGTTCTCAAAGTGCGGCCCGCAGAAACATTTCTGGCGGCCCGCGATAACAGCAGATAATATCTGTAAAACAGTCTGTAAAACTGTACAGTGCTTTGAGAGAATGAATCTCAACTTAATGCTGTTTAGCTGCATAAAGGCATTTATTTATTGCAATAAATGTAAACTGTAGAAATGCAACCTGGGATTAAAATAAATACAAATGGTATTTTTTTCCCTTTTTTTCCTCCTCCTGCTGCTTTGGTGGCCTGCAATTCAATGTTGAGTCCCTAAATTGGCCCTCACCTATCAAAACTTTGAGAACCCCTGTCTTAAAGCTTAATGAGTTATGGTGATGGAACGGATGGATAAAAGCAATATTATACTCGTGATCATTGGGTTGGTAAGCAGAGATCATCACAACTGGTTACCTAGTCTGCAACACTCAGCCTTCAGCATCATGCCTGCTGCCAAACCACAGCTGTGGTGATACTTGCTACCAACCCCACTCCCACTCATTTTTATTGTAAAATTTAATATACTGTATTCTATTATAATATAGAGCAGCATACAGTATATATTAAGATGAAAAAAAAAATAATATTCAGAAGGGATCATAAAGCAGCCCTACAGCTTAGACATTTCATAAATGATGCAGACCTCAAGGAAAGAAATATTGCTATGATGACAAGGTTTATTTATTTATATTACAATAAATAAAGTGCCAATACAAAAGTAAATTAAAAAGAGCGATTGAGAGAGCGAGAGAGAGAGTAGAGAGAGAGAGAGAGAGAGAGAGAGAGAGAGAGAGAGAGAGAGAGGTTTGGGCCTGTAAGCGCGATGCAATGACAAATTTGTCTTCCAATAGCAATCAGGCGTGAGCTCATATTCTCCTGTTCTCTGTTTGAATTAATCATGGAGATGGAGATGCAGATGCAGCTGGAGATGCAGCAGGATGGTGTGTGTGTGTGTGTGTGT
>JAODXP020000015.1:2702431-2705639 GCA_027497455.2 Sardinella longiceps
CTTTCTCACTCACATATCGATATACATACACAAATGTATACACAAACACACACACTCCCTCTCACCCACTCCCTCACACACACACACATACACACATACACGTGCACACACACACACACACACACACAGACCTACGCCTGCTGAATCTCAGCCGGTGACTAATTCATTGCCATGCACAGATGGCAGTCAGAGGGCTGGTCAGCCAGTAAGCCTGCATGGCCGAACCCTGGACTGGACCGCTGACCATCTGTGTGCCACCGACAGAAAGACTGCTTGACCAGAGCATTTTAACCATCTCAAAGCCATCGTCAGGAGCTTTACCTCTCTTTACTTGTCAAACCAGGAAAGATTAGTACAAAGAGAACGCTAACGCTATGAGTAGCATTCAGAATGTTATTATCAGGTATTTAAATGTTATTTCACCAGCTAAATTAAAGGTGAAATATATATAAATAAATATTCAATTCAATTCAATTCAATTCAAGTTTTATTTGTCCCCAAAGGGGAAATTAGGTTGTAGCAGGTAAAACATTCAGAACAGACGCCAGATAATAAAGACAACATAAAGACAGGGACACAGCACAAGGACATAAGATAAAAATAAATAAAATAAAAAACAAATATGACATAAAAAGAGTAAGATAAAAGATCAGATCAAAACATGAAGATATCAGTCCAATGTACAGGAGGAAGCATTAATTGTGCAAATTTAACAAATTTATGGCTGTGCAAATAAAGGAGCATTTATATATTTTGGTCCTATGAGTGGGAACTCTAATAAACAAACAAATAAACAAATAAATATTATAAACACGTGATACACTGTAATACACTTCAGAAGGTAATCATAAAGCCTGAATCCAGGAGACATAAAGAGCAAAGACATGTTTTTTGCAGAAACCAGCACCAGTATTTTCTCTTTCTACCCTGGCAGCAGTTTCATATATTATATTCATTCTAAGTAATGCACAAGACATTCATGGCCATGAATTCAATTACGTTCTCATTTAGTTTGATGCTTTTAGTATGAGTGCCTGAGAGCCACACACAGACCTGAGGTGACTTGAGTCTGTGTGTGTGTTTGTGTGTGTGTGTGTGTGTGTGTGTGTGTGTGTGTGTGTGTGTGTGTGTGTGTGTGTGTGTGTGTGTGTGTGTGTAGTAGGAGTGCCTGAGAGTCAAGTAAACACAGACCTGAGGTGACTTGAGGCCATGTGGCCACTGGGTTTTCCTGTGGGCAGTCCTACTGTGTGTGTGTGTGTGTGTGTGTGTGTGTGTGTGTGTGTGTGTGTGTGTGTGGGTGGGTGGGTGTGGGTGCTTGGCAAAAGAAGTCAGTGTTGGCGACAGACAGTGTTTGTCATATCTGGGGTAAGAGTAGAAACATGCTGTAATGGCCACCAAAGTATTTGCATGTGTGTGTGTGATGTGTGTGTGTGTGTGTGTGTGTGTGTGTGCGCGTGTGTGTGTGTGTGTGTGTGTGTGTGTGTGTGTGTGTGTGTGTGTGTGTGTGTGTGTGTGTGTGTGTGTGTGTATGTGTGTGTACTAGCCTTGAGCATCTCCCCATAACTCCGGCCCCAGAGGAAGGCATTATGCCTTGGGGTATTTGTGAGGCTGTAAACAATTGGCAGTGATAAATAAATAATAAAAGAAAGATGCTCCTCTCCTTGGGAAAGGGGCCATGACAGCTTAGGGTCATGTATTTCGCTAAAGTAAACAATTTCAGTGCTGATTTTTACAACATGTCTGTTAAACAAACTCTATAGTCACTGAAAATGTTCTCTCTACATGATGCTATACATTCTGCTTAGGCATGGTAAATCTACTGTTATGTAAATATTTGTTAAATTTAATCCTATCCCTATGACTTAACATTATTACAAATTATCGACATCACTACATCCTTGAAGATGTTTCAAGGTGTGTGTGTGTGTGTGTGTATGTGTGTGTGTGTGTGTGTGTGTGTGTGTGTGTGTGTGTGTGTGTGTGTGTGTGCGTGTGCGCGTGTGTGTGTGTGTGTTTGTGTGCAAGCATGTGTGTATGGCTATGAAAAGCTGCCATTGGCCTCTTTCCAAAGCTCTGATTCGATGCTCTCTCTCTCTCTCTCTCTCTCTCTCTCTCTCTCTCTCTCTCTCTCTCTGACAGCCTGCCAGAAGCCTAGGGATTGTCAGTGGCATGCCTAATCAATGCAACCTAACTGAACAGAGATTTATTCTCAGCAAAATAAGCTACAGGCTTTTCTACAACAAACCAGAAAGCCATAGACCTCCTTCTCACTGCAGCTGATCTTATGCATGTGTCAGGCATTCAGTCTGCTTTTGTGGGATGATCTTGTTGCATATTTATAGGGCTGGCTGCTGTGTGTGTGTGTGTGTGTGTGTGTGTGTGTGTGTGTGTGTGTGTGTGTGTGTGTGTGTGTGTGTGTGTGTGTGTGTCAGTCTTAAATGATAGTAAATACTGCATGTAGGCTCAAGCTCACACTAACTGTGTTCAAAGTGAATCCCTGACACACACGGTGTGAACAGATGGCAAAAACACATTAATGAATGAAGTGTCTTTATTTTTAAGAATATTAAAACATCATGAATACTTTTACCCCCAAGCACCAACTGAAAGTTATGCTGTTTCCCTCACAGCGATCCATGGTGCATGCTTCACAGTCTATTCTAACATAGAATCATTCTGCCTGGAATCTGAATATTTCATAAGTGGCTATTGGGCTATTTCAGTGCATTTATATACAGTGTTGTATGTTTCATACTGCCTGGAATCTGAATATATCATAACTGGCTATTGGGCTATGTCAGTGCATTTGTATCATTCAGTGTTGTTTGTTTTGGATGGTTAAAGGCTACTATGTGGATGACCAAGGCTGTCATTCAGACAGTGTTGTATGTTTTGGATGGTTAAAGGCTACTGTGCAACCAGCCAGAGGCCGTTGGTGTCCAGCTCTCCCTCAGTGTCCCCAAACTCCTGGCTGCCCATCCTGCATCTTTGTCCTGGCACGGGAATGACCCCTTCTGTCCTGCAGATAAAAGCGTCTAGTGCCACACATACTCCCACAGTCCAGCGGTCAGCTCAGCTAACATCAACAGCATGATGATTAGATCACACATGCCGTATTTGTCCACAGCCTATTTGTTCAGATCTAATTTTGACATTTTGTGCAAAGCATTATGGGTCAGTTATTCTCTGCTTACTGTCATGAATATGT
>JAODXP020000015.1:2705739-2715739 GCA_027497455.2 Sardinella longiceps
AGGTTCACGATGTCAATGGAAGTCGAGGAGGAATTCCCTGGTGGCCACGTCTAAGATGGCCCACAGGCATATAATAACGAGCCTTCAGGCGCGAAAGAGGATAGGGCGACAAAACGGGGCGGAACGATGGGCAGAGAAGAGAGGTAGAGTTGTGCGTCCAGGAGAATTAGTGGAGAATTGGGCTAATGTTTTGGTGAGTTGCTGTAGCATGGTGGCTAACGTTGGTTCTATCTTGGACTTGCACCCTTGGTGTTGTAATAAATAAAATCAGGTTGATCAAACATACTTTCGACCTCTCTCTTGATTAAACAACTATGTATATTGCCTTACTATAACGTAGTAAGATTTGGTCTTATATTCTATTTGACGTAATACCGACAAGGGTTGTGCAGTCTATCTTCAATGCTAGCTACGTTGACAATGCATAACATCAATAGCCCAATATTAGCATTTAAACTACAATAACAACCGACTAACAGTAATATCTGAAAATGTCGGTAAATGTGAACATGGTGTTGTTAGAAGGACTGAGATAAGGGCAGATCAGGAAAGAAGGGTTTCAGACGTTTCAAAGGGCTGACGTTAGCTAGGTGCCTGTGCAGACGCTAGTAGACAGCATGTGTTGACGTGAGGTAAACGCTTACGAGTCTAGGCATTCGGTAGATTGACCCCAGACATTACCTTACTATCCTTCCCGGGTATGATGCCTGCTTTCTAAATCTCTTATTGCTGCAGGTGGTATACCCAGCTTCAAGCAAAAGCATAGCTCTCTCCAACCCAGCAGGCCAGAGTATGCTTAGACAACAAATTTACAAAAATAATTATGCTACCTAATGCCAGTTATATATTATTTGAGATCTTTATACTGTACATAATTTGTCCTAAGGGATTAGCATGCACTTGGAGCTTCATATGAAATATAGAATAGAATAAAAAAGAAAATATTACATACTGTCAATTCACCCTGACCATTATCAATATCAACTTTGCATCAGTCATCCCTCTAGGCAGTATACAATTTACAGGTAGGTAGTTAGATCATGGGCATATGATGTCAGCACAATCAGGAGGCAATTTCCATAGGAAAGGGGAAAACACACAGGATTTCAATGGCCCCGTATGGGCACATTTTGTTCTGTACAAAATTAACACACAATCACAAAGCGTCTTGGTGTATATAAGTTATTTATTTTTAAAAGGTCAGGAGAGAGAAATGCAAATAAGACCTGGTATGAGAGTTTGGGATAATATATTAGGTAACTTTCATGCAAGTTTACTTGTTTACACACTCCACCTGTTGGAGCTTGTCCATGATATTTGTCTGGACTAGGCTATCAGCCATTTTCAACCTGAAACTGAGTATAGCGTAATGCATGTCATGAATGTGGAACCATATCAAATCAGGACTAATCTGCGTAATGTTAAAGCGTTAGGCCTAAATGTGCAGGCACAAATTTATAATTTACATGACAGAAAGTAAAGTGATTTCAAACGTGAATGCCGCTCTCAAGAGGGTGGCTAACTGCCTTGTCCCTATGATGAGGAAAGTGGAGCAGGTGTTGCCGAGGACAGGATGGCGCCGTCATCTTTGAAGGCTTGTGGTGACTGAATGTATCCCTCTGTCAGTGAGGCCATCAGGGATGATACAGATTCCTAAAGAGGGGAAAATATTGAAACAGTCAACGTAAGTTACCTTAAAAAAAAAAAAAGAAATAAAAAGAGCTTTAGGAAGTGAGTGAAATCTCTTACATGATGGTTTCTCTTTATGGCTCGGATGACTCAGTAGTTTACAGAAGCTGTGGTAATGGACTGCATAGCAGGGTTGATTTGGGTTATGTCTCCACTGTTATTCTCATGGGGGGACACTAGAAGAAGTCTGTAGGAAAATGTACACAACAGTTTTAGGTATCACAATTAGTACAACTTCTGTGATGTGGTACAGCCATAATAATTAATATTTCGGCATGAGGTCAGTAATGGTACAAATAATGGCAGTGTCATGATTACTTCTATGTACAGCAAAAAACATCATTGCGAGTCACCTCTAATATGGCTTCATGTCTTCTGTACCGTTACAACTGCATAGTTTCCAGGATAATTTCCCAGGGGGCAACAACAATATGACCTTATAGGAAACTGGAATATGGTCAGTCATGTTGCATGTTCAATTACACTATAGGAGTTCATTTGTATGGCATGGACAATATACTAACGTTACGTTCACCAACATTTATGTAGTGATACGGGATTAGATCGCATTGCTAATTAATAATCGTGGCACTGTACATGTCAAAATCAGGTAGTAGACACCGGAGAGTGATCGGAGTTGAAATGCGGGGTAGGGGTGCTGTGCTACATGCTCAAATATTCTAGCTTTGAGCAAACTGCTAAGTCAAAAGACAGCCATCTGCAAAAACCTGCTCTAACGCCTGACGCTCGCTGCCTTTGTTCCACCTTATAACGTTACATGATGAAGCTAATGCTGAGAACTTGCACAGCTTCGTGTTTGGAATGGTTTCAGACAGGATTTTAGCTATCGTTACCCCCGTCAAAAAGTTTGCTAAGCAATAGCCAAGCTAATAGATGTTACTATTGCCCTATAACCTTGCACTTTCTGATTACTTATTCTAAAATTTGTACCCAACATTACTAAAACATCAATAAATAAGGAATTGCAGCAGTTAAAATGATTGAAAGTTCATACTTACAACAGCTGTAGTTTTCAGCGTGTAGAATTCCTGCTAACGTGCTAGCCTGAGCCTCCAATCCCACTTGCAACAAGTTGAAACTCCCCATAGAAACTCCCTTGGTAACGTTAGTAGACTTGATTCTCTTGAGTGCTCAGAGGGAACAGTCACCAGCCTCACATGGTCCTTACTAAATCCCAATCGAGACTTCAATAAATCCACAGGTCGACTCTGGGGTCAAATGTGCGCCACAAATGACGGAGTGTTTGGTGACAGAAGAAGCAGAGAGGTCTGCTCTCATCGCCTGCACAAAACGGACCCACAAGCGAAAATCCTTGCTTTTCTTCGATGTGATACGATGCACACGATGCCTTGACAAGCAGGAATTCATGCAACCAGCACAAACAAAACAATTAGGCCTAACCATCATCAATCGCTGTCTAGCTATCTCCTTCAAGTTCAGTCTCTCCGCCTCTACAGCTGATGACCAAGTAGAATGCTTTCCTCGCCATACGTCATTTGACGCGTTGCTAGCCAGAGAGGCTAAATTTTCAGAGGCTAGGCCAACAGCGGCACATTTGCATTAAAAATTCTATTTTACGTTTTGTTTTGGATCATAATTTCTGGATGTATGTTTTTAAAATACACCTTCAGACGAAGTCAAATGCTCATTTAATAATAAATTTAACCTGCACGTTGGACTTTAAAATAATCATTTCTCCAAAGATACACCAACAGACAGACAGACAGACACCTTATTTATCCTCCAGGCGGACAGTCACTTTAAAGAGGAAAGAAGAAATAATGTGAGAATCGATCCAGACCTGTTGTTCCAGGTACACTGTGGACCACTGTGGGCCAAATAGCGAATCAGCAGCTAACACCAGTTAACCAGATGGGGCACAGAAAGCCACTTTCAGTTTCATTTTCCTATGCCCCCATTCTATTAATGTTAGCTACTGGTTTGCTATTTGATCTGCATTGTATCATATTGTCAGGTTGTTTCTCCTACAGAGCTTGAACAACAGGGCTTTTCAGACCAGAGTTATCGTTTAAATGACAAAGATAGCTAATATAAACAATATTGCAATGATATCATATAATATAGCCTACACACACAAAAATATGAAACACTATAAACATTTGAATAGATTTGCTATACAAATCTCAATAATCGTAATACCAAAACTCAGGACAGGAAAAGAGACTCTAAAAACAGGCTCTGTGCATAATATGAAATGACTTCAGCATACCCAGTAACCCATAAAACCACTCCAACACTGGCTAAATTAGCCAAGCACTTGCTGAAATATAGTCTATTGTAGTAGCTATTATGCTAATGTATGCTAATTTAGCTAATTATGCAAATTGAACAACATATGCACATTAGCATGCAGCACCTTATAAATGGGGACCCATTTTATACATTTCTATCATAAAACTTGATAATGTCTAGGTTGACCAACCCTGCTGGCAAATAGACTAATTGGCTATAAAGACAGTTTGTTGGTATGGTTTGTTACAAGGGTAGGGAAAGGAGCGAGCCATGTCAATCAGTATCTCTGTGTAGAGTTACATAGCTGTATGGCTTGTGGAACAAAAGACTTCCTTAGTCTGCCTGTTGAGCATGACAGTGACAAGAGTCAAGACAAGAGTCAAGTGGCACTGAATACCGTCTCTATCTGGTGATGGTGCTGGGGTAAATGTGACAGTTTCTGGCCATGATTGACAGCGTCTTGTTCGGGCTTCTTTTCTTGGAAGACTATTCAGCTGTAGTGTCAACCACCGAACCAGCCAGTCTGATCGCTCATGCTGCTGCTGAGTTAGTGTCACTATAGGCAACTGGTGAATCGCTATGCGCTGTGTAGTTTAGCCGGCCACTCTCCTGATGCTTCACTTCCAAGAGAAGTAGCGCCTTTGGGAGTTAGCTCATTGTTTCACTTTTTTTCCTGTGCACAGTGCAGGGATTCTACGGTGTTAAGGTTGTGCACGGGGAAAAAAGTAAGGTTTAACAATAAATAACTAATAAATAAATAAATACAATTCATGTACAACCTTGAGATGGTGTGCTCCTGATGGCTATTAGTAAGCGTCAGTGAAGCTGATGTGTGTGTGTGTGTGTGTGTGTGTGTGTGTGTGTGTGTGTGTGTGTGTGTGTGTGTGTGTGTGTGATGTCTCCCCCTACAGGCTTGGCTGACTGAGATCCATGAGTACGCCCAGAAGGACGTGGTGGTGATGCTGATTGGCAATAAGGTAAGCCCTGAGCAGCATCACTACTTCTATTCTTACTGTAAAATGTTTAGGCTCATTCGATTATTTTTACCTTTCGAGCCAATTCTTGGTTAAGGTAGCATCTGTATTGTTTATGGCTTTGGTTAGATGCTTCTGGAAAGAACAAATAAACATAAACAAAAACATAAACATCTGCTCCCACGGCAACCACAGATTCACAGCTGGGTCCAGTACAGCATCTTCATGGATCAGAATAGTGGTAACACTTTACATTACAGCTCGGTAATAAGAGGGTAGTTTTGTGGTAATAAGTTTGTAATTTCGTGGTAAAAACTCATAACTACTCAAATTACTGACTGATAACAGAATAATTACTGAATAATTTCCATGTTATTTCTAAACAATAAACTCTATTTCTTGAGGGCAATAAGGCAATAATGAAATGCTAATAATAAGAAATTACGTTCTATTTATGATGGAATTTGATGGTATTACTTAAAATATTGTAATGAAATGGACAAACCTGTGTTCATTTCTAGTAATTACCTACAGTTCTCTTATTGCCGAGCTGCAATGTAAGGTTTTACCAAAATAGTTCATACATTTATACCCCTACACACACCACATTATTCATATTTCTGAAGTTCAGTCATGCATAGATAGGCCTATGTCTTCATTTTGTCACCTTGTTTATATGTAAGTTATTTATTAGTCCCCCTCAATGTCACACCGTCTGTAAACAATGAGGCCCAAGGCTTTGTGTGTCAAGCTGGTTAGGTGGTTGGCCTTTAATATGACTCAAGTATTTCCTCTACTGAGGAGTTCAGAGAGTTTCCCAAAGGAGAACACCTCTACAGGCACATCCTGTGCCCCCCCCATACCCCCATACCCCCACCCTCACACCCAGCAAGCTCTCATCTAGAACAAGGCTTTGAGCATTTGCTATTTTATCTTGGTGACGCAGATCTCTCTCCACCGCGATCCTTCTCTCTGCCGCAACCCTTCTCATCACTTCCTGATTAGAGCCTTACCACGCTTCCTTCTCCAGCGAGGAACCCTTGAGTCGAGCTTCTGCACAAACGCACTCCCATGTTTTTGATTTGAACATTTATAGCACCTCCTCCTCTCAGTGAGATGTGATTTAATGTCGGGTAATAAATGTGAGCTTGTGCAGGATACGCTTCACTTGCTCAACGACAGAATTAATGTAAGAAATCTCAACTCCGGCAGACGTGAAGATTTTAGATAATACAATATCACATCCAATGTATTTCTGAAGAGGGGATGTTATCAACAACAAGGGCTGATATATCTTCCAATTCATACACACACTCTCTCTCTCTCTCTCTCTCTCTCTCTCTCTCTCTCTCTCTCTCTCTCTCTCTCTCTCGCTCTATCTATCTAATAAAGATGAGATATTGTAGTTGGGAGGCAAATAAACCCACAGCATGCAGTCTCTTTCCCAGCAAATAAGGTGGCCATAATAATGTTGTAGTTGGCCTTTCAACCCAGCAGAAAGCACAGCAATAGATGGAAAACAAAGCATAGAAATAAAAGACCTTCCAGGAGGAAAAACCTTTAAAAAGAGAGAAAAAAAAGTTAGGAAGTTAAGAAGATGAGATTAAGTTTGGCCTATAATCTTGAATCCATTTCTTAATTATGTCCTCATAATCTCTGGATTAGTAGAAACAAAAAGGGCCGTGGTGAACTGCAGTGGATAAGCCAACAAGCCCATTTCCCCCACCTCTCTGATTAGCCTGCTCCCTCCCTCCCTCGCTCCCTCGCCTGCTCGCTCTGAGATTTTCTGCTGGAAGAAAAAAAAAGAATCAAAACAAGCCTGTGCTTTCTGCTCGCCGCACAGCTTAATCATGTCCCTGGTTACCATCCCATACAGCGCAATGAAGAAGGCAGAACCAAACACACGCAGCAGCTGCTGTCAGCTTAGCAGCCTGATGTGGTTAAACTCAATAATAATTTTTCATGGAGCATGAATATGGTAGGTGAGGTAATGAGAAACTCTATCAGCCTATGGAATTACACCAATACCATCAAGCATGTGCAAACATGTGGCATCGTTGGTTTACAAACAATGATACAGCTTCAGTATGTGTTATCAGTCTTTCAAAATATTGCTGATGATAAACCAAATCATTTAAAATCATTTAAAAAGAATTTATGAGCATCACTGCATGTGAGAGGACCTCTATTTAACTCCCGGACGAACCCCCAATTTATGTTACGACCTGGCTCAGGGCCACAACAGATGTCAAGGGGAAAATAAGGTTGATTGTTTGTTAGTGTGTGTGTGTAGAGTAATTTCCCGCATATAAGCCGCAGGACAGTGTTTTATGCAAGTAAAAAAAAAAAAAAAATATTAACACCATATTACCTGCCCCCGTTTTAACCTCATAGCGGAAGAAATTTAGCAAAATCAGTGTATAAGCCGCGGCTAATAGTCGGGAAATTACGGTAAGCATGTATGCCAGAGTCTGTATGAAGGATATTGAGAAGTGTGTGCAAGTGGGATAGAGAGATGACCAAGGTGAATGTAGCCACCATATGAGCTCCATTAGCCAATTAGGCAGGTCATGCAAGCGTACTGAAACCTACACAGATGGAACGGATGCCAACTAGCCCGGCTATCTAGTGGCAGTACATGGTATATCCTCACACCACTTACCTTTAAGAACACTTTTAACCGTTGAGTTTGCAGCCTGACTTCAGTTCAGTGTTTAGCATGCGACTCCCATGTTGTGGGTTTGTTGTAGTCTGATGATTGCAGGGTAAAGACAAGTGTGTGATGCGACCCGACCACAGCTACACAGACTTACCACATAAAGTGTAAGTAGTAACAGTCTGCACTTTCCAAACAAGTGCAAACCTTAAAAGATAACACAGAGACAGACACTCAATTGAACCAAGACAACCAAGGCTCCAATACCACAGTTAAGTGGGTCTTATTTCAAAAACTAATGCCAGAAGGAGCCTCAACACAAATCTATAACAAAAAGGTGAAACCCTGACTAAAATCCCTAAAATAGACATCCATACAAAAGTTGAGCCTTGTGGCATTTCAGACCAAAAGTAACTCATTTGCTTTATCACAAAAAAAGGACATCATCCAGAAACGGTGACATTTAAGGATTCAAATGGTGTCATGACCCTGTCTAGAAGACAAAGACTGTGATCACACACACAGCAGGATGTTCAGAAATGATCACTGCCTTACGGTTCGTTTAACTTATGTCGACTTTTAAAACAGAAATCCAGACTAGACTAGAAATCAATCCATAGCCCTGTTGCTATGAGTCACTGAGTGCTTTTGGTCAGGGAAAACACTCTCACACACACACACACACACACACACACACACACACACACACACACACACACACACACACTATAATACAATATAGTTACATTCACTGAATAGTCAACCAACAGTTATTGTTAATTTAGCACAGGAACTTATAGTTTCATTTTCACTCTGCCCAATTCAGTTACTGTTAGCTGCTGCCTTTCTATCATTTTCTCTGTTCTCTTTCCACATATAATATACTGGCCTGCACATCTCCAGCAAGCCCTCAAGTGGAAAGGCTGTGGTGAAAGTGTTTTATTTTAAGACACTGTAGAGTCTAAAGAGAGCGTACTGTACAGTAGATCCACCTCTCCTTACCTAGTGTTTCACCAATTAACCACATCAAGCGGTGGGCTCTCTCACTGTTCAAAATACACCATTTCCCTGACAGTCGTGTCTCGCAGCCCAACCACTGAAGGTCAGAAAAGCTTAAAACAAAGTTTTCTCTTAGCCAGCTGTGAGAAGTGTGACGGTAGAGTCAAAGAGTTCTTCTACAGACAAGCCAGACGAGAGTAGGCCAGAGGGCTGCTGTTTGCCCGCTATAGTGTAGTGTAGCGCAGGTATGGAGAGCCCACGAGACCTACATCCCTGTCTGGTGCAGACAAACGCTCAGGGCCTGCATTGCGGTACAGGCTAGTGGTGGAATCAAGCTTTCAAAAAAAAAAAAGATTTTAATTTCATTATAAAAAGAAAATGAAAATATCAAGGCAAGGGAATTTGCCGCATGGAGGAGATCAATCTCACAAGTTTTTACAAGATACAAGCACTTTTCAATTCTTTTAAAGTCTAAATCATAAACTTTGTCGCTGGAGGCTACTATAAGCAGCTTTGGCCATTCAAATATGCTAATAAACCTCAGAGAGATTTTATCAGCTGCTGACACTCAAGCCTGAAGCAGAGAGAGCCTAAAAGACTACAGGAACTGACAGATAGGAATTTGAGGAACATTTTTTCTCTTAAGCATCTAAATCAGATAACGTCTGGAGAACCGGAAGTGGAAATATTACATTATTCTGGTTTAAAGTCACATTGGCTGGAAGCGTACAAAAAAATATATATTTGTAGTCAATTGCTTTTTTTTTCTCCCAGAGTGGAGCTGATTAAACTGTCAGGCTCAGCACTCTCATCACATTGAAAAGAAAGCATTTTTCAGCCATAATATGCTTTTATCTGCGTGAAGAGTTATTTGTTTCAACATGACACATATTGCGGCGCCTCAAGGCCCGTTCTTTTAGCTCACAGCTCAGACGCTTCGACAGACACAGTCTCTGGCATGCGTGCCGTAATATTAAAGGACTGCATACTGCAGATAAATGGCCCACATCATCTCCTTTTGAAGGGATTGACCTTAACTTCTAACAATAAAACAACAGTGTGGATGAAAGATGTGAAGGGGTTAGGCTATAGGCTATATTAACTCAGTATGTTCTTGTGCCTTAGGGGTCTTAAATGTTTTTAAAAAAACTCTCTGTTAATCCCCCTCATCATAATTAGGTTCATTAGTCATTAGTCACACTGGTCGCCTCAGCGGCGATGCTGAGGCCACCTTGGCTCACAGGTGACAAGAACATCTCTATAGTGAGTAATGTGATCTAGAGGAACATCCAGCTTTCCCTAGAGAAGTATCTGCAAAGTCTTTCATTTAGCCTCCAGAGGGTCAGCAACAAATGCTTGCGTAGCTGGAGCCGTTCTCACCGCAATCGGGTCTCAAACTTGCCGCTCT
>JAODXP020000015.1:2718239-2725739 GCA_027497455.2 Sardinella longiceps
ATCTGCAATTTTGGAGTTAATAGTGTTGTTGTCAGATTTATGGTGTGGAAGTAGTATATTAATGTCTTCATTTTGTTATTTTAATCTATGCCATTACTTATGGCCTTGTGTGGTCACTTGGGAGAAAGTAAAAATGTGTGTGTGTGTGTGTGTGTGTGTGTGTGTGTGTGTGTGTGTGTGTGTGTGTGTGTGTGTGTGTGTGTGTCTGGGATTCTGTCCCTGATTCACATTTGTTTGTCTGTGTGCAAGGACATTTTGGTAATACAAATAATAGTAACACACACAGACAAACACACACACACACATAGACACACACACGTAGTATGTGTGCATATCCTCAGACAGAAAGACACAGACATTCTATTTCTCTCTCACTTTCTCTCTTTCTCTCCCTCTTTCTGTATAGTGACTTGACTTACCAACAAAAAAGTTTCCGACAGACAAACAGACAGACAGACAGATAGACCCCTCCCTGGCCATGCAGCTGGAGGCATTCGCCAGAGTCATTCTTAAAAATAGAGATGCAGAGACAACACCATCAGTTCACATTTCCAAAGCCACGAGGGGCAGACAGGCAGGCAGCGCCTCGCTGTTCCGGAGTCCCCACAGAGGGAGTGAGACTGAGCACTCAGGGGGAGAAGCAGAGGCAGTAGCAGCGGAGGCAGCAATGACAGGGCTGCTCAGTCCTCGCAAGGAAATTGAAAAACAAATAGGTGTCTTTACGCCACATTAAAATTGAGCACACACACGAAAATAAACTCTTAAAAAACAAACAAATAAACATTCTCCGTGGATTTGGATGTCCCAGAGTTCTCCTAGCATGCTGATTCCCAATCCTGCGTTTGTAATCTCACAGCCTCAATTTGTCTATTTGCATAGTGTGACCGCCTCCGTAAAGCAGTTAACGTAGACTATTAATCTGAAGCCCACAAGCCGTAGCAGCAATCCTGTCCTGTCCTTACATCCTTACAACAGTGATGCAGTCCATTCTTGAGATTAATCGCCTGTGCCGAGCACAGGCTGTGGTAATACGCACTCAATAGTTCCCAAATTATTCATAGCTTAGAGAAAGATTTATTGCTCTAAGAACGTGATTACAGATTCCAGCTTGCCGCTATACCCCACCTGAGTCGGCGTCGGAGACAGAAATCTGTTTCATTGAAACCAGAGAAAGTTTATAACTCTACCACAGCTGTCAGGCTTCATTCAGACAGCAACAGACTACAAATGAACGGCCATTACCTCTTTGTGCTATCCAGAAGGCTAATTCAATGTCATGTTATTTGTATGACATGAATGATTGTGTGACATAATGATTCCATATGATTCCATGAACAAAAGGGCAGAATCATTTTGAATATAATAATATTCTACCTGTTCAGTGGTTAAGGAGCCTGACTATTGATAGCCGGACATAGCCCGACCATAATACTGCTGTTCATCCGTATTCATGGTCTGGAGGTTCTTTAACCTGACGCGATTATAGGGGGGGTGGGGGGAGTTATTCAGGTCTGGTTTGAAACGATTGGACAGCTTGTCTAATCAGCTTCGCTTATTGGCCGGTAGTCTCTCTACCGATGTAAAGTAAACCCACCCCAGAAGATCGTCCCCAGACCATGGATACGGATAAACATTCGTATTATGGGCGGCCTATGTCAGGCTAGTATTGAGCTAGTAGTCTGGAAGTTGTGGGTTCAAATCCCGACTGCCACCGCTGTACCCTTGAGCAAGGCACCTAACCCTACGTTGCTCTAGGGGAGAATGGCCCTAAACTAATTGATGGTTGACAAGTCGTTAGGAATAGCCCACAAACACACTTCTGTCACATCAGCTTTCTTTGACTTCTGCCGCTGTGACCTCACACGTGTAGCACATGCTCCCTGGGGTGATGGTTTCCATAGTGAGGGCATGCTTCTGTCGTTGTGGTTACATGGAGCATTTGCATCTGGATAAACCTCATTTCAAATTCTGCATTTAGATTTGATTTGACCTTGTGAATCTGTTGTGTCTCTGTGTTTAGGTCCACATTGGTATGCATGTGGCCATGGGCTCAATGCTGGGGGAACGTGCCGGAACCTTTGCCTCATATTTATGTGTGTGTTTGTGTTGCCTCTCTCTCTCTCTCTCTCTCTCTCTCTCTCTCTCTCTCTCTCTCTCTCTCTCTCTCCCTTTGCAGGAGTTTGGTGTGCCCTTCATGGAATCCAGTGCGCGCTCTGGGTTGAATGTGGACCTGGCTTTCACCGCTATCGCTAAGTGAGTGAGCGCCATCTATAGTCAGTGCCTGGAATTGCTTCTTCTATTCATTGGAGATCTCAAATAAATTTCCTTCAGGCCAATAATAGCAATCTAATGTAATGATCTAAATTGAACCAGTGCTCTGCAACTGGTCTCAGATAAGGAAAGGAACCAACTAAGGATGTTAACAGATGTGAGAAAATGCTTTGGTTTCCTAGGCCAGACAAAGACAATGCTCTTTTACTTTTCATCTCAGGGGGGAAAATTCCCAATTAAGGCTCTATTAAGTCTGGTCAATATTTCCTGAGATGCCTAAAGATGTAATTGCATTGACTGCTGGGGAGCCCCATGCAGCCTACAGTCTTAAGGGAGCACAAACATGCACTGCTGTTTAGTGAGATAAACAAGGTACATGTAAACAAATGCAGAGTAAGTAAACAAAGGTGCCCTGGGGCTCTGATGAGGGTGTTATCTCCGCACTCTTATCTCACTCACCTTGCACCTCACCTCTCCGACGGCTTTCGTCAACCCCTTCATCTCCTTCACCTGCATTAGAATCATCATCACCATCATCATCATCACTTTGTTGATATCCACAGTGTTTCATCATCACCGTTGTCGTAGTTGTCATATTTTACTCTTTTCCGCACATCTTCATTGTCGTTGCCATTGGTACCATTGTCATGGTCATGTCATGGTAACCTTTTTTGCTCTCCTTTGTCTTTTTCTTCCTTTTGTCTTTTATTATTTTTCTTCTTCTCCGCCTCATCATTTTCTCCTTGTCTTCTTCCTCCTCTTAATGTTGTTCTTCCTCCTCATCTTTGTCTTGTTTAACCCTCTCCTCCTCTTCTTCTTTATCTTGTTCCTCACACACACACACACACACACACACACACACACACACACACACACACACACACACACACACACAGGGAGCTGAAGCACAGGAGCATAAAGGATCCAGATGAGCCCAAGTTCCAGTTGCAGGAGTATGTCAACAAAGAGATGAGAACTGGAGGCTGCTGCAGGTCTTGAAGGATGTGTGTGTGTTTACATGTTCACAACTGAGAGAGTGTGTGTGTGTGAGTGTGAATGTGTGTATGTGTGCGTGTGTGAGTGGTTCATCTCTCTACATTGACCAGCAACTCACTTTCTCTCAGCCACAGCTGTGTGTGTGTATGTGTGTATGTATATGTGTGTGTGTGTGTGTGTGTGTGTGTGTGTGTGTGTGTGTGTGTGTGTGTGTGTGTGTGTGTGTGTGTGCGTATAGGGGACAGCACTGACCCACCTCCTTCTGCAACTGTGAATGTAACCCCAGATTCTCAACCAGACATGCCAACAACTTTTAAAATGTAAACACAACCCATGTCCCCCACCACACACACACACACGATTATAGTGGTACACACACATACACATGATGCCCTGCTGTCTAATGCATCCTCTCATATTAAACATTAACACACACACACTGGTTTAATAAGTGTGAAATGTCGCCATCTCCTGGCTGAAACCATGTAAATACTTTATTTATGCCTATTAAAGGTACAGTACGCAACAATTAGTCAGAATTATGATACAATAAGTTAGGTTACCTCAGAGAGTGAACATATTATAATCCCAAAACCATTGCAGTATATTTCATTGGATTGTGTCCACAACAACATGGTGTCCAGACCCACACCATCACACTAATTCCTCTCCCATTACACAGAATAAGAACCCCAGCAATTTGACGTGCCAACTCCATTGCATAGCATATAGGCCTGTTCTTTAGGTTACACAGTGCACCTTTAATGGTCTTGCCCAATGGCACATCTTTACTGGCTCTGTGGCATTCTAAGCTTGGCTTTATCAGCCATGTTTGTTCACCAGTGCCGGCGATGATCACATCACATGGCGGACCATCGCTCTCCCTATAGGCTAACACTAGTTATGAAAGACTCTCTCTGGGTGTAAGATGCTACTGCCCTGCAATACAGATCCTCACTCAAACCATACAAACCACAGTGCAAACTACACAAGCATATAGGCCAAGGTAATCAAACACTGTATAGAACTATTTGCTGAAGTTTCAAATGATGTAAATTGTTAAATGGGAACTTATTTTGCAGAGAGAAATGTAAAGTCGTAAATATTTTGTGATGTCTCCTTCTTAGTTGACTGGTGTTTTTTTTATTATTACTGTTAAAGAGGAAGGGCATTAGCTACATGTGAAGACAAGTTTGGCTCTGATCTCTAGAAAAGTTTAGATACAGCTGTCCAGAGCTCATTAAGTTATTGGCAAAGTAGTGATGTAGGTAGAGTAACATTCTGCTTTCTTGCTCAAATGCAAAGACTTAAAATCTTCATTTTTATTAATATATGTAATCGTGATGTACAGATCAATTCTGAGAAATCTCTTTCAATGCTGAATACTAATCTCTTGGCAATAGCGACATCTGAGGCTGTTTACTGATAGTTGATAAATGTTTCTGGAGTATTACTGTGTTGTTCACCTCAGAAACATGCCATTCATTTTAATATACCCATCCTTCATTATTAATGTAATGCAATATGAAACTCTTCTTATGTTTGCCTTTAAAGTGGTGCTCCGGAGTGATTTCAAGCATAGCCCTGTTGAACGAGCCTGCTAAATAAACTAGTTATCGAGTGGAACAAAATAATTTGGAACAGCATAGACCGAACGCAGAAGCGAACAAGCACTTTACATTGAATCAATGGAAACTCAGATTATTCGAAACCTAAAGTAAGATCTGAGGTACCGGTGTCTCAATGTAAAGTGCTTGTTCACCATTGCATTTGTTCTATGCTTTTAAAAAGTCTTTCATTCCATGCGAAAATTAGTGCTGTTAGAAGGCTCGTGGAGTAGGGCTATGCTTAAACTTAGTCTGGAGCTATCCTTTAATACAAAAGTAATGGCTTTCTTTTGTTTCAATGTGCTTGCCTTACTTAGGAATTAGAGATTACAGTAATTCAAAATGTTAGAGTGATATGGCCTGTGCACTCTTAGTTTTAACTGTTCAGTTCAGTGATGCTTTCACAGTCATGTACAGTAAATCTAGAGCTTGCTCAAAGAAAAGTGAAGATAACACACTCCGGAAAGATCTCCACTCCTCTTTGAACTTGAGCCTTTTTGACTTTGCACTTGAAATATAAGAGATGTGCGTGATTTTACTTTCTTTTGTTTTATTTTTCTTTTCGATCTAGAGCTTGTATTATTGCTTCCTAGTGAGCACATTCTTGACATTTCTTCAATGTACAGTGATTTTCATCTTAAATAAACTTTTAATGCCACCTCTCGGACAAAAAAAGTACACCGTGGGTAGTCTTTTATTTTCTTTGGTGTGTGGACTGAAATGGTCAACAACATTACACATTTGTTAACATCTTAAACAGAAGACAAACCTGTTACTGATTTCTACATGCACATCACGATGAAATCCAACACAGCACGAGATTGCTTTTCGACTCTTCACTTAACCGTTACTTCTGTCGCCCCCTGGTGTTTTAGGGGGAATCATTACAAGTCAAAGTGAAGGGATTTGAGTACCGGTAGCCTACATACCTTATGAATGGCACCACAGAAAATACTGCATTGAGAATGGCATGGATTTATGACATGACGTTAGACTTTTACTGCATGGACAAACTCGTTTTATATTTAGTGACATGCATTACAGTAAAAACATCACAACAGCACAGCAGAGCACGAAACAACATATCAGTCAGTACTGTACTTTAGGCTTACTGTTCTAGTGGTCAGCACCCAAAGCAGTTCGTTTTCAAGTTCGGTTTTAGTGCAGGCCTATTCTAAGCTTCAGACGTGTCCACAGGCTGACGGCCAAGAAGATTTTATGATGCCAACATTCTTCTCTTCCCCACCACTCTACACTTTTACAAAATTCTACCAGATCATTGAAATAAATAACAAAATAAAAAAAATAAAACCTTTCTATTCCTCCATGGTAAGGTGACAGACAGACATGTACAACTCCACTGCAGGCTGCTAGCTCTGTTCCTTCTGAAAAGCAGTCCACAGGGAGAGAGACCTTTGTTATAGGCCTACAAGGAGCACAACTGGCTCCTACACAGCACTCTTAAGCACTTGGTAGGATGTAGAAACCTGTACAAGGTTCCTTGGTAGGATATGGGAGCAGGCAAAGGATTCTTGGTAGGATTTATGAGCATCTAAGGGTACCATGGTAGGATATAGGAGCGGGGGGGGGGTATAGAGAGGGTATCTTGAGAGGTTTCTTGGTAGGATTTAAGATAATCTAAGGGTTCAATAGGATTTAGGAACCTTGGTTGGACATAGGATCCTGCAAAGGTTCCTTAGGGGGTATTGCCTAGAAAGGGTTCCTGCAGGGACAGCTTCAGAAGGAACTAGAGGCTAGTTAGATCAATGTCAGCTGTAAACTCTCACTCTGAGGTTAATGTCGTCAGGGAAACACAGACACTACTTCTACTGTACTCTTCAAGGTCACACAGACTCCACAGGCTTCAATGTCAATGTCCAGTTATTTGGCTTTTTAGTTAGATTCAACAAGCCAGTGGATTTCCTCTGGCCACCTATGGTTTATGATTTATTCTGTAGTAGTCCATTATCAAGCCATTATCACTAGATTCAGTACATAGTCAGATGCACTGAATGACTTGCACTGTGTCTTTACAAGAGCTACGGTCACTGTAAGTCAACATTAATTGCAAAATAGGATGTTTACTAGGAGACCACTCAAGAGCTCAACAGATCCAGCGCAGTGAAATCTGTGTGTGTGTGTGTGTGTGTGTGTGTGTGTGTGTGTGTGTGTGTGTGTGTGTGTGTGTGTGTGTGTGTGTGTGTGTGTGTGTGTGTGTGTGCGTGTGTGAGAGAGAGTGAGTGAGAAAGAGATGGCGGAGTATGTTTCTGGCACACAATGACAGGCACAGGCAGATGCAGCAAGAGAGATTCAGGTTCTTCATCTCCCCAGGGAGGGCCGGACCCAGAGAGGCCAGTCTGCGCTGACTCTTGCCCCACTCTCAGACACTGATCCTGGGACGCCTGCAGCCACTGCTCCCCTCCCTGAGGCCCACTGTGGTCCCTTCTGGCTCATGCAGCACTCAGCACTCCCAACACAGCACAGACAAACAGCGCCCTCTTCAGGGCTTGTGCTTGAAGCGCGCCTCCACTATGGACAGACACAGAGCACACACACACACACACACACACACACACAGACACACAAACACACACACACACACACACACACATCATTCCATTAGAGT
>JAODXP020000015.1:2738239-2820739 GCA_027497455.2 Sardinella longiceps
AAATCTTACTGGCGTTACTGTGTTTCCTGTGCAGTAACAGCTAAAGAGGCTTCAGGCCCACTGCAGGAAGCAGTGAAGAAATATGGAGGTTTAAATGACAGGAAGCAAGAGGCCCCGCCCTTATTATTAGTCACCCAGGTCAAAGGTCAAGTTCAGTGCACTGATGACCTCACAATGACTTACAGTAAGTGAAGATGACGAAACATGTTGATATGTCACCAGTCTAGGGTTGAATGGGAACAGCTTCAAAATCTAGTGCTGTCAAACAAATCTGATTATTCGCAAAATTTTGCAATGGTTAATCGTGATTTATCACTTCTAATCGCAACTAATTTCCTCCAGTAAGAATTTGGATCTTTATTTTGCCCTGTAAAGGCCCTGATACTAAATAGTTGACTTTGTTCTTCTCAAATGGGACCATTCACACCTGTCCCCTACCCCCAAGGGTTCCCCAAACATGTTGTTGGACAATCAGGAGTTAGGCCATAATCTTTGAATAGTTTGACTTGATAGCGCCATTTTCTATCATGCCATGAAAGTGAAACCATATCCATCAGGATTAAACTAAGTTATTTTTTTCAATCTGGGTTAATTTTTTAATTAATCCATTTCTGAGTGAATCAACCCGTTGCCCTGTTGTTTCATATTGCTAAGTGCTGTCAATAGGTATGAGTGACCAAATGTTGTGTAACCAGACCAAATAAAACGGCAGCCAATGTACTGATGTCGCATTTGTTAACATTAGTTGCGAGTTCGCATATTTGGTCTGTGTCGTACCAAACGCTGCCGTTCTGATACCAATCAATGGCACTGGAATGTGGACTGATTGACTCACAGTTTTTTTCTTTAACTTGGATTATGTAAGACTGAATGGAGCTGAGTGCGGACATGGGGATGTGTTGAAAGGTTACTCACATGCAGTCCATGTTTGAGGGCTTGTAGTAGAACGGGGGAATCTTCTGCTCGTATTTGGCTATGGCTGCTTTATTTCCAACAGACGCAATGAACTAGGGATGGAGAAGAGGGGGAGAGAAAGTGAACAAATGATAGACAGAGAATGAGAGAGAGAGAGAGAGAGAGAGAGAGAGAGAGAGAGAGAGAGAGAGAGAAATGACACATGAAATTAAGTTTTTGTAATAGATGTTTACAGTAAGGAAATGATTACTTAAAGGTAGGAGGCTATGTGTGTGTATCTTTGAATCGATTAAGTGCTCTCTCTAAGTTCTCTCTATCTCTTTCTCTCTCTCTCTCTCTCTGTGTTCATGTGAGAGCAAACAGAAATCCAACCTGACCACATGCACACACACACACACACACAGACACACACACACACACACAGACTATATATTTCTGCACCATACTTGAGAGAACAAGCCCTCACAAACCGATACACTCGTTTCCCTCTGACCTCAGTAAGCCTGAGAGAATGTGGACAGCCTACACTCACTAGAACTAGACAGACCTACAGTTACTACACAGTGATAGACAGACAGATATATAGAGAATGTCTACAGCCTACTCTAACTAGAATTAGACAGACCTATAGTTACTACACAGTGACAGACAGACAGATATATAGAGAATGTCTACAGCCTACTCTAACTAGAATTAGACACACTTACACTTACTACAGAGAGATAGACAGACAGATATATAGAGATTGTCTACAGCCTACACTCACTAGGATTAGACAGACCTACAATCACTACATAGAGTTAACTAGAATTAGACAGACCTACACTTACTACATAGAGTTACAGACAGACACAGATTCAGATAGACAGACAGACAGACAGCAGGATGTACAGCCTACATGTAAGGGATAACGTTCGGTGAGGTGGTCATTATCGTGCAATATCTCCCGACAGAGTAATGCAACATTACTTGCAGGCATTACGTAATGCAGGCATTACTCTGAAGGGAGATATTTCCACGATAATGACCGCCTCACCGAACATTATTCCGCTTATTACACGGCTACCTATTGTAGATATTATTAACATGCGACAAAAACTTGTTTGTCACTCCTTTAACGGCAACTTTTGTGATTAAGATGGATCATACAGTCTGCTGAAAAGACGTATTCTGTTAACTTACAGGTCAGCTGATTGGTTAAGGCAACTTTCTGTTTCACTTTTGCTTGACAGCGGTCTGTTATACTTAGCAACGGTCCGTTATTAAAAATTATCAGACCGTAGAACGTCGGAAAGTCCCACTGAAGTGAATGGAGCATTCTACAGCATTATAAAGAGCAATAATTCTACATAGAGTTACACAGACCGATAGAGAATGTGTACAGCCTACACTCACTTAATTACACTTATTACATAGAGTTATATACAGACAGATACAGAGTGTGTGCAGCCAACACTTACTACATATAGTTAGACAGACAGCTAGACATAGTATACACACACACACACACACACACACACACACACACACACACACACACACACACACGCGAGGATGGAATGAGAAAAGGCAGATGGACTAATGGATAGATAGATAAATGAGCAGACAGATAGACAGAGAGGCAGACAGCTACACAGGTAAGCAGACAGGTGAATGAATAGACTGACTGACAGGCAGATATGTATACATTGTATACACATGTACAGTATGTATACACAGTAGAGCATTCAGACAGACACACAGGTGGGTTAGCATACAGGCTAGAGAAGGGCAGTCAGACAGACAGGCAGGCTGGCAGGCAGACAGACAGACAGGCAAGCAGGCATATGGATTAGCAATCATGCATGAGAAGAGCGGACAGACACCGGTAGGCAGTCAGATAAACAGACAGGCAGACAGATAGCCAGACAAGCAGACAGACAGATAGCCAGACAGACAGACAGACAGGCAGGCAGGCAGGCAGGCAGACAGACAGACAGACAGATGGATTAGCATACAGGCATGAGAACAGCAGACACACAGGCAGTCAGACAGACAGATAGATAGACAGGAAGTCAGACAGACAGACAGACAGACAGACAGGCAGTCAGACAGATGGATAGACAGACAGGCAGGCAGGCAGTCAGACACACAGTCAGACAGAGAGAGCAGGAAGTGATGTCATCTGTCTCACCTTCACCTCCTCTGCCTCCCAGGGGTCCATGAGGATGGATTTGACTCGGCTGATCTGGGGAATGTTCCGGTGTAGGCCTGAGCAGCTCTGACACATGAACACGCCCAGCGTGGACGACGCCCACTCCGGGCCTGCAGCCACGGGGACAAACAAACAGTATACAGTATACACTCACATACAGCATACAGTATATATACAGTACACTCACATATACACACTGATACTGTGTGTATCCAGGGTGGAGGACGCCCACTCCGGGTCTGCAGCCTCCGACACAAACAAACAAACAGTATACATACAGTATACTGTGAGTATACTGTATACAGTACAGACCAAAAGTTTGGACACACCCCCTCATTCAATGCGATTCATTTATTTCCAGGACAATTTATATTGTAGATTCTCACTAAAAGTATCAAAATTATGAATGAACACATATGAAATTATGTGATTAACAAAAAAAGTGTGAGATTATGACAAAATTTTGGACCTGAACCCAATCAAGATGGTTTGGGGTGAGCTGGACCGTAGAGTGAAGGCAAAAGAGCCGACAAGTTCTTAACATCTCTTGGAATGAATAACTATTCAAGACAGTTGGAAAACCATTTCAAGTGACTAACTCTTGAAGCTCACCCAAAAAATAAAAAGAGGACAAAGCAGTTATCAAAACAAAAAAAGGATACTTCAATGAAACAACAATATAAAACATGTTTTCAGTTATCTCACACTTTTTTTTATTAAGTACATAATGCCACGTGTTCATTCATAAGTTTGTTTATTTTGTAGACTGTCACTGAAGGCAACAGTCATGAAAATAAAGTAAATAATTTAATGGGAAAGTGTGTCCAAACTTTTGGTCTGTACTGTATGTGAGTATACAGTATACTCACATATACACACTAGTATATCCAGGGAGGAGGATGCACACACCGGGCCTGCAGCCACGGACACAAACAAACAGTAAAAAGTATACATGTGTACACTCACATATACACACTTGTTTATCTATATAGATTATATACTGACAAACACACACTGGTATATCGAGATAGATCATACTAACATACACAAACTTGTTTATCTAGATAGATCACACACTCACATACACACACTTGTTTATCCAGATAGATCACACACACTCTCATACACACACTTGTTACTCGTTTATCTAGATAGATCATACACTCACATACACACTTGTTTATCCGGATAGATCACACACTCACATACACAAACTTGTTTATCTAGATAGATCACACACTCACATACACACACTTGTTTATCCAGATAGATCACACACACTCACATACACACACTTGTTTATCCAGATAGATCACATACTCGTTTATCTAGATAGATCATACACTCACATACACACACTTGTTAATCCAGATAATAGATCACACACACACATACACACACTCGTTTATCTAGGTAGATCATAAGCTCACATACACACACACACACAAACCAAACAGATTTGTTCTACTTGAAATGAGAGGTTACTCAGCCATTGATAATGCAAATAGTAGTCAGTAGAAAAGAGAGTAACGCACAGCAACACTTTTTTTTTTTTTTTTTAGGTGCAGGCGATGGAGTTGAAAACTTGTAGAAAAGAGAGACGGGCAACCGCACACTCAGCTCAAGGGAAAGGGTTTTACTATTTCACAACGTTTAGGCACTACTAATAAAATCCTTTCACTTGGAGTTGAGTGTGCGGCAGGCCGTCTTTCTTTTCAATGCAAATAGTAGTGCAACATCCTAACGGACTATTTCTTTCAACACACAGAAGAGCTGTAGCGGCATGCTGTTGAATGTCATAAGCTGTGGAAAAGCCGGTATAACTCACAGCCTTAATTGCCTTATTGCCTTTCTAAAACGATTATGGAGACAAACACTGAGCAATGTGGGGATGTATTCGTTAATAATAATTCCCCTGCAAAGAAATATAAGAAATATTATTTCTTAGTGAATGATTGCCAAGTAACACATAAACACAGCCTTCTGTCACTTCCATAACACTCAGCAATATAGAGCAAAGCATGTTCTGAGCTGTGGTACATGGCTGTGTATATGGAAATCACTCAAAAAGTGATGCATGATTTTTGATGAAATATTTGGACGACGTGTGTATTGGGACAAGCGACAACTAATTAAGTTTTGGTGCTGATTGATTATCTGGAACCATATTGCAGTGTCAGTGACCATATTGCCTTGGCGGAGGTCTGCACTCTACGAGTACTTTTCTAGTTAGGTCCATGTTATGAAAATTAGGCTAAAAATAAATTATTGTTTTTCTGTGTGTATTCTTAAACAAACAGAAGGCCCGCCAACTTCTCAAACTCCATAGTAACCATGCTGCAGAACATGCTTATGCTCTCTTTTCAATACAGGGTATATACAGGAATCCTGGTGCTGAATTTACTACCATTTACTACCTTTTTTCCTACCTTTTACAATATTTTTACTACCTCCACAACATCTAGCAGCGCACTTTTTTTTCCTTTGGGGGCGGTGGCATCCTACATATTCCGACAATTTTGGTACGATCAGTGATCCAGAACACAATCTGGAATTTATGTTGTGTCTTTGTCCACATTGCCTTGGCGGAGGTCTGCGCTCTCTCAGTGCTTTTCTAGTTTGTCAATATTAGGCTATGCCGCCAAAGTTTGAAAACCCACGATTCTTTCTGGTTACAGTACATACAGTAGAAGTAGATACCCTAAATTACAGGAGCCTGGATAGGATCCCCCTCACCCCTCTCTCTTTCCTTATGCAACCTACTGTACATGTTCGGGGACACTTGACACATGACAAAAATGCAACTAAAATCTGAAATATCTATTTTTGCTTTAGTCCAGTGTTTCTCAAACTTTTTGAGCTCAAGGCACCCCATCAACATTTTTTGCATTCACAGCACCCCTAAATTACTGTAAATTCTTGCTTATGATACCGCTTACTTGTGTCAGGACACCGTATTAGGCTATACATCAACACTTTAACTTTCAGGATCATATATATTACTGTTCTGAATATGTTTATTATTTACCTTTATATTTATCACTCATGTGGACATATAAGGTTACACGGGGCTCATCATAAGAGAACAGGATTGGGTGAGAGCCGTCTGGCCTTTCCCCATTCAATTTCTCATGGCAAGTCCTATGCGCAATTCAGCGCACAGGCAGGCGCATGCTGACAATAGCTTCAGTGATCTTTCCACATTTCTTTGAAATACTCAAAATCACTGTATATTTGAAACACTTTAAAAAAAATAATTACTGACGTGCTATTTGGCTATATTTTCTTAAATCTAGCCTCATTCATAGCACTGGTGATTTGCAAAGTCAAGCTATAGCTAGCAAAAATGACGGTTCATTTGAAATCGTTTTGATCCCTACGGGGCTTTGACGGATAATGTAGCTGAAATGTATGGCATTACGAGGCAAAGACTAGTGAGCGGATATGAAAACATGAAGGCTATGCCTCAAAAGACAGAGTGGAAGTAATTTAGACATCTAAATGGGAACTTTTTAACAGATGACAGACAAATTCAACATCAAAATTTAAAATGTTTTGTGGCTCCCCTCTTGCGCTTCGGCAGAACGGTTTGACAATAACTAGGCTGTAGGGGTTTAGCGAAAGGATAGATAGTCTCGATGGATATTCTCATCCGCAATGACCTGCTTCACCCACTGTCTCTCGTGCTACATTTATCCTCATGGGTGTTTTAAGTCCTTAATGACGTGACAGACAACAAAAAGGGGCGACAGTTTCACTCATAGCCTTTTACCTCAAGTCGTCTAATCTTCATAGCCTTTGTTACTGTTCCTTTATTTTAAATTAACTAATAGCGAACTTGCGAAGAGATCTGGCAGGTAGCCTACCCAGATTGATTGAGCGCGCGTGAGGTAGGCAGGCGTGACATCATCTGCAGCTTATCACTCAGGTTCCACTCGCAACGCAAAATAATACAGTAGGCTAAGTCCACAGAAGTTTAGTAATTTAAGGAGTTAGGATGGATGTAAGTTAAACATTGAAAAATTCATAGCGTCATTTGGATGGGGGCTCAAAAATTTACTACCTCGTCAGATGACGCTTCTTACTTTTTACTACTTTTTACTGGCCTTAATTTGACCTGATTTCATTTACTACCTTTTACAACTTTTTACAAACCCGCGGACACCCTGCAATAGTAACTATACCATTAGAGTCATTTACTGCCTGTTCAATAATAACTATTACAAAATAGCCATATCCTCTCTTTTCAGTCACTACAGTATAATTCCCCTGCAAAGAAATATAAGAAATATTATTTCTTAGTGAATGATTGCCAAGTAACACATAAACACAGCCTTCTGTCACTTCCATAACACTCAGCAATATAGAGCAAAGCATGTTCTGAGCTGTGGTACATGGCTGTGTATATGGAAATCACTCAAAAAGTGATGCATGATTTTTGATGAAATATTTGGACGACGTGTGTATTGGGACAAGCGACAACTAATTAAGTTTTGGTGCTGATTGATTATCTGGAACCATATTGCAGTGTCAGTGACCATATTGCCTTGGCGGAGGTCTGCACTCTACGAGTACTTTTCTAGTTAGGTCCATGTTATGAAAATTAGGCTAAAAATAAATTATTGTTTTTCTGTGTGTATTCTTAAACAAACAGAAGGCCCGCCAACTTCTCAAACTCCATAGTAACCATGCTGCAGAACATGCTTATGCTCTCTTTTCAATAGTAACTATACCATTAGAGTCATTTACTGCCTGTTCAATAATAACTATTACAAAATAGCCATATGCTCTCTTTTCAGTCACTACAGTATACTGCAGAGTAGTCATATGCTCTTTTTTCAAAAGTAACTGTTACAAAGTAGTCATATGCATGTATTTTCAATAGTAGGCTAACTGCACAACAGTCATATACTAGGACTTAAGTAAATGTATGTAGCTGTTGTTATTTGTCATGAGAACATACACACACACAAGCCACAGCTTTGATGTTGCTACCTCTCTGTCCAGACACCAAGATGGATGATGTTCATTTTGTGACACCAAAACATTTTTCAGGCGAGCGATAATGATAACTAGCAAATGTGCAACAGCTTTGACCCTCATTCTGACCACTTATGATCTGACCCCAATTAACTCTGCAGGAGAAAGTGCATCTTCAGGCCTAGTTAGCCGCACAGGACAGGTAAAAAATACACACACCATCTCTCAAGCCTGGTTAGCCATAGCCACACAGGACAGGTAAAAATACACCACCTCTACATAAGTGAGCACATCTCAAAGCCACCAAACTATAGAGGTGCACACACAATTTGAACCACACACCTCACACGTTCTAAGTTTAGGTTTAGGGCTTTAACTAAGGTTAAGTTTAGGTTTAGGGCTGCAGAGTGTGTGTGTGTGTGTGTGTGTGTGTGTGTGTGTGTGTGTGTGTGCGTGTGCAGTGTGTGCATGTGAGTGTGGCCGTGTGTGTGTGTGTGTGTGTGTGTGTGTGTGTGTGTGTGTGTGCAGTGTGTGTGCATGTGCAGTGTGCGTGTGTGCATGTGCAGTGTGGCCGTGTGTGTGTGTGTGTGTGTGTGTGTGTGTGTGTGTGTGTGTGTGTGTGTGTGTGTGTGTGTGTGTGTGCAGTCAGTGAGTGAGGGAAAATGTGTGGGTGTGATAAATCTACTATAGCCTCTCTGCAAATAAGAATGCTGGACACCACAGGGAGATGATAGTCTGAGAGACGGACAGCAAACAGGGCAGGAACTAAAGTACAGGCTACAGGCTTTGATGGGGTGGTCAGGATGGGAAAGACCAGGACATGCAGAGACCTGGTGCTGACAATAGCATGAATTAGATTGAAAATGAATGTGAAAATGTGATGAGACAGAGAGAGAGAGACGGAGAGAGAGAGAGAGAGAGAGAGAGAGAGAGAGAGAGAGAGAGAGAGAGAGAGAGAGAGAGAGGGAGAGAGAGAGAGAGAGAGAGAGAGAGAGAGAGAGAGAGAGAGAGCCGTTAGACAAATGAGACCACAGGGCTTGAGAGAGGCCATGATAAGAAGCGTGGTGGTCATGGTGTTAAACAGGAAGACTGAAGCCCAATAGAACACAAGAGCACGAGAAGAAGGACAGGCTGTGGCTGTGGCTGCAGCGCTCATTATAGCAGTGGACCACAGCACATCACTCTGTTAGCAGCGAACCACAGCACATCTCTCTGTTAGCAGCGGACAGCACTCTGTGGCTTCTCTCTGTGTCTCCATAGACGCTAATGCTAACAGCAGGAAGCGCTCTGGGCCGGAGACTTCCTGCAGAGCACTCAACAGGTGATATCACTTCCTTTAAGACACTAGAAAGCTAAGATGGCATTCATTACAATACAAATCTGTCTGGCTGTTTTTGAGAAGAAATGGCAGGTACAGTATACCAACACACCAAGTGTGAGTAACCTGCATCGTCCTGGGTGGTTGTGTTCTGCTCTCGCCGGGATTCCAACCTGCACCTTTCTGCAGCACGGCCTGGGAGTGGAGTGCAGTGCACTTCAAAGTTAGCTAAACTGCCAGGGTCGTAGTTTCACTCAGTAGCATTTCTTTTAAGATGGCTGGGCTGTAAGGTTACCTAAAATAGAGCACTAGTAACACACTAACAGTGCTCAACTGTAAACCAGCTACATGCACTAGAAACTAGAGCATCCTTAGAGACTTCTACACTAATACACTGCATAAATGGCTTCTGCAGTTATCAAGAGGTATATTAGGTATATTACTGAATCTTATATTCAGTATAAAAGGTATAGATACATTCGAACATAGATTTTTAGAATAAATAGTAAAGTATTACACTGTAATAAAAATGAAATCAAAACATCAGGCAAAATCATAGGAAAAATCTTCTGATCCTAAACCTATACTTAAAGCCAGCAAACGTGGGTGTATTTATTGCCAATGCATGTTTTGCAGAGCACAAATGATAAAGTGAAGTCACTGTGTCTGGTGACCAGTAAGTAAGGTATAATTCCAATGCATTTCTGCCCATCAGCTGGATCAGAGCTGGAGTCGTCTGTCTGTCAGTCTTGTGCATCTGGGCAGACAGACATAGGGAGAAAATACAAGGTTCGACCAGGCCAGCGAACTGCAGCCAAGTGTTGCTACAGTATAGGAGCGGTACCTCCGTAGAGAAAAATACAAACACAGACTTGGCTACAACACAAACAGCTAATGAATTTCCCATCCTGAATAATGGAAGACTAATCTAATAGGCACAAGAGTGATCAATCAGACCTATCTACCTGGCCCTAAGACGAAGAGTGATCTACCTGGCCCAACTAAGTGATCTTACAGCAATAAAGATGCTTTAAGGAGAAGCCAGACAGAGCCGGTTCAAGACTTTTCACTGCCCTAGGCCAGATTTGTGTTCAGCCCCCTCTTTTCTAGAAATACAAACTTCTGAAAAACTGAAGGAAAAAAGGTAATAAATGTATTGCGATGGCCCCTTGATATTTGGCACCTTCGGCGATCGCCTTGTTTGTCTATGCCTAGAACCGGCCCTGATGACAGATCACCTTCCAGGGGACAAGAGCCCTTCTGCAGAGGGTCAAAGGTGAAGACTGTAATTCTATTCCATTACATGTTTAGTCAAACATGTTTAGATCAGTCCTCAAGCTGTTTATTTGGTGTGTGTGTGTGTGTGTGTGTGTGTGTGTGTGTGTGTGTGTGTGTGTGTGTGTGTGTGTGTGTGTGTGTGTGTTCAAATTGAAATGTGACAAGAGAAATTGTTTGGTTTCAAAGGTGTGTTAATAGCCATTAAAATGAGACTCCAATGTCCCTTTCTTTACATCTGTTGTCTGTGGATCTACAGTATAGAACATCAGGCACAGTCAGTGTGTGGTTGTAGAGAAACCAAACCATACCAGACTGCCTGATCTGATCTGATCTGATTATCAAAGTCTCTGATAAGAGCACAGAGTAGCCTATGCAAACACACTGCTCCTCACAGACAGGATAGGGTCTGGGAAGCTGGCTAACAGATAGCCGACAAATCGCATCATTTGGGTGCGGCTGTCTTGGCTGAAGACAACTAAAATTCACCTTGAAAATTTGCGAAGGCTGCCCCTCATAGAAGTCACTTTGTACTTGATTCTGTAACTACCAGGAACGCTCTTGGCCTGAGCACTTGGATTGGTCTCAGTAATGCAGCCATTCCTGTTTACTCACGGCTCAAGTGTAAACTAACACTGATAACTTTGCGATAACTCTGTACAAAAGCACTGCTTGGTTTCAGGGTGTGACACAGAAGGAGAGGCATGAAATTCAAGGTAGCCTACTTATGAGTTAAAGAGGCAGTTCCCACACAAAAAAAATGCATTGTGAGAAAACAGATCAGTATTCCTCTACATTTTACTGTCCTACATTTCATATTTCATTTTTATTATCATTTCTATGACATATGACAAGTGCATAATTCAAAATGTGGAACACCCTCAACGCATCCAAACTCTAACAGGTGCATGCTCCTGAAGCCCTTCCTGCACCGTTAAATTGCTCGCACATCTCTTATGTCATGGATAGCCTATGGAGAGTTCACGATTATCTGGGTGGTGAAAGGCAGTGCGCAATGTAAACAATCACAGAAGAGTCTCTTTACCTGCGACACCGCAGTCAACACAGTTCCCGTTTCCATCTCTTTCCAGAAGCTCCAATAAAAGCCGCCGGTTCGTCTCGGATGATGTGGCCATGTTCACGGTGCTTATTGCTCCAAAGTCAGTAGGCGTAAAGGCGCTCTCTCTCGCTCCCTCTCTCTTTCTCTCGCTCTTTCCAGAGCGGCAGTCGCTTGGTTTTTAACTTGAATCGAATAAGATCTAGAGATTGTAGAGTCTCTATTGTTTGAAAGTGTCCAATCAAATGATAAAACCAAGCGCACAGATTTGCGATAAAGTCTACATCAAATTACAACAAAAACAAATCAATTACACCTCACAAACAACCTATCAGTGTGCGGCAGCAGTGAATGCTGCCCGGAGCTTTCGCTTACGCCGGGTTCAGAATTTTACTCAGTTTCTTGTCTGGCAGGACAGAGACCTCAAGTGGTCATTTTAACGTTTCCTCGACTGAAAAACGGTGCAATTTATAGGATCCCATTTCATTGTACTTGTTGATTAAGCTAACTGTTTTCTGGACTGGAGAAATAGTCTCCAACAACTCTGGGCAAAGTGACAGGCCAGGGAGAACTTCTGTCCCTGTTGCAACTGTTTCGCAAAGATGGTAGCTATAACGACAGAACTTTGTTAGAAGTACAATTGCAACACGAAAAGTAGACTGCCTGAGCGATCTCGTTCACAAGTTGACATTATTTATTTTTCCCAAATTAAAATCCAACACTTTATCCAATAATCTTAACAGGTGTTTTGTAGCCTATATACAAGACAGTTGTTGGTGAACTGAGGAACCCACATAAAACAAACAGTGGCTTAAAAAATAATTTTACTTGGCAAGCCTATTCTGTACCAGGACCATAAAACTAATCAATGAAAAGTAGCCTACCTAGTCCACCTTGCAATAACCCATATGGAGTTAGGGGGGGCAACTGCATCTGTGTGAGAAATCCCCCTTTGCATCACAGTTGCATGTGCGCAGTGTGCTTGTAAATGCGTCACGAAACTTGGGCAGGTTAGCGTTTTCATCAATCACTTGGAAAAGCACCGAAAATAAGTGTAATATGATCTCACCCAACAGATCACCAGAGAGCAGTGAAACTGAGGTACATTTTGTAGCTGACAGAGCAGGATGTTTTACAGAGATATTAACTTTTACTAAATATACTATGCAAGACTTGTTTACATTTCCTTTGATCCTTCGGACTCTTATGCAGATGATGAGCTTGGTACACCACTGCTTTAGATGCTTGAAGATCGAAAGATTGCCGTCCTTTTCCTATTTAAAAAAACTAGTCATTTAAAGGCAGTGTGAAAATATTTTCCCTTTTCCACTTGTGTGTTCTTTATGATTTGGCACCTGCTGAAATACTTTTAGGTGTGTGCTCCCCACAGTATACTTCCAGACCCCTGCTTTAGGGTCATCTGTGGGACACTGCCATCTACAGGATAAGTTGAGGACTGCTTTGGTTCATTGTTAAAGGAATACCCCACCTTTTTATTTATGAAAATTGATTATTCACTCCCTTACCTGGATTCACATATATGTGTAAAAGCATTTTGTTCTCAGTGCATTCATTTCCTTAGTCTGGCAACCCTAATTTTATACTTCTCTTAGCTTTAGCTTTGCATAAGTGCTGGAATGTAAGCCAGATAGCAACTCATTGGCAACATTACTTTCCAGCAGTTATGCTAAGCTAGCCCTAAAAAAAAGCCTGGGGTTGCCAGACTAGGAGAATGCATGCATTGAGACCAAAATGCTTATACCCACATATGTAACTCCAGGTAAGACTGAATAACCCAATTTTATAAAAATATGGAATATGTTGTGGTTATGTAGTGGTCACTGTTCCTATTTAAGACATACAGTAGACAAGTTAGAGGTAACTTCATCAGTTTAATTGTCAAAAAAAGTACAAAAGTCAGTGTAGCAAAATGATTTTCAACATGGTCTGAATAGTTTCTAAAACAAGACAGCTTCATGAATCCAATGACTGAAACTCTATAAACGAGTTAAAGGCGATCTTTCACTGTGACACTGATTTCTTCGCCTTTAAGCAAAACACATTAATAGAAAAATCATAAAATAAAGCAAACAAGGACTACTGCAGGTATCAGAACCGGCGTCTGGGACGAGTAGTATCGGTCAATCCCCTCAAAAGAAAGTGGCTTGAGGGGGCGGTCGGACGTGTGCTGCTCTCTACCTCGACGAGTTCGAGCTGGAGCGTGAGCGATGCCGCCTTCGGCCTGGGGATCTGGACCGGGAACGTCTGCGGACAGGCGACCGTCGTCTTGGTGAGCGAGACCTGTTAACGTACAGTATGGTTAGAGAAGAAGATGCTTTGTTTGTTTGTTTGTTTGTTTGTTTGTTTGTGTACATCAGAGCAACAGTGGGTCTGTGACCCTTAGGGTATCCATGACTGCACAAGTATAATTACTATGTAATGCGTACAGTAAAGGCGGAATATAGGTGTCCCAAGTAGGGAGTAGTGGAGAAGGGGTGGGCTACAAACACCATGACATCATTATTCCCCTATGATAACACCTTGAAGGCTATCCTGCCCATCACCTGATTCTTTAAGCAGTAATACACCAAATATGTTTGCTTTGTAACTTTGGTGTGGTCTAGTTTGTGGAAAAGTAGATCAACAAGGCTGCTTGCTGCTTTTAAAGGTACCGTTCTAAAGAGCATTGGGTATTAAACAGTGATTAAGCCTTTTTACCACATCTACGTCAAAGGTAGTCAGTTGTTCTTTCTAGCTAGTTGAAAACTAGACACTATAGTTGGGGGGGAAAAAACAAAAGAAAATAGACAAGGGGTCGGCAACAACTAGGCACGCATGCCACCGTTGGCACGCGGAGCAAATCTCATGGGCACGCCTGTTAATGCGCACAAATGATGGCACAAAAAATGACAACATATTCTAAAGTGGTGCTTTGTTCAGCCACAGCATATTTTCATGTTGGAAATATGCCAAAGTTAAGTCTACAGGCCTGTTGAACGGCACGCCAGAGGTCAAGAGCATCTCTGTTATTGGCATTACATGTCAAAAAGGTTGCCGACCCCTGAAATAGACGGTAAACATGAGGGAGTCGGCCATGAGTAGAAACTCCATACCTGCGTCTCATGCGTGGTGGGGTGCGTCTCCACATCGGCGGGGGAGGGGGCATTCTGCGAGGGGGAGAAGCACGGCGGGGAGCGGGGCGAGGGGGACGCTGGGTCAGAATGGCGATGGCGGAGATCTCCTGTCCGTCAATCTGACCTGAAACACAACCAAGGATGCAAGTCCAGATTAGACAGTGCTGTACAGTCAATCTTATAGACATACAAACGTGCGCACACACACACACACAAATTTGTCCAGTCATGTTAGTTAAAACAGAGAGGGACACTAAAAGATTGTTGTAATCAAGCATTTCAATTCATGTTGGTGAAAGTATGGTGATCATTCAGCTCTCACTACAAATTGGGATTAATTAACTGCAGGATTGAATCCCTCCACGCCAGCCAGAGTGTCAACACACTTCATTTAGCCTCTGGTAATACCGTAATTTCCCGACTATTAGCCACGGCTTATACATTGACTTTGCAAAATATCTTCCGCTATAAGGTTAAAACAGGGGGGCAGTTAATATGGTGTCAATATGGTTTTGTTTTTTTTTTAACTTGCATAAAACACTGTCCTGCGGCTTATACTCAATGCAGCTTATTTGCGGGAAATTACTGTACCAATCTTTTCTACAGGAGCCTCATTATAACACAATGGGGCAGAGTGGTGCAGCAGGCTACAGATCTGTACTGTATACAGCTCTGGCAGGCTACAGTTCCTACAGTAAATGGGGAGGAGGCCAGAGGTAAGGGACTGAGATTCAAACCTAGCCCTGACTTTATTCCGTCATCTCCTGATCCCAAACCCATCTCCCTAGTTAAGACTAGAAAGGATACAGCTACGGTCAAGTCTCACAGATTCTTGCTGATTCTCAATTTCAGATCAATTATTAGTACTTAATCATTATGTTAGTAGGGTGTTTGCAAAAAAGCGAGATTTAGGCGAAAGGGCATCATCGCTGGCCACATCTGCATCCCGAATACGTGAAGAACTACAGGGCATGCCAGCATACCTCCATCCATGTACTTGATCATCGACTAAACACATTTGAAGCATGCCAGCCTTCCTCCATCCATGTATTTGATCAACCACTACACCTTTAAAACATGCCAGCCCATCTTCATTGATCACCCACTACACCTTTGAGGCATAACAGCCAACCTCCATTGATCCATGTACTTGATCAACCACTACACCATTAAAGCAGGCCAGCCTATCTCCATTGATCAAAAACTACACATTTAAGGCAGGCCAGCCTACCTCCATTGATCACCTACCTCACCTTTAAAGCAGGCCAGCCCATCTCCATAGATCAACCACTACACCTTTAAAGCAGGCCAGCCTACCTCCATCCATGTACTTGATCAACCACTACACCTTTGAAGCAGGCCAGCCTACCTCCATCCATGTACTTGAGGGCCTTCTGTGCCTCCTCCGTGGTTTCGTACTCCACATAGGCGTAGCCTCGGGACTGATGGGGGTGGAATCTGTCTGGGGGCATTTCTACCATCTTGATCTTCCCATAAGTTGCAAAAATCTCCTGGATGTGGTCCTACAAGAGACAAATTCCAAACAGTTTAAAAAAAAAATTGTTAAAAAATTCAGACTGACTTGCACGTCAGCGTGTACATGACTGATGTTGTGATGGCTATAGATGTTTTTTCAACTACATGCCATCAACATCTTCAATGGTCCAGACATGTTATGTCCCACCTTGGTAACGTTCCTAGTGAGCCGTCCGACATGAATTTTGGTGGGCTTAGGGCTCGGAGATCTCCTCTTTCTCTCCTTGTCCTCCCCTCTTTTCTGAGATCTTGACCTGTTAGGAAAAAAAGTCAACATTTTTGCAACAGGAAAAACAGGCAAAAATACTGCCGCTCTGCTGAACTAAATACAATATTCTTTAAATAATACAACTCAACGCAGAAATATAAACTATAGTATGTATGGTACACCTCTACTTTCCATAAGCATTTAGCCTGTAAGAGTATAGAAGGGAATGTACTCACTTTGAACGGGACCTGCGTCGGTTGTCATGGCGTCTGCGGCTAGGGCTAGGAGACCCTGATGAAGAGGAGGAAGAGGAGGAGGAGCGGGAAGAGGAACCGGATCGGCTTGAACCAGATGAAGAACTGGATCCGCTGGAGGAACCTGAGCTAGAACCAGAGCTGCTGCTAGAGGAGGAGCTAGAACGAGACCTGCAAGAGAGAGAGAGATGATCAGTTCTCCAAACAATTCTCAATAGGTGGCACAAATTTGACAAATCTTTGGCCATACCTACAGTAGAATATGGTTTCAGAGTACAGCAGAGAGGAAAACGCTGTGAACCAAAGGCAAGTCTGTAGCCTATAAACTGTATATTTGATGTCTTATTGCAATGCAAACACAAGGTGGATCCCTCCAGGCACCACAACAACAAAGCATATTTGGCAACATCAGCTTTGCCCCACAGGGAATACACAACTTTATGTGACATTGCTAACCAGCAGCAACAGCTTTAAAATGGACTAAAACGACCTCTGCACTGCACAAGAGACACAAGAGTCTGGATTCATTTCTTTAAAAAAAAAAACTACGTAGCGTCGGGAATGTCTCCTTTTCAAATGAACATCAACATCATCCGAACCTGCTGCTGCTGCTTCCGGTGGATGCACTGCGGCGTTTGCGCGTCTTGTCTCTGCCACGGTCTTTATCTGCTCCCTCCTTGGCTCCAGATTTCTCTTTGCCTCTCTCCTTGGTTTTGTCCTCAGACCGCTCTTTCCGTTTCGTCGGCGATGGTGCCCTATGCATGGACGACAAATAAATCTTAGAACCCGACAAACCGTTCTAGTATCTTGGCTCAACCATAGCTAACGTTTAGCTAAATGGTTAAACCTAAGAGCGATGGAGATTGGCCTGTAATGATCGATACAATGGCAAAAAACAAATGAATTTAGCAATCTCTAGCACCAATAAGCCTGGTGAGTTTCTGCAGACCAATTTTAAACAACTCGTAACATTACAATGAGTGTAACTTAGTACTAGTACTCTCATACAATACAAAACCGGTGTTGCTAGTGTTGGTGTAAGAGGCATCTCCAGCTGATTCATTTGTAAACACAGCTACAGAAACATCCTAACGTTAGCCATCCTAAAGGTTAACGAAAACTCTCCACCCAGATTGGTCTGATTAATTCCTTTTCCCACATACAGTATATGGAGATCCATAGACGTACAAAGCACTTTACTCGGTTATCAACTGTTTAGTAGTAATGTTACAGTTAGACGATAGTAGTGGGATTACCAGAGCTCCCGTTGCACTTCTCAGTTCTTGCGTTAAGCTATTTTGATGCACATGTACACTTGGGAGATACATATACATGCATTCAAAATGTGCTTGTGCATAAGTATAATATATTTTCTCCGTAGGCCTTTAGCATTAATTATAAGAAAGGATTAAAGTAGATTCTGCTCTTCAGTACTTACATTTTCGGAACAAGGTAGCAAACAATTCCCTCCCACTGCTATCGGTCTGTCGCTGATAGATGACGTGGTTTCAGGGTGACGTCATCACGACGCTCAACGCGAGTGTTTACATTAGGAGAAATCATTGTGATTGTGATATGCAATTAACATTCAAGACAGAATTAAGTAAGAAAAACGTGACTTGTATGTCTAGAGGATGGTCTATGCGCATTTAGTATGTGCAATCTCTTTGGTGGACTAACGTTACTAACGTTAGTTCAGTTTTATTAAACGTTTGCTAACGTTAACTAGCGATAGCCAGGTAGCCTACATCGAGAAAGGTTTGGTAACCTCACCAGAGTTTGCCTGCTTTGTTAACGCAAGGAATCGCAGCGACAGGTGAGTCTGCCCTGTATAAGTGAAATTGATTTTCTTAAATCATATTGTTCTTGCAAGGTTGTGCTATATTTACTTGCACGATATGCATAAACTGGTCCGAGATTTTCGATTATTCACATGTCTCTAATTTGATTGAACATAACACATGGTTTTTTGTAACTTTAACGTTTGTAAGTTTTACCCCAATGCAACGACTTGGTCGAATAACACATTAAACATTGTATTCTTGTTAGACATTAACGTGGCCAAGGCCAGGACCCTTGAAATTGGTGACCATGGGTCGGCTGGATGACGCCGCAAAGCGTAAAGTGGTGGAGCTCCGAGAAGCAGGCTTGAGTTTTCGGAAGATAAAGGCTGTGTTGGAGCTGGAAAACATCAAAGTGTCCGCACAAGCTATATATCTGTTTCTGAAGGAGTACAATGGCAGGAACGGGACCAATCTGTCCGCGGGAAGAGGCGCTGCTGGCGTCCAAGCCAGCGCGGTGGGCATTGGGGCAAGGAGCTCCGGGAGCAGAACCAGTAGCTGGAGGGACCGAGAACAGTTAGGCCATCTCATGCGGGAGGCGTCCCGGGTTGCTGGATTCACCACCTCTCCTGACCCTCCCCAAGCAGGGGGCTCGTCTTCTGAAGAGAGGGGCTCAGGATCCATAAGTGGTGGGAACAGGCAGGACAAGGAGCAGGGGAGGGAGGAGGAGGAGGATATTCGCATTGTTAGCGTCACGTCACTGGCACAGAGAGCCCGGCCGGAGAATGTCCACACCCAGCGAACAAATATGACCACGGGTGTTGGAGCCATGTCTGGGATATTTGCACGGAGACGCCTCACCCCTTCTCCTGCCACCAATCCAGTTCTGCTAGCCCGGAAGAGACTGCTGGACAAAGCCCTGCTCCACAGAGCGAGGGTAGGAAACTTTCCAATTTATTAGCCTTTTTATTACCATAATATGTTATGCACAATGATAAGCTTGTTTTGTTTTTCTGATTTGAAGATCAGAGATGGTGGTCCTTCACCTGGTCAACAGGTGGCGCCCCAACCAAGAAGAGAACAGTCGTGGCGCAATATGATGTTGCCTCCAGTGTCTACCTCCATCGACCTCACCACAGTGAGGCCCCAGCAAGTGGTAAGTGCCCTTCAAAATAACATTCGCCAGGAACCGCTTTCTATGTCCACAGATGGCCATACAGAAAGTTTGGTTTCATGAAGGCAGTCTTGTTTTAGTGATTTAAGGTAGTCAACTTTTTTCTGGTATATTTTAACCTCTTTTGTTACTAAAGAAGAAACAAAACTTATTTTACAGAGGGGGATAGCAGACGGCCACCCAGATGCTAGTTTAGCCAGACGAGGCTTCCAGCCGCGGATAGGAGTCCCTCCCCCCCGTGTGGGTGTCCGACTCCCCAGCCCTACCACGGCTCCGACCTCAACCGCCCAGGCTGCCGCCATTAACCCCGGGGTCCGCATCGCTCACCCAGCCAACCAGGCCCAGCGGAGGGAGCCGTCGCCCAACTACCAGCCCACGGCGGCCCTGGAGGCGCTTCGGCAGGGGCTGGGGGAGCAGGTCCAGGCCCTGGGCTCAGAGGTGCGCAGTTTGTCCCTGGCTGTGAGGATGCTGGTGGAGCAACAGGGGAGGCTGGAACGGGAACAGACGCAGCAGACGCAGGTCAGAAAGTTGACTGGCAACTTTGTGACTGTGTGACTTTGTTTGTGTATATTTTTATTCGGCTTTGTAACTGTAACAGTACCCGCAAGATTCTGTGAGGACATACCGTAAACCAAAGCTGTATACGGCTCTGCCGTAAACAAAATGTATACCTTGTAGAGATTACCAGGGGAAATTCCCCCTTTAGAGCTATGCATGCAGACAAAGCCGAGCTCTCATTGGCGGATAGAACTTTCAAGAATCTTTTCTTATTGTCAATGCATTTATGAAGGCAGGAAGTATTCTAGTTTGCTTCCATTGAAATGTGTTATGCTGCTTTATCAGGTGCAGAAGCAGATCCTCAGCACGCTGCAGTTCCTGGCCTCCCGGCCCAACCCCTGCGGACTGGTTCACACCACACCCACTCCCACTCCTCCATCCTCAGCCCCAGCTCCGGTCTCCATAGCCGTATCGGCAGTGGCGTTGCCATCGTACAGCCAGAGCTCGTCCTTCACGTCGCCCACGCAGAGTGGCTACTCCCATGGGTCTCTCTCCCTGAACGACAGCTCTGGGCTAGAGAGAAGCGCGGACGCTTTCTCCTTCTCTGGAATGAGCTCAGCTGGAGTAGGCATAAACGGTTTCAGTGTCTCGGAGTCTCTGCAATCAGTACACACACACACCACCTCACCAGCTTACTCGCAGGCGCTGACACACACACACGCACCTCCTGACTACACGCAACAAACACTGGTGCAGTCACACAACCAGATGCCCAGTCCTTCTCTGGGTCAAGGACAAGGCATGGCGTCGCACAGCGATGCTTTTGTGGACTCCAAGAATGGCGAGCTCTCCGCTGGACAAGTGGACTCAAACCTCCAGGACTGCAGCGCCTCAATTCCTGCTCTATCCCCCCTCAGCCTCTCGCCACAGGAGCCCCAGCTTAACATCATCAAGGTGGAGAATATCTAACATCTGCTCCTCACTGCACTAAACGCCTCCATTTCTGCTCTAACCCCCCTCAGCCTCTCACCACAGGAGACCCAGCTTAACATCATCAAGGTGGAGAATATCTAACATCTCCTCCTCACTGCACTGAAAGCTTGCAACAAGAGCTGTGTTATGGGTTTAATCATGTGAAAAATGGTAATAATCACAATTATTTTGATCAATACTGAAATCATGATTATTTCACATGGTTATTCATTAACTTTGGAAACCTATTGCTCTTATTAACATTTAAGATGAGAATTTCCTTGCATTCTCATAATTTCCACACACATTTCCTTTCGTACAATGTGTGTGTGTGTGTGTGTGTGTGTGTGTGTGTGTGTGTGTGTGTGTGTGTGTGTGTGTGAGATGCAGTAAAACATCTCTAGGCCTGGGCTTTAAATAATTGTTTGTTCCAAATTCTATTACTTGTGATCTTGGGAGCAATAATTGTGCTCCCAGAGCGTATGTACCACACAAAAAATGGAAGATGGCTCTGTGTGGCTCCATGATATACAGTATGCTGTAGTCGTTCACAGTATACAGGTCACTTAGTGGATTTCCATCTAATGTTTTTAATGCTCTTTCACATTTAACGCCTTGATAACTTCACGTTTTTATGCCACAACTGGTCAGAAGTAGCCTAGCCATAACTGCCCCCTTGGTCTACACTTTGCTTTGTGTGAGGGTCTGGGATTCTGGCTATTGAGAAAAAAATAGCTGGCTGGAAATTTTTAAATTCAAAAAGATTGGTACAGGTCTTGACAGATAAGCGATTGTATTTCCATGCTGCATTTTCAAAGTTCGCTGATTGGCCAAGATGTAATTCATCCTAAGCGAACAAGGCCAATGGCCGGAATACCAGAAGGAGCACTGTAGGGAGATGAGAATCGCTTAATGAAAAACAAATGTGCTTTTTAATTAGCATAAAACAGATGATGAAAAATCATGCTGATGTGCATGTTTTCTGAGACAAATGGGACGAATGATCTTAAAAGCAAACCTGCTCATTAGGCCGAGGTTAGCCAGTTCCATTGGTTATGGTGGCTGGTCAATCTGTTAACAAGGGGCAAATTCAACAGTCGTAACGTTTTGTAACGTAACGTAACAGTTCCCATTCATCCCTATGGGTAACGTAGTAAACGTTTTGTAACGTTACGTCGTCTTGAAAACACCAATAGTGTATGCCTATCATATGCCCTATAAGCACTCTGCCCCAGTTGTTCCTCTGGTGACACTGGAGGGTTCTACCACGAGAACTTGGACAGAATCACACGTCATGTTTTCTCTTTCATAGGAAACTGTGCCAACCGTTTTGGTATTCCATCAACTGTATATCCGGTTTAGTGCCTGCCAGATATAAAGAAGTATTCTGTCTGCCTGAAAGTCATCACCATTTTCTAAATGCCATTGTATAACATACTAAACATATTTTTCCAATTATTATAGAAAGCTAAGATATAGATACCATTGCACAATTATGCTGACTTTTAAGTGCGTCTTATGATGATTTTATATATTTTAAACAGGAGTTAAAAATATTCCTTATGGTTCTGATCAGTTTTGGACATAATTGACATCAGTATTCACAGTCTGTGGATAATTTTCATCAGTGTAAATTTGGGGACCAAAACTGCATGGAATTTAACATTTTTCCATGGAAACAGCAGCCTTTAAAAGATGATTTTCATTCCCTTATTAGAATTTACTACAAGTATATTAGTTATTCACACAAATGGAAAAGAGTTTGGGTAGATAACTTTAGTAATTGGCAAAAAATAGTGATTACAGCATTGATTACAAGCACTGTATTCCCCTCAAACTCGCTGAAACTTCGACTGAATGATTACGTGCAAGAAAACTAGGAGTTCTTACTAACCATACGTGGTTTTGGACTAATAGGAAGAAAATGTGCACTAAAGGTTATTTTCAGCCGATCATGTTGTGGTCTAACAGTCACTTGAGCGTCTGTGCCTGACTGGCTTTGGACTGTTACTGAATAAGGGCGATATCCTCCCAGGGGCTTAAGTCCAAAAAAGTGCTTAGTGCAGGCTGAATTGCATGGATCTACTGTATGCACCTTTTTGGACTTAAGCACTTGGGAGAATACCTCCCTAAGAGCCTTTGGTTATTATTATGGGGCCTTACTGTATTCAGTTCCTTTCTGTCGTGCTCTGGACACTGTACTCTCTGAAGGACTCGCTGAGAGAGAGGGGTGTGTGTGTGTGTGTGTGTGTGTGTGTGTGTGTGTGTGTGTGTGTGTGTGTGTGTGTGTGAAGTTACTGTTGCCACTCTAAAGGATTGAGACTGCACACTTCAGAACATCTGAGCATGTTATTGTTATTTCACGATATTAATGTAAAGCAGATATTGATGTTGAATGTGAAAACAGTTGTTGTCTAGTTTGTGTGTATCACAAACAAAAGAAAAAACAAATGATCACCTGTAAACACACCCTACCCCACATACAGTACAGTATAATGAAACCGTCAAGCAAGTTCTTAAAATACTTCGCTTGATCTTTACAGATCCAATAGTATACTGTAACGCAGCACATTGATACTCACACAAACCACCGGCCCATATTCCTACAAGTGTCATCATCCTGGACCTTAATGATGTTATTATCACCACAGTCTTTCTGTTTTTTTTTTCCCCCGTAAGACAGATGGCATCATGCACTGTACCCTGACCCAACTGTACTCTTGTGTACCAGGTGGTCAGGAACATGATCATAGTTCACTGGTATAGCTGTCGGTCTCACTGTAATATGTTAAATATTGATCACATAGCATCTGATAGAGGTGGGAGGTGATATGGAAACACAGTTTGTCTTTATTGATCATGACAAGGTGATGACTGTTATCGCCTCAGGCCACGTTGGAACATTTGAGACTAAAACATATTAAGCTTTTTCCGTGCTTCAATTTCTTTCAACTTCTATACAAGTCTCTATCAATCGGGTTTCAGGGGGGTTTTTTTTTGTTCTTTTTTCTTTTTTCAAAGTATCAATAATGATACAGTCAGCTTTCTTCATACAAAGGTGTTGCAATAACTTCTTTGGTCAACTGTGGGCACCGCAAAATGGGCCTCTGTATCGTCTCCTTTTACAATGTGTGTGTGTGTGAAGTGTTTTTGTTTGTTTGTTTTTACTCTGTGTGTATGTTTGTTTGTTTGGTTTTTTTGTACATAGGCTCTTTAACATGCTTATTTAAAGACTTTTGGAAATAAAATAGATTTATATAGCACATGCAAGTCAAAATGACTGACCTTTGTTTGATTGATTTATAAACTAGTTAATAACAAGAATAATAATATGAAGAAGAAACTTCAAACATCAGAAATTCATTGTTATTTTGTCTGAAAACTTGGAGATAGGTCATCTTTCTGATAGCTGTTCATAATTTGTGGATTGAAACACTACACCCACAAATAGTGTAGTATGTTATGGACTGGTTCAGAAGTAGTCAATATAGTGTTGTTTAGTACAAACCAAATTCTGAAAAAGTTGTGACGCTTAGTAAAATGGCAAGAAAAACAGAAAACTATTATTTTATATTAAAACATGCAACCCATAGATTTGATGGAGAATGCAAAGACGGCATATCGACTGCTGAAAGTGGGCATAATTATTGTTTTTGGGTGGAATATATGCTCATTTGAAATTTGATACTTGAAACATGTCTCAAAAAATGTTAGGACGGGGCCAGTAGAATAATGTAAAAGATTAATAATGTTAAACTCAACACAAAAAAGCAACCAGAGGCTAAAATGGACAGTTGCAGTCCAGATCTGTCATAAGACAACTGAAAACTACCCGTTGGGCTGCTGAAATCATGATTAGGACAAGAAAGAATGCTCTTTTATACATCAGGATGGTAGTTAAAATAATTAACTGTAAAGTGTCCTGCTTTGTTTTGTCTTACTCAAGTTCATAATCTCAAATTTGAAATGATGATAAATATCCTGGACAGAAAAAAACCCTCCAGTTCCAATAACTAATATGTTGTCCTTAGACCATTCTCCAAAAATGTCTTGCTTGTATGAATCCAAAATGAGGGTATTTCTTTTTTTATTTACACTTTACACAACATCCCAACTTTTTTGGAATCCGGTTGTATTTTTTACAATAATAATATTATCAAAAGTTGTGCAAAATGAGTATCATCTCTGTATCAGTTAAGAAAAAAAACAGAACAGCTTTCAACTTGACAACAATGAAAAAGAAATAATACAAAATAACATTCTCAGCACAATACTCTCATACCGAATACGTGTAAGACCTCAGCAAATGAAACTACAGTAACAACAACAAGCAAATATTATATTTACATTTAGACTTAAATTAATTTGATCCCCATCAGATGAGGTTCATCTAACCATCATGTTGGCGAGTGATGGCGCACAGCTGATGAGAGGAGGGGTTGAGGGTGAATCCCACGGCCGGCGTGAGGTCCAGCTGCTCCTCGGAGACACCAGGAGGAGGAATGAAACGGAAGCGCTGAAGAAGAGTGGCGAAGAAGAGGAAGAGTTCCATCCTGGCCAAACTCTCACCCAGACACGCTCTACGGCCTGGGAGGAAGAAAGTCAAATAAAATGAATGAATGAACTACAAAAGCGCTAAGAGAAGGCAGGCCTCCGCCAAGGCAATGTGGTCACATTTCATCCAAATCCGTGCAGTACTTTTCGAGTTATGTTGCACACAGACAGAGACACGCAGACAGACGCCAGAGAAAATACTTCCTTGGCGGAGGTAATGAATGAATGAATAAAAAAAGAGAAAGCGAGTCCGACTTTGGATATTTTTTATGGCTTTTTTGCCTTCAATGGATAGGACAGGGCAGTGCAGAGATTGACAGGAAACGAGTGGAAGAGAGGAAGATAGGAATTGAGAAATGATCTCGGGTCAGACTCAGACCTGGGTCCCCGGACTTAAGGTATGGCGCACTAAAACCCACTGAGCCACAGCAGCCCCATGACAACGGACGTTAAAGTGCTGTCTATTTTTATCAAATAAGATACAAACCCCTTTAGAAAACTTCTATGAATTATTTGAAAATACACAATGCAGAAGACCATTCCTCTGTCTGAAGATTTATTTATTGGTTGCAATTGAGTTGTTGGTGTGAGTTATAGTAAAAAGGGCTCAAGAGAAAAAAGCAATATAGTAAAAAGGGCTCTAGAGAAGCATCTCATACCCCACCTTTAATTAAAAGAATGATTAAAACTCTGTTATGAAAGACTGTTATGATCATGTGATCAACAATGCGTACTGTACCTGCGGAGAAGGGCATGAAAGCGTCTCTCTTGACAAATCGTCCCTGGTCATCCAGGAAGTGTTCTGGGTGGAACTGATAGGGCTTGGCCCACTCCGACTCGTCCCTCAGTACTGAGGTGAGAAGGGGGAACACCATGGTGCCCTGCAACAAGGAGGGAGTCCAACATCAAACCACATGAAGAGATCAAAGGGCTTCACTCAAAACTAAAGCTAGTACTTGCTCTCCTATTAGCAAATGGCACTCCCATAGGCATTTATTGTGTTGCAGCTTGATTGTTATCCCTCTTTTGTAAGTCGCTTTGGATAAAAGTGTCTGCTAAATGCATAAATGTAAATGTAAATGTAGTGGCCAAAGAGGATGCCTCTTAACACTTAGATGAATACATAACAAGGAAACTGAAAACAGTGACCTTTTTTATGTCCTGTCAAATTTACATGTTTGTACAGCGAGAGTAGAGTTTAACAACAGAATATCCCAAAAATACGAAACTTCTACAATAATATCCCCAATGTAAAAAAAAGGTTTATAATAGCCATATAGCCTGTAATGCATAGCAAGTTTGAGTAGCAGTTCAGCATAATAATGAAATGAAACCTTTTTGATGAAGTGGCCCTGGAATTCAACGTCACGGCTGGTGGTGTGTGGGATGCTCATGGGCACGATGTTGGCGAATCTCTGAGTCTCGTGAATCACGGCGTCGGTGTACGGCAGGCTCTTCCTGTCCTCAACCACTGGCTGGCGGCCTCCGATCACCCGGTCGATCTCCTCCTGGACTCTTTCTGCAAACAAGTCACCATGAAGTTCAGTGAACTCAATTATGCGTTTTCCATGATGTGATCCCAGCTCAATCAAGGCTTTTATGGCAGTAATATCATTCAATGAGCACCAAATACAGCTCATATACTTGTGCCAAACCAAACAGTCAATACACTTTTTCACAGACCCCCTGGCAATGTGCTGTGGACCCCTTGGGGTCCCTGGACCCCATTTTGAGAACCCGTGACCTAAACAAAATACTTGCAATTGAATTTTTTTTTAATTTCAGTGAAAGTATGGCTGTAAGAGTGTGAGTGCTTTTTCCTACCTTGTATGTGAGGGTACTTGGTCATGAGCAGCAATCCCCAGCGGACTGTCGTCCCTGTTGTATCTGTGCCAGCTGCAAACAGATTGGCCACGGAGAAAACCATGTTCTCCTGGTCGAAGAATGTGTCCTTCTGTCCCGACTCCTGGAAACAGTCTTACTTGTGAAAAAAATCTTGCAGACAGAAACAACCAGTCTAGAGGAGAATTTTCTTTACATGGGCAAGGGGTTAGCCTGACAAGCCAGACTATAATTATAACATAGAATGCACACTGAGGAAAATACTATACTATACTATAAGTATTTGAATCCATACTACTATTGACCAAAATGAGGAATAAAATAAAAAAATAAAAATAAAAAATAAATACATCTTAATTTAAAAGATCAGAAAAAGGAACAACCTGTGAAGACACAAGTCTTTTGTGGTGGAAGGATGATGTACCATAATAAATAAATAAAAGTTCTAATATAGGGTAATAAGCATTTGGACCCGTGTGTTAAACTCCCGTACGTCTAGACTAGGCTAGAAGAGGAAGGCATTTTAATGAAATTAATGAATGAATGAATGTGCAGTAAGGATTATAGTGCAATGGATACACTGCAGTGTATGAGTATACTGATAGAATCATCTTCATCATCACCATCATCATTTGATGTATGACGCACTTTTATGATTTCCAAAGAAATCTTAAAGATGTGTCTACAGCCTTCCGTAATATTCTGAATGCCATTTACCTCTACTTTCTTTTTGCGCATTAGGAAGCAGTCAACAAATCCTCTCTGCTCGAGAGGGTTGAGGGTCTCCTGCAGCTCACTGATGATGTTCCTCATCTCGGCGATGTGCTCTTGCGATGTGTTTACCAGCTTGCGCCAGTTTGTCAGCAGTGGGCCAAGCCAAGGGAACATGTTGTAGAGCTGAAAGTAATAAAGGCTAGTCAATGTCAGCAATGTCAGCCATGGTGAGAGTCGAAATATTTACATATTGACGTAAACATTCCACGTCCTTCAAAGTCAATACAGACTGATGTAACTGAGTTATGTGTAATACCAGCGGGGAAGAAAGGGTTCCCCTTAAGAAACTATGGTACTTTCTGTTTTGTTTTGGCAGAATTCATGACAGTTACAGTACTTTTTGTTTATCATATTTTCATTACATTTGACCACACCACAGTACAAAGGGACATCATTAGAAATGTGGCAAAAAAAAAGCCATTTGAATTCCGTCAAATGCTATGTGGCCACATGGCAGTAATGGACATTGATTAAACATTTTTAGCCATCAGCCATCATCCACTTCTGGCCTTGTACTAATGTCCTTTATGTCTTCAACTGAGATCTTTTGACCACTGCATTATTTGTATATATTGTTGGTGTGCCTTTATATATATATTGGAGCCTTTATTGGAGAGTTATGTGTATATTATGTCTACTAATTGTTCAGTGTGGAGTACATTATACTGTATATCTACTATTTGTACAGAATACTACTATATATATACTATACTATATAGAGAGAGCTAACACCTACCAAAGTCAAATTCCTCGTATACTGTTTATTAATATACTTGACCAATAAATTTAATTCTAATTCTGATTAATGATGATATCTTGGATGTTTTAGGCTGTTCCCACATTTCCCCTTTAAACAATGTGGTAATTCTTTGAATCATAATGACCCACCTGAATGGCTGGAGAGCCCCCAAGTCTGAGGCCCTCGTTGGCCCGGTTGACCATGCCTTTAAAGCGGTTGTCGTTGTAATCGAACCTGCTGCCATACACAATGGCACTGATGATATTGGAGACAGCGTAGTTCACCGGTTGAGTCGTATCAAACGCTTTACCTGTGTGAAAGTACACATGAGACAATCACCATGCCGCCCGGCCCCTAGACATGCCACTCTTATTGTTGCACACTAAAATCAAATGCATGAGATGGTATGTTTTAAGCTTACCTTTAAAACCTTCAAACACCTCGGACAGGTATCGCGTCTCTTCAATGATTTTTTCCTCACTTCCCTTTTTCCCCATGCCAAAGTCCCGAAGGTTTGTCAAAGCAAAGCGCCTCATCTCTTTCCATTGGTCTCCATTGGAGAAGATTATTCCTAGGAGTCACAGTAGGAGTTGCTTTGATGATAAAATCTTAATATGACAACAAATTTCACATTGCAACTTTGTTTGAAGACAAGATTCTCATTTCATAACAATGTGACAATGTATTACCATGTCCGTTGTTAAGGTCTTTGAATATGGGGGTCACGGCCCTATCCCCAAACTCTTCGGCACGATTGACTAGAGCCTCCTTCACGGTCTTATATCCAGACAAGATCACAATCTTCTGAGGCCCAAAGTAAACCGTGAACACAGATCCATATGTTTTGGAGAACTGTGGGTGAATTCAGTTCAGTCAGACGCATTTGCATAAGATACAAACAGAACAAAAAAGTATTTATCATTGAAGAGCAGTCAAATAAGACACCTTTTCACACACTTATCAGCAGAATGTGAGTAATCTGATACTGTTTTTGGGAAACAATATGATTTCAAAACTAACAAACCTTCTATGTCATGTACGTAAACGCCAAATATTTTCCTCTTCAACTTTCCTCTTATATTTATTTCCTCTATTTACGGACTAAACTTCCTCTGAATGTCAGTTTAATCAATACTGGAGCTTCAACATATAATTCAATAGTCCGTTTGAACAACTGTGACAAAACTCAAAGTCAAAATCACAATAATTCTCAAGAGCGTAAGAGCTTGCTCTAATGTAAAGCCCTTTGCACAGAAAATCATGTCCACCACATGAATCAAGCCCTTTTTAACTTCACTGTTTTTGAGGGTGGATTATATAAGGGATATGTATGTTCCTGCTCTTTGCTCAATGCCACACCTCTGTAATGTTCTCTAGAATGAGTCAACTTCCTAAAGTCTTAGTATGCATTCATATTGATTGGTTTGTTCATGATAAGTTTAATCTGGTAATGTTACATTATTATCTGGTGAAACGTCGTCTAAGAGAGACAATTAAGTGAAATTAAGACTTTCATTTACATTTTCAAAGGTAAATCAAAATTACCATAAACATCATACGTTGAGGTTTACAACTTACAAACAAATGTTTGTGATATTTTGTATTTCACTGCACTTATAAGATGTTGAAGAAATGTTGTAGTTTTTCCTTTTTTTGTGATTCACTATTGTGCACAACAGGCTTAGTTTAATTCCAGTGAATAATTGACGAATGCCTACTATAGGCCTACCTCACCTCACAAAGCGTCTGATATGGTCTCTTCAGATCCAGCTGCAGCAGGTTGCCCAGGATAGGTAGAGGTTTGGGCCCCGGCGGCTCCTTTCCCTTGTGTGGGTTACTTGTGCCTGAGGAGGAGTGGAGGTAAACTAGCAACAACAGCAGCACAGCGACCAGCAGAGGAAACGCACTGGGAGTCTGGAGAATACCCTCGAGTACAGCCATGGAGAGAAAAGTAAACAACTAAGAGACTAGAAGTATACTATGTAAATACACTGTCTTTTTCACTGAGATTTCTGTCTGCAATGGTGACGGTGCGGTGCGTCTCCTTTTAACAGCATTTCACACACACCTTGTGGGAGGAGTCGTGTCATATGGAGCAGAGGTATTGATGAGGTTATTATTTCTGCACGAGGCCGAGGAACCCTTTCACCTTCACTGTATTTGGCCTGTGCACAAAGAGTACATACTACACACGCTCCAACGCTTGTGCCAGATTGTGGCTGTCATGGTTAATCATCAGTCTGGGTTTTAAGAGCCCAGCCAAGTCTTGAGCCAATCACAAAGGCCCTTTTTGCCTTACCTTTCTCCCAGACAGTAGGGAACACCCCCATCCACCCTCAATTAACTTTGAAGTGGCCTGAACCTTTACCTGGTAATATTACAACTGCCAGTGGGCCAGACTCCAGGGGCAAATCAGTCATACCGCACAGTAATTACGTTATGGTGTATCATGTCAGGTTTTTTTGTTTGTTTGTTTGTTTTTTTGTCACTTTATCAAATGCATGTTTAGCTTTTGTCACTTTATCAAATGTATGTTAAACTTAGTGAAGCCAGTTGGCAGTTTTTGGCGATTCTGTTTCCAGGCCTTGCCCAAAGGCTCACAGTTGAGTGTACTCCTGTGTACTGGATAGTAAGCACTGGATAGTATGCACTGGATAATACAATTGTGGATATGCTTACCTGTATTAATGTTTACTTGTTGGTGCTTCTAAGTAGGACTGCAAAGACATGCCTCCAAGATTCTGGATGAAAGTGGCAGCACAGAAATTGAATTAGTTGGCATATGGAGTAAAGTGTTGGTTCTTGGAAACAATGGAGGAAGAAGGTTAAAATGATAAAGTAGCCTCTCTGGCCGCGCCCCTGGCAAAGAGAGAGCAGGTGAAATGTGAGGAGCGAGGTGTTCGAGGAAAGGTGCAACTAGGACAGAGGGCAGGAGTGAAATGACAACACCAAAGCACCCATGAACTGATGTAGGCGTACATCCAAACAGGTGACCTGATGTAGGCTTCCATCCAAACAGGCCTTAGGCTCTGTGTCCTGATGCAGGCTTCCATCCAAACAGGCATTTAGGCTCTGTGACCTGATGTACTGTAGGCTTCCATCCAAACAGTTAGGCTCCAGTGGTGTTAGCAAATAACCAAACTCACATGGTCACAGTTTGCTGGGTCCACAAAGCATGGGGTCCATTTCATCCTAACTAAAGTGATTATACAAATGATGGATGTCAAACTGTCACATTACGATTCCATCCAAACATCCTTCCATCCAAGGTTTGCTGGGTCCACAAAGCATGGTGTCCATTTCATCCTAAGTGATTATACAAATGATGGATGTCAAACTGTCACATTACGATTTTTCTGGTCATGCCATTGTAATTCTCTGAAGATCGAGACTTCCAAGGGATTTTATTTCTTTATTTTTGTTGTCTCAAAAGCACTCTAATAAATATATACATTATTTTTTGACATCTATACCCAAATAAAAAAAATTATAATTTATTTTTTTAATTAAGATCTTAATTACCTGCTTTCATTCTAACTCTCCCAGCCAGCCAATATACTTACAATAAGTTGGCTTGCGCTATGTTCAGAAATCAACTGTAGTCTGGCAAAGCAATTCCGAGGCGGGATTAATCTAAACGTCTATCAATGCTATCAAATTGTTATCAATGCTATTGTACAGAGCTACTGAGCTGGACAGAGTCATCGCCTCCTTCAGCCTGCTTGTTTCTCATTGGGTCCTGATTTTTCCGGACTCGAGAGTTGAGGAAATTGCCTCCTTGGCCATACTGACTTGATCGCGAAATTTCATGCAGCGACAGGAGGTATGGGCGGGCCCAGGCTATAATATACTGTCTTTTTAATGTAAAGGTACAGTAAGTATGGACTACTCTATTTTTGTAATGTTACTTGTATGGAATGTGTTGGGGAAACCTCACAACCTACTTGACTGTAATGACACACAATTCATGTCTTCCATTGTGTTTGTAGTACAGGCTAAGTTGTATGTTTCTGATATGTGTACATGTTGGACATCTCAATTTACTTCTGGAATAAATCTCTTATCTCTAACCTAATGTAGGAACTCTAATCTATTCAGATCATTTAAGTAATGCATTAGCTCCAGTTCGTTCATTGCTACACACCTCACCACACTCTATCTATGCCATAATGGAGTATAGGACTGCTATGACAATTACCATTTTTGCAGAATTAGTATCGCATAGTATGAAGAGATATAGCACAATGTAGTAGCATATTGGATAGTATTGTTTTAGTGTAAAATCTGTTCCACTTCCAGTCTGTAAAGTACCTACACTAATCATCATGTGAGAATGCAGATTTCTTTTGCGTACTCACTAGAATTGATCCAGTTACCCCAGGGGTGCTTGTACCTCAGTTAGACCACCATCAACATTTTCAATTACTGAGTGGGTAATTTCCTGTATTCTGGTATATTTAACAGTAAATTTTACTTCTTAAAGCCACAATTATCAATTTTTTTTTAGACAGACCTACAATATTTTGCCTCCAGATTTTCTTGGATGGCGTGTAGTCATATGAAGGGAAGTTAAACACAAGTATAATTCCAACTAGTCATCCATTGGGTAGGAACCAACTCTGAATAAAAGAAAATCTAGTTGCAGCATGGCATTCACTGCATTTTTATCAAACACCAATTTCATTTCAAGACAATGTGGGATTGTTGTTTTGTAAAAAATCAACACAGTAGTAACAAGCACACATTTTGCCGAAAAAAGCAAAGTGAGAAGAAATTTCTTAGGCTACATACACTAGGCTATAGACCCCATACAATGATGTATATATGCCATTTCAGAAATGTGCTTAGAAACGTGGATGATTGATCTAATAAATTAATAAAGTGTCACCAATTATTTTCAGAAATCTGGGACAAGCAATCCACCATAAAGATTATTGGGTAGGCTAGGCTTAGATAACAACTCAATTCATTAGCCTACTGATAAGATGGTTATATGTCAGTCAGCAGTTGTGTGGCCCGATAAAAGGTGTGTAGCTCTGCTCAGGTGTAGGCCAGATGTTAGTTCTAAGACAAGGGAACGATAAAAATTAAGACATTAAGTATTTTTTTTTCTATAACAAACAAAATGCCAAGACCAGAATAAAGCTGATTTCTACTCTCAATCCATGTAAAGTCAGATTGGTTTGTTTGGAGGAAAACAGTGATCTCCAACTATGGTATAGGCCTATAGTAATTCCTCTCCCTTGCAGATATTTCAAATCCAAAGATCATTTCTCTCTCTTCTAATACTACCCATCAAGGGAAACTTGGGGGAAAATAGTCATGATTCAATTTTTTGTCCAAAGTCCTATTGTTTCACCATAAAATGAGCCTGTTGCTGCCATTTCCATATCTTAATTCAAATTCATATTTTGACATAACATTTAAATTTGCATTTGGTATTGGCTTACTATACCATAATCATATTTTCTTTAATTACATTACTGTAATTTTTGTTGCATTTATTATGCATGCGCACTGCACTGCTTAGAATGCAGGTGAACAGAGATAGGAAAAAGGCCCGCGCTGAGCTATGTCGTCAACGTAGGTGCTCGCGCACATGAGAAATAAATGCAGTGTAATTTGTATATTTGGTGAGTGATCTTCAGTAAAGGACAGAGCGAACACACTGTTTTCTACCGTCGTTAACACGCATATGAGACTCGTTCTTTAATTCCGTCCAAGAGTGGTTAAATGTATGAACAAGTCAGGAACATTTTATTGGGAACTTTAGCCACTGCAAGGCCTATGTCAAATTTAATTTAATCATGTCAAATTCACCCTTTAAAAATTTACAAGAAAAAAGCACGGGCTGTCTTCTAACAAATTAAATAGCTTTAACCTGTTCCACCTGATTTTATCAGGTGCACTGCGTAAATCACTTTCATTAGAAGATCCACACCTGTTCCAATTTCCACTGCATGACCTAGGATCGAACTTAACATGGCAGACATAGGCCGAGCTCGGAAAAAGCCTGTAAATAGGCCAAAGATTATGGCAAATTCCGTCGTTGACATCAATTTCTGCCAGAGCTATCCGAAAATGCTTGGCTTGTTTTTGTAAACTGCTCTGACTACGAAGAGTAGGCCTATGGAGGAGATAGTTGTGATGCATATCAACCTTGCTGAATTTGTAAACTAGGCTACATTAATAACATTCTTGGAATAAAATGCAGGCAATGTCACGTGCGCGTCCTAAGGCTGCAGCATGGCCTCTTAAAGGGAAATTAGAAGCACCTGTCGCTTTTGCCACACGAGAGCCCTTTCGTTGATGCTGAAAGTTAGCAGCAACATTACAATGAAGAACACCCTGAAGAAATATTTTGCAAACATGGACGAATATTTCGCCAGAAATGGTCTTTACAGAAAAATGGTGGCTCGAGATGGCTCTTGTCTATTTCGAGCTGTTTCTGAACAGGTAATTGTCAAGCTAGTGTTATATATTTATCCTCTTGTCACTCACATATTACCAACTCCATAGTTGTTTTGTTGACAAAACCAAAGTTGTGTGTTGTGGGGACAAAATGCATGATGTTTTTTCGCTGGAAGTGTGCACTTTAGTGGGCTAAAAAAATCCTTAAGTGTCTGGCTAAATTAAGAGGCAACAGATTCAGCTCACTTGTGCGCGTTTGGCGTTAATTAGCTTAACCATTAATGGTACATTATCAAGTTGCCGGAATTTGAAATGTTAGAAAGTAAATTTATAAATTTTTCCTTTATTTCAAGTTATACTACACTCAGTTCTATCATCAAAAAGTAAGAACAGATTGCGTGAACTTCATGAGAAGTAACCGGAGCATCTTTGAGACGGTAGGTGAAATGGTACTCACTAGTGCCAGTAGCCTACGGCTAAGTTGTGGTTAACGTTACATAACAGTAGCCTAATGTTTGGACAACACAGTGATGAGGCTACAACAATAATGTGTACATATATATTTTTTTCCTGCATGGTCTCTAGTATGTCGAAGGGTCTTTCGAGAAATATCTGGAACGGCTGGAGGACCCTATGGTATGTAAACGAGATGGATAATGTTGTGTTGAAGTTGGCTATTTAGCGCATGTCCTATTCATGGCGCCTTCTACATTTTCTCCTAAACAGGAAACGGCTGGACAAGTGGAGATCAAGGCCCTGTCTTTGCTTCACAAGTAAGCCTTGAGCCCTGTTGCATCAGTCTTCTTTCACACTCCACAGGGGGACTACAGCGTAACACCATGTGATTGATTAATTAATGAATTAATTAATTAAAAATGCTCATGATTTTGCTTTATTTGTCTGTTTTAAAAATAAATACACTTCATGGCAGTTTAAAGTGTAAACCTGACATGGTCTAGCTCAGTGTTTCTCAAACTGTGGGGCGGGCCCCACTAGTGGGGCGCAGACACATGACAGGTGGGGCGCAAGACATCTCTTTGCCCCCCGAATTCACAGTTATTCATCAGATATGCACATTTGACAGTAAATTGAGCTTTCCAATGTGATGAGGGGTTTGAGAGAAATTTGGCTTAGAATTATTAACATGAAAATTCTAACATTGACAAAAATCCTATACTAGCAAAGTATTTCTCACAGAGATGTTGTGCGCAAATGTAGCCTTCCAGGAGGGGCGTGAAAATTCTCTGCCTTCTTAAGTGGGGAATGACAGAAAAAGTTTGAGAACCACTGGTCTAGCTGGACAGATTATTGTTGAAAAGGTGTCTGTATGTTGTTCCACAGGCGGTGCTTCATCATATATCGGTATCCTGGTGGTCCTCCAACCGAAATATCGCCAGATGACTTTGCAGAGAAGGTGGAGTGTCAGCACTAGTATTGTACAAAATATTGAGTTTAATATATCTCTATTATATTGCATTGTAAATTTTATTCATCGCAATTTTCCATTAGTCAACATTTTTATATGTCTACCTCGGTTGTCAGGCAAGCAATTTCACTGAACCCTGTTGTGCAACATGGCCAACACCACACAAAGATGGCTTGGACTGTTTGTCTCACTTTTTCTCTCACAGATTTTGCTGTGTTATTCCAACACCAAGCACTATGACATTGTCTACCCGAAGACCTACGTCCCTTCAGCGCGACTTTGTCAAAGTGAGCATTGTCCCCTCAGCACATGGAAATACCTTCTTCCCCTGTCCTCAATAAACACTCGTTAAGTGAGTGTTGAAAGTATTATCTTCAACAACACTGATACATGTTGTTTGCAGTATGGAAACACGCATGTCAATGTTAATCAGGTTGTCATGCAAAATTCAGTCTAAGGCCATGTCTCAAAGCACACACTTGGACACCTCAAACACTGTTTCAAAGCATACTGGGTTCACACTGACAACTGGAAAACTACGGTCCGTTTCACAAAAGCATAATTGCTAACCTGTTTGCAACTTTTTCTGGTTGGCAAAGTTCCTTGGTATTTTTTGCCGTCAATGGTGCCTTCCAGGTAGCACTGCCTTCAAGGCACTACTCCCCTGAGTTTAGGGTTAGGATGAGGGTTGAGTGGGTTAGGGTTAGGAAAAGGGTAAAGGTAGTGCCTTTTAGGCTGTGATGCCTGGAAGTAAATGATGGGGGCAAAAAACATCATTGAGCAATGGGAAATTGCATTGCAAACAAGATAGTTGCTAACTTAGTTTTAGGTTTGAGTTGGTGACTTCCACCGGTGGCATCGTCCATCACCTCCGCCTAGTGTTACAAAGCAGTGATCAATTTGGAACAACACTGAATGTTTAAAATGCGCACTGTGGCAACAAGTTCTCAGGCTCAGTGCAAACTATGGATTACATTGCGGTGCACTGATGGAAGTGTGTGGTTTGAGACGTGGCCTAAAACTGTCAAATACATTGCTAATGCTAATTAATGTTATGGGATGTCGTTGCTCCCCCTCACAGCGCTGCTGTATGAGTTGCTGTACACTCAGGTCCTGGGTATCGACCCCAAGGACCTTCAGACAGCCATGGAGATGTGGCACAGCCGTCGCCATAGGAACAGCCACTCGATGTGCAGTGACGACGGGGCCTACGATACCCCTGATGAGAGAAGGTCAGACTTTTTTGTTTTTATTTTCACTCACACTAGTTCTGTGCCTGGACAGGAATTTGATCTCTCAAAATGGTGTCCCCCTAATGCCAACCCTCCATGCTCGATGGTGTTTTTTGCCATTGGCACTGCTTGCAGTTTAGATTTGAGGGAGCTTGGAGGCAGAGATGCCTTTTATTACAGCAGTTAAAGTGCAGTCGGTAATGTGGCAGTAGCTGTGTCCGAATCAGTTCCATCTATAACTCATTTAGGTCATCTATGGGGACATGGGTTCAAATTTGGAGTCAAGTCATTGCCATCAGACCCAGCATCTCAGTTCAGTGTCTGTCATCCCCTAGTGGTCTGTCCAGTTATTGCACATGCAAGAGTTTTGGTGCTTCAAATCAGCTTGGGCTCTGAAAATGAGAGAAGCAGTGGTACTGCCTGAGCCTAGATTATCAAAGGGAATAAGATTGGTTTGATTTTATTACTGGCCACACATAACGTTAAGCTCATACACTGTCTTTAACAGCAAAGATTTTATATAATAGATGGTATACAAGAGAGTGCAATTGGTGATTAATGATTTTAAAGTAAAAACATTAACTGCCTCTTCGTAAACTATACTTGTAATACAATTATGGTGTTTATTCTATAATTGACCTAACTTTTAAATTTCCATTAAAGAGATGAATGGGACCTGGATGCCGGTTATCCCATTGATGACGAAGCGAGACTGGAGTCGGACGAATCAAAGGTTTTTTTTTTTTTTGCTTCATCGGCCTATTTGATTTCACTAAAATCTAAATATGATGCGCTTTGCTGTGTGGTGGTATTTAAATAATAATGTTCTATTGCAACACTTCCCAGGGCACAGAGGAACCAGCTACATTCACTTTAACCTACCAAGTTGTGAAGTCTCTGGACCCCAATGTGTATCGCAATGTGGAGTTTGATGTCTGGCACTTCACACGTAGAGGTAAGTGAATTGTGATATTAAAGCCCTAATTAATTAAAAAAAAAAAAAAAAGCTATAGCTAGCCTACATAATATCATCCGAGATGATTGGCAACACTGTTTGCAAAAACAGATTTTGGCAGTTTGAACATATAATATCAGTGGTTGCCTAGTAGCACTTCAATCTGTATTGCCACCACAATCTTGTGGTGTTGTATGTGTGGCCTTCTTTGCCTGAAGTGCTTGAATTCTTCCATTGCAGAGCTAAGGAAGACTGATTTCATAGTAATTGCAGGTAGACAGTACTTCTTGGGAGACAAATGCCAGGTAAGGTGTTTGCCTCATGTGCAGTGTGAAATTATTTGCCCTTGCATATACTGTAGAAGTAGTAGAGATGTAAGAGTTCCTGTACACCTATGTTATGTTGGGGCGGGAGGCCAAAGATTTAAGTACAGGTTCGCTCAAAATGACATTAAAGGAGAGTACCGGAGTGAATTCAAGCATAGCCCTGTTGAAAGAGCTTGCTAAATGCGCTAGTTAGCGAGTGGAACAAAATAATTTGGTACAGCACAGACCGAACGCGAACGCAGAAGCGAACAGGCACTTTACACTGAATCAATGGGACCTGACTGTTGGAAACCGAAAGTAAGATCTGAGGTTACATTGACTCAATGTAAAGTGTTTTGCGTTCGCGTTAGGTCTGTGCTGTTCGAAAATCTTTCATTTTGTGCAAAATATATTGCTGTTAGAAGGCTCGTGCAGCAGGACTATGCTTAAACTTACTCCGGTATATTGCTTTAAGCCTTGTTTTTGGATCATTTACGATGAAATACAGTGATAAAGATTGAAATTCTGACATGATGCTGTTCTGAGAATTTTGGTTGTTGCTACAGTCCCCCCCTCAGAATTTCAATCTTAACCTTTGTATTTCGTCGTAAATGATCCAAAAACAAGGCTTATTGTAATTTTGAGCAAACCTATGCTTTAACGCATAGCTTTTTCTAATCCAATTGTCTGAATACTTTAAACAGAGTCCTTTGAGGTCTGAAATCTAGCTTAAATTTCTTCCCAAGACTAAACATTTTCTTGATGCACAAAATGATTTTTGTACATCCAATTCACCTTTTTCACCTACGTCACTATGAGGCACTAGAACGAGGCTTGGGTGGTAAAACCTGTGTGTGTATTGGGTGTGGGTAAAAAGTATTATCTATGGGTGAGAGGGGACCAGCAGTAGATTTTCTGTCCAGCACCTGTGAGAATTATTGACGTTCCGTCGGCACTTCTTCTAGTTTACCACCCGAGCCTCGTTTTCGTTCGGAATGGCGGCCAGATGAAAAAGGCGAATTGTACCACACAACACCAGTTTAAAGAGGTTTCTCTGTTAACTTCTGACTTCATTCACTAGGACTTCCTTGATGTAGGAAAAAATGAATTGTTAATAATTTAGCCTGAGATCTTGTTACTTTGTGAACATGCTGTGTACGTGTTGTGTGTGTGTGTGTGTGTGTGTGTGTGTTTTTTTGTTTTTCCTGCCCAGTCATAATGTTCAGGTAGACAGACATTTGCGTGGTTATGATTTCTAAGGACAACCTGGTGTCCTGAATTGAGTTAGCAATGGGCAATTGTATTACAACCAACTATCTTCTAACTGGTTAGCAAGTGAGTTTGCTTTTGGGAACTGGTATTCCAGAATGTGTGCTCTTGTTTTCAGGTGCGCCTGGATCCCAAGGGGAGGTATTACAATGCCTTTATTCAGGAGGTGGGCACCAAGACCAGTGTGGTTACTGTGTTCATTGAGGAGCTCGGAGAAAGGCAAGTCCATGTCCATGTGTCCACTGATGGCCCATAACATCTGTTCAACATTTCTTTCTATGTCAAGGCCAGCATGATGCTGTTAACAAAAGGCATTTGAATACATAAACCATCTAGGCAGAGGTTCAGTTGTCATTACTGTAACATAAACATGGGTTTTACGTTAACTGAGTGTTTTACACTACCAGTAATGCCATTCCACCCTTTGACCCAACACTTACTACTCTTCAGCACTGATTTGAGGGATTAATTTGGCATTTTTTTTTTCTCAGATCATTGTTTGGATTTCATTCTAAACACAACAACAGTGGAACTAGATGCAAAGACTTGCCCTGTTTCAGTCGCAAAACAATTTGTTTAGGATTAATGTATTACTGAATGCCTTCTTTTGGATTGGCTGTAATATAATAAATAAACTATGATGCAATATATTACTTTATATTGCTTGGCTGAGATCTTATGCATTTATCCGTACAATAAAGTACCCTTTTATCAGCCTCTCTTATTGCAGAGTATGACGCTATCGCAGAGTATGTTGATTTTAGGTTGAATAATCTGAAGCTAATGTGAACTGAAAGGGATCATGTTGTATGTGTCCCTGTAAACTGACCCTACCCAACCCTTTGTGTCCCTGCCTGTGTAGAATCCAGGTGTCGCTGGCTAACTTGAAGCCAGTTAATCCTGTACCTGCGTGCCAGGTCACCCCCATGAGCCACGGAGGGTCCTCTGAACAGTATGGCACAGATCAGGGTGAGTTCACTTGGGAATCAGGGGGGGAGGTCAAGATTATGTTCCTTATGTTGCTAATCTCTTGAAGTTGTTGAATATATTTAGATGATGACTTGAGACACTCGTTGCTCACTGCTGAATTTTTTTTGTTCCTCCAGAGTTTGAGGTTCGTGGAAGGCGGCGCTTCTATCGCAAACCCCGTGCCATTGCTATGCCCATCCCCTGTTCCCGAGCACAGCCTGGCATGGGCCCCCGCTTCCAGCCCGCCCCAGGGAATATACCCCCCAACCGGCCAGCTGGGTTCCACGGCCCCCCAGTGCCCCCTAGGGGCATGGAGTGTGAACACTACCGCCCCCATCCCAGCCCCAGGTCCCACCGTGGGGCAGGCTCCCCCAGGTCTGCCCACATCCTATAGATAAGCATCTGTCCATATTGGGCTTGCTGTGTGTGGGGATGGCTTGAGGTGTGGGTTAAAGGGCAACTTTGGTCTCTACAGTCAATTTCAACGGTCTGTGGCTGCTTGCTAGCCTAGAAATGAAGACGTACTCTATTGGTGGCAAATAGATTTGCTCAGCCAGTACATCTAGTTGCTGCTTGTGTTAACCACTTTTTTTAGTCACGTTTAGTCTTACACACTGCAGTACTGTTTTGTAAGTTGTCTGCTGATATGGCATAGCTTGGGGGTTGACATTTGGAGCATGTTAATATGTTTAAAACGCAGTTTAAAGTTCTACCCTCATGAGCTACTTCAAGGAAATCTATGATATGGTCCAAAATTTCTTGCTTTCTCAGTACTGGCAGATTTGACCAAATTGACCGAAGTTGTCCTTTAAAGGAAAGCTCCGGCGTGAATTCAAGCCAAGCCCTGTTGAAAGAGCCTGCTGAATGCTCTAGTTAGCGAGTGGAACAAAATTTGGAACAGCATAGACCGAACGCAGAAGCGAACAAGCACTTTACACTGAATCAATGGAAACTGACTATTCGAAACCGAAAGTAAGATCTGAGGTGCAGTTGACTAAATATAAACTGTTTCACGTTCGCGTTAGGTCTATGCTGTTCGAAATTCTTTCATTCCATGCAAAATATATTTTTATATGTAGAAGGCAACAGGGTTGTGCTTAAACTTACTCCGGAGCTTACCTTTAAGGGTTGTTTTGGGTGGTATACCCAACGGTGAAAATGAGTGAAGCACATTCTTGTTCCTAAGCAGATGGATCGCTTGGACATGGACACGAAATCGCTTTTTGTTTGTTTGTTTTTTGTTTGTTTTTCTTCATATGTGCTTGTATTTGTTAGCCTGCGAACCAGACCAATGTAAACCAAGATTGTGTATGTTTACATAGACGCCAATATTTTGGAATCCATCTAAATTTTGTCAATGTTACAAGTCATGTAAACGGAATATTTTGACTACCTTAATAATTCATAATTTTGACTTACCTGAATAATAATAACTTATTCATTCTATTTTAACTGTTACGGATGGAAGCTGTCCTGGAAAGAACACTGAGAAACTGTTCAGGCAGTGTTGCAAGTAAACAGGGAATTTGCAATTTGAAATAGTCCAGTAACTATGTAAACGGCATAATTGCAATAGGATCACATTTGGAGTAAGCTATGGCAAAGGAGTGACCTCCCATTTCCATCTGTGGAACCAGCATGAAATTAGACGTTTTTAAGAAAATTCATCTTTCATGTAAACAATGATTATAATTGCAGCTATCTAGTAAAGTTTGTAGGAAAGTTCCCATTCCCGTTTTAGCCATCGACGTTTACACAAAATCCTTCATTACAGTAATTGTGACTCAAAGGCCTCAACATCCAATTGTTTCCTGGGTTTTCGGTGACCTGGAAATGGGCCGCAGTGACCTCATGACTTAACTCCACCTCCTATGATGGTTTATATGGGAAGGCTTCCCAGGCTATCTTTACGTTTGTTTGTAGTGCAGGTCCAGAGGTGTGGGGGTGGGTGGGGGCTTGCCTAGTGGTTGAAAGTTGGTGATGTATTTTTTTTTATTTTATTTTTTCCCCTATGAATGTATGTATGTTCTTGATCCTGAGCAGACGCTCCTCTCGCTTTGTGAATCGTCATCACCTCATTGGGCCAGAAGTGTCCTTTTATCACAATGCTGGCAAGCGCTGTTACCAGAGCTTTGAAAACTACTCCTTCAGACCTCGGTAAACATTCATCACGCCCCACTGCTTACATGTTTACTCTGGTTCATTTATGCTAGTGTTGCTTACAGTAGTGTCTCACCAAGCTCTCATGGCTCGGTCAAACAATCCACTCAACAAGGCACTCAGACTTGACTCTGAAAATCAAATACAAAAATTGTGATCCTTTGGGAACTAAAATCTATTTGAATGTCCAAAACCCTTTTATATGCCAATACAAAGCCATGTGTTTGAAGGACTTTAGTGCTGAGGGTCTCTCAAAAGTCTTGACTTGACTGGGGGGGATTTCCACTGACTTGGATGTTTGCCTTGGTTTGAAGTAAAGTGAGGTCCTCCTTATCATTGTTACCGTTGCTGACTTAGTTGCTGTTTGCCGTTGTTAACGTGAATGACGCCAGGCTATTGGTGTTGCCGCTCATTGCAGAGTTCGGCGGCACATGCAGACCATCGCTAAGGAGTGCCAGTTCAGCCTGGTCCCCAGTGCTGCAGAGGAAATGCCGGATATGGGGAGTCCTGTCGCCTTCTACGATATCGACAAAGGGAGTCAGGCTGCCTTTCCTCCGTTGCAGGTACTGCATGTGACTCCCAACGCTCACAGATTTCTTTAAACTAGTCTAGAAACTGGTGTTACACATATTTCGACTTAATTAACCCCGAGATGAACAGAGATTTAATTTATGTAGCTAACTTTGCAAAATTGTGGTCTGTAATGTGTAAAGTTCAGTTTGGTCTGTAATGTGAACATCGACTTTAAAACCATTATTTCAGTTGACCTGTGATTATTGATAAAAGGATGTTCCAGCCACATTCTTTTCAGTTGCCCATGCTATGCTAGTTAATTCAGCCGCGCATACCTTATGTGTTTACTTTTGTCCACATTTTAACAAACAAGGTGGCATATTGTCAATAGCCAATTTAATGAAGACTTCAGTTCATACCGAGCCCTTTACCATGCGTCCGCTGCTCCTCCTTGTGAGAAACTGACCAAAACAGCTGCCATACTGCTCCAAACATGTATTTGTTCATAGGCCTTTATCACTGCAGCCAAAGTGTGGCTTTTCCACTTGCTGTTTTTGTGTAAGCAGTGAGCACAGATGTCAGATTCAGTTAGTTGAACCAGAATCCTGGTTCATAGCTGTCTCTTGTTTTGTAACCTAACCAAGATGACAATCTCTGCAGCACTCAGGCTATTATGCCCTACTATTACTTAAAAATATTGCTTAAAAAGTTTCCATCCTGTTTGTTCGTCTTCAGGCAAATTGATACATTTTTGTGACCCTCCCATCCAGGGACAACCCGTGGGGCGTCCAATGGTAGCGACCGCAGCCTCCTATTGGGTGCCCAGAGGGTGCCCTCCCTCCTCACCCACTCCCCGCGACCAGGCAGTCACCTCCTCTGAGGAGGACGCTGATGACCGGAGCACTGCAGGAGAGCAAGGTGGGCACTGTAGGGTGTCATGACCTCTTACCACCTCTAGATGGTGCAATTTCGCTGTGTTGTCTTGGCTCCTGTGGTACTTGGCTCTGTTTCTGCTTTTGGATCTGCTTGCCTGACCTGATTACTAATTTTTCTCTCTTCCTTTCTGCTACTTGGGCTCCTAGTTTTTCCCATTTATTGTTACATATTTGGTTTAAATAAAACTTGGGTCCTCATTGTTTTAGCAATTGTACTTGACCTGGGGGTGTTGCTTAAAAGTTTTAACTTTCTTGGCAACTAAACGCCTTAAATTTCCTGATTTTAATATGTAACTTCATGATCTTGTCTTGACAATAGCCATTACATAAAATGAACCACAGTCACATTAGTAAACAAATGTTATCCACAACTGTTGAATATATTATTTTAATTAAGATGATGACATGTTGGCATAATAATAACATTGTAGTATTCTGTACTGACTTCCATTGTACTGTGATGGTGTGGTGATTTATTTATTAATTTTTATTTTATTTTTTTTGTCTTTTGTTTTTCCCCTTTTTTTTCAATTTTTTTCCACATTCCTTGCATTGACTATGAATGGGCCCTAATGGTGGTGGTATTTCCTACAGGAGAATATTCAGGGGACTATGTGTACGCCACAGGAGGTGAGTGAATGCATATGATGTCCATGGTGGCTAGGCCTCACAGTGAGGTCCAGTACTTCGTCATACAGTACCTTCAGTTTTATCGTAGACCATTTTCTTCATCACTTGTAGAGTCTTCCTTATAAGTTTACAATACTTTCCTTATAAAGGCAGAATGTCACTCATAATGGCCGTCTTGTCTTGTCCAGATGCTGCATTTGAGAACCCATCAGTTTACACGGCAGCTGAATCTACTGCCAACCTGGTAATTGTGTTAATTTAAATCCTCTGCCTATATAACATTGTGTAATGCAATTCAGCCTGAAGCCCCGTTGTTCAAGGTTACCAAGTGCTGTCAGTGAGAAAGAAGGGAGATAAAATTTGGTACAACATGAGTCCGAATAGCATAATGATGCAGTGAGGGTATGGAAACACAGTTCTTTGCCTCCATCAGTTAGCCTTGGCTTATCTACATTATTCGGTCTATGTTGTACCAATTGTCTCATTCTTTTTCCTACTGACAGCCATCGGTGGCCAAGATGGGACTTGAGACTGGGACTTGAGACCCGAGGTCGAAAGACTGGGAATTGGCTCACTCACGACTTGAGATGTGGGACTCGACAACATTCCTTATCTATTATCCAAGTTTTTTTTTTTTTTTTTTTTTTTTTTTTAAGTTTCCAGAAATTGAAAGTAATTCCCTCCAATCCCCTCCCCCTCGCTGTCATCACATGACTGCTCACGCGCAAGTGACTCAGACAGAATGTAAACAACATTACACAACATTACACAAAAGGTACACTTGCGGCTACTGTAACATTCGGCATGGAGTTGGGCTATGTCGCTATGATAACTTCAAAAAAGATCTAAAAGTATAGTTAAGGGTAAGAATGAGTGTCATCACAATAAAGGACACTTCATTGAGCGCCTGCAGTGCAAATACATTGGCAGGTCAGTGAAATGGTAATAAACGTGTGTTTTAGAAGATGAGCAAACGAGGTAAATCCAGCTTCGTTAGCTATTAAAATGCGGTTAAGCATTGGATTGGCTATTGCAGTAAGGCAAGATAAGATAACATAAGATGGTAGATTATTCATCCCGATTCACCCCTTCCATCCATTCAAGAGACAATTATTTTAGTTGGCCTACTGCATGTTCAGCAACCTACATTATTTCATTCTCAATGTAAGACTACTCTCCTCCACAATCAATAATTTTAGCAAAACACAGATGACTGCATATGCAAACAATGTTTGCAAATAGCCTTTTACCTTCTATATATTTAGTTCATGCCTCAAAGTAGCCTGAATAATATCAGTTGATGTCATGACCTCAGTGCTCGTCATGGTAGATACATCCTCCTATAGCACAACATAACCTACTGCTGACTAAGGGAGAGGTCATATGTCCTTAACCTGTTTCACACACTATACACACTCTACATATTTATTCTGCCTACAATGAGTATTTGCTTTGAACCTATGTGGTGCTATATGAAATGTTAGCCTGGCATACAGAAACTAACAACATTTTACTCAGTATATCTTAGGCACAACTGCTGTAGACAGTTAGTTGTTTTTCAGCTATTGAACCACTCTATCTGAAAACGATATGTGTATCAGTCTATTCTACATAGGGATAAGCTGGCAACAGACCTACCGATTATTAGCCCTGATATTGATAAGATGGAACGTCAGGGCCAGTCATGGGTAGTCATGGATAATCATGAATAGTCGCAAGTTTCAGTCATGGCTAGAATTGTTATGTGTGTGTTATGAGTATTCCTTAACCTAAAATCCTGATGTTCTCTGAAAGTCATAACACAGAAGGGGCAGATATTTGAGACATGACCAAGACTTGGCGATAACAGACTTGTGAGCTTTCCGCTCTGTGACCTTGAATAACCGGGCTAAGGATTGATTTACCTGGAAACATTCTCTTTACTGTAAGCTTTGACCTACTGTAAAGTGTAACCTCATGTAACCTCATACTCATGTAACCTCCTTGTTTTCCATGTCTATGTGCAATGACCCTCTTCTGTTTTGTTAATGATTGAAGACCATTCAGGAAGGAGGGTCATGCTCTGGGTCCACACAAGAGGGATCGGCTACATATAGCTATTCACAGCAGGTTGGGCTGTTTATTGGAATTGTGTCTTTGGCTAATTGGTTTGTGTGTGTGGTATACTGATCTATGGCTCTTTCAGGTGGTGGTCAAGTCTGCTGTGATTGCCTCTGCACAGCCTGTGACTCACCCCTCAGCCGAGCTCTTCACCGCCAACTCCTCTTCCACTTCCTCCTCCCGAAGCTCCGACACACCACCAGACCCCCAACCCTCATACATCGCCCACCATGGGCAGGCCCCCGCTGCTAGACCAGGTACACACACACCCACACACCATGGGCAGGCCCCCGCTGCTAGACCAGGTCTACGTGCACACACACACACACACACACACACACACACACACACCCACACCCCATGGGCAGGCCCCCTCAATGATGCCTTCCAGGCAGCCCCAATTTAGGGTTTTTGCGGGGCTTAGGTTTAGAGTATGGGCTAAGGTAGTGCCTTTTAGGCTGTGCTGCCCGGAAGGTGCCATTGGGGGCAAACCTACTCCCTCTCGTCCCCACAGGAATTTTCATGTCTTACCCCTGGCACGTGAACGAGATGGCTGAGGCGGTCGGAATGGCTGCCCCTCCCCCTTACTCATGTGACCCCAATGGCAATGATCTACCTGAAGGTATGGACTTAAACAACCTTGGACAGTCTCAACAATCTCTCAACAGCCTCTTTTAGCTATCTGTCTGTTTCTTGCTCATTTCCTCACCCATGTTGGGAGAGATTTATTCAGATTTTATTTTTTATTTTGCTTGATCTGCTTTTATTTCTCCCGTCCACAGACTATAAAGTTATCCAGTACTATTTCAATCTTGGAGTGCAGGTGTGTGCCTATCCAGAAGTGTGGAGAAAAATGGTCTCTTAATTGTCTTTATAACACAATTAATGATGTAAAATTACTCCAGCACTGTGTAATGATGTGAAACAAGTACATTGATGCTCCTAGTTTTCTCAAAGCCCTGCTACTACCAGCACACACAGTTCAGTTTAGAGACTATTTAGTTTAACGGGGTCATGATTCTGCAAATCCGCTCAGTTAAAGTTTTAATCTTCCAGACACTGTGGCAAAGGCCAGGCTGTTTAAATTTTAACAGATTTTAAACAATGCAAACAGATACAGCTTTGCTCTGTTTATGGCTAAACCAGTGCACGTCTGAAACTCTTCTCTCCCTGTTACCCCCCGCCCCCCCTCCCCAGTGCTACCAGTCGTACCTGCACTCCATGATGCACCCCCACCCGGCCTATCAGCAGCAGGTTCCTGAGGGACAGTGCCCGTCGTACCCGGGCAATGCCCTGGACCACACTGTGCCCGAGTCCTACTCCGAGCCCGGCGGAGAGGGGCACAGCGTGCAGACTGAGGCTCCGGCTCACGGTCAGTTCTGCCCACCTCTCTTTTTGTGTTTACATTTTCACTTTACTCACCATGGCAGTCTTGCTTTACGCTCACAACTGCTACAACGGTCACTTTTAGCACTGAATCAGTCAAATCGTACACATTTCTGATGCTCAATTAAGACGACACATCAATTCAATTGGATCTCTGGCAAATTTTTAGTTAACTTACAGTATTAATGAGTTTGTTTATGAGAACAAAAGCCAAGAGACCCCTGTGGTGTCCTGGGGAGTAGCCTACTTCACTGGAGCTTCCTTCCTTTGGATGCTACAGTATCTGGCATATGTGGGGTCAACCTGTACTCGCTACATTAAACATTTATGCATTTAGAAAACGCTTTTATCCAAAGCGACTAACATTTGTCAGTTACCAGTATCAATTACAAGTTTCCCCTACTTATGGTTTAGTACTTTGTCTAAGGGCACAACAGTGGCAACTAGGATTGGAACCCACAATTTCCAGGCTAATAGCACGCTAGCCATGTTCCTTAACTACTATGCTACCACCGCCTGGTTGCTACAGTATCACTTTCTCAAAGTCGAGGAAGCATGCTTTTCCGAGCATTCCACGTCATTATCTGTCTCCAAGTACTGTTCCAAAGTCAAGCATCCTTCTCAATTCTAGCGAGGACGGAGGCCTTTGTTCATAGATTTTTCAAGGATGCACTGATGGAACCTAATTTTTGAAGTTTATAAGTGTGCTACCTAGGAAGCATTCTCGACCTTGAGAAACTGTTTATGTCTACACTTTCTTAACCATTTTGTTTTTACTTTCTTAACCATTTTGTTTTTACTTCCATCACCTCTCCTCTCATCCTTTTCTTTATGTCACTCCTTTCCTACACCCCCCCTCCCCCTCCCCTCACTCACAGGCCCCCCCTTGGGTATGGACACCCCCTCTGCTGCACCCCCCGGCCCGGTCTTCTACCCCCTGGTTCAGGAGCCTCGCAGCGCGCACTTCCTCCCTCCCCACCTGTACGAGCCCTACATGCCTCCCCTGGCCGCCCCGCCGCCGCCTCCACCTGCTACCTACCACTACATCACCACCTGGATCCCCGGGGGACCGGGCCAGCCCTGGGTGCACGCCCACCCCATAGACTACAGCAACACACACACACCCCACCACACACACACCCACACACACACACGCCCCCCGCACAACACCCACCTCCTGCACCACCTGCCCCCCAGCGTGTAGCACCCATGGTGAAGGGGGTACCACCATCACCACCACCACCACCACCACCACCACCAGGCACCTTGTTTATTTAGAGAGATGTGATCGAGGTCTTGCACAAGCACAAGGCCTTTACTTTCCCCCTCAGTGTTTGAGGCGTCTCTACAGTAGTCTGCTGTTTGTCTGTCACCGGTTTCTTGTTACAGGGGTTGGGATTTTGCACACAGGGAGGAGGAGGGGTTGCACAGGGGTTCTCTCAGGGTTGCACAGGGGTTCTCTCAGTTCCCGCTGATCCAAATAGGTGTTTGCTGGATGCCTTCTGTCTGCTCTGATGCAGGTAGAAAGGCCTCCACTGAATTTCACTCACAGGGGAGTATTCCGACTAGGTGGTTAGATGTCAAACCTGCCCAAGTTGATCCAAAGAGTGATAAACCTGCTAATAGAATAACCTCTATTACCATAAACCTGCTAATAGAAGTGCATGGAGTAACCATTTTTCTCAACTGACCAGAGCTAACAGGCTATTCTATGAAGAGATTTACCATATTACTTCCATACTCTTCTTCCAGCTTAACTTGTCCAGGTTTACCACATAGCTACCTATTTGGAGTACCCCTCAGACCTTTACCTAGTGTTTGTTTCCTTGGAGTTTCCTTGGATGATGTTTATAGTAGTGTCAAGGTTTTGGTTAATGGTCACTAGCACATTAAAGAGCTCTTGAAATCACACGTATGAGAGATTTGTTTTTCTTTCAGATGGTGTTTTTTTTTTTCATTTAATCATTGCTTGTGAAATAATTTTGTGAATTTAAAGGATAAATCTTGGGGGGAAGAATTATGATGGCCCAAGAGCCCACGTTTTTATTAATTATCTTTATTATCTAAATAGTTTTTATCTTCTATGACCAACCTGGTTTTTCCACTGTGAAAAATGGGAACAACATAGCTCCTGAACTATACAACAACTGTGTGACTACTACCATTCACTTGAATTCATGTGCTGAGGTGGTCCTGACAGCAAATTTTAATCAGTAGAGAAGGTCCTTGCACCATTAAGTACGGTTTCAGAGGTGTACTGCTTTATTCAACTACACTTTTTTACGGTATGAGAGGATTCAAATTTAATATATCTGTTTGGGAGCAGAAAGAATATGCATGCAGTCTGATTACTGTAAACTTTAATAATGTTAATAGCCATACAAAGTGCAAGAAGGGTAGCCTAGAAATCTAGACGCACCATAGCTGCGGTAAGTTAATTTGCTCAGCCTGTACATCAATGATATAGGATGGCCCGCCAGACTACAAGAAGGGTAGAAATGAAAAACATTTTCTTTTTTATTGCATCTAGGGTGGGGTGGGGGGTTCTCAATGTGGAGAGGCATGAGGTGGGGTCAACACCTCCAGCATTATTTACAGTCTCAAGCACATTCTTTAAGAGTTTGCCTTCACAAAGCACAAGTCTGTGCCTGTTTTAATCCACAGCCATACTCATTAACATGTAAGGAGAGGGGGGACAATGTTAGAAATAAAAAAAATGTCAAGCTGTCAAGACTCATTCTATATCCATTTAAGACAGAAAATGTGCTATTTACATACAATTGCAGCGGATTTATCTTATGAAACATAAAACTATAATAATCTGCATTCACACTAAAATGTATTGCACCATGATCAAAATCTAACGTACAGTAAGTTATAGTTATTGTGTGCTTTGTAGATTACCTAGCTTGTGTACAGCCAACTTGCCACTTTCTCCTGGGGCAAGTTCAGCCATTATGATGCTTGATTATCAATGCATCTCCTTGGATACTGTTCCATAGAATACACCTCGGAATCTCGCGGTAGTAAACTGAACATTCTATCACTGAATTGCATTGGATTTTTCCCTTTTTCTGAAAGGGGGGAATGGGTAATAACATTTAAAATATATCTAAATTCACTTTCAAATAATGCACATCTGAAGCCCACAAATTGGGCAGTCCCGAAGAGATGAAAAAGGTTTTACATGCTTGTGCATGAATATTTGTGACCCAATTTCCCAAATGTTCAGTTTTTCCCAAATGTTCACCGTTGTTGTCATCTTGAAACTCGAGGATGATGATGTGTTGTAGGCTAGCCTGTGACCCTTAAAGGCCAAATCAGACTGAAGATCCGCGACGAGATGAAACCGTTTTAGAGAGTTGCGGCGGTGTGAATCAATTGTCGCAGGCAGTTGCAAGCCGTCGCAAAAGATTTAACATGTCAAATCGCAGTTTCTGAGTTTTAGAACGTCCAAGGTTTTTGAACGTCGCAGCCCGTCTCGTCGCGGATCTTTGGTCTGTAGGCACCTTTAAGATCTCCGGACGGCACACAGCTTGTGAGGAGAGGGGTTGAGGGTCAGCCCTAAGACCGGTGTGAGGTCCAGCTGCTCCTCGGAGACACCAGGAGGAGGAGTGAAACGGAAGCGCTGAAGAAGAGTGGTGAAGAAGAGGAAGAGTTCCATCCTGGCCAAACTCTCACCCAGACACACCCTGCGGCCTGAGGGGAGGAAAATAAATAAATAAAAAGAGAATGTGAGACTCAGACACACCCTACGCACTGGAGGGAGGAAGATAGAGGACCGAGCATCCCAAAACGCAACAAACACACACACACACACACATACACAAGCAATCTAATATCATTAGCGAAAGAGACAGCATCAAGTCTCCTTAGTGACCTGCAGTGAAATCACCACACCAGATTTAGGGATTTTATTTTTTTGGGGCAAAGTTATTAAATTGTGATCACTACATCCCACAGGTACTGACACGGTTTGTGAACACTGTTTTTGAATATTTGTGAAAATATGATCAATGCTAGTGGACTTTGGCGCCCCCTCCTTAGTAATGGTAGGTACAGCAACAACTTTCTGTTGTTAAAATTGTAAAAAAAAAAAAAAAATCTATGGATCTATAGATGACGTGGTAAACGTCATGATTTCAAAGCAACATAGTTAGGAAATAGCATTGCAACCAAGTAGCTAAATTAAGCCCTATTCGCACGGGACTAGTTTAATGGGGGGACGTATAGTAATGATGATTAACCAAACGACGTCAGGACAAGAAATCCCAGTGATATTCATCTAACATGGGAGGAGTTATTGGTTACGCACAAGCGAAAGTCCGAAATTGGACGAGAGAGGGCGGAGTCAGGTTAGAGAGCGGAGGCTCTGGCCCTACTTATTACCGTTTCACAGGAGGTAAAATTCTCGGCGAAGTTTACCGACATACTCCGCTATTTTTACTGAAATGGCGCGTTCTGATGGGACTAAATTTCCCGGTTATCATTACTTCACCCCAGGTCCCCCCATTAAACTAGTCCCGTGCGAATAGGGCTTTAGTTAGCAACTAAACTTTTTGGGAAACAGACACCACCCCATTAAATGTATGACTGAAAGGGGACCTCTACCTGCTGAGAAGGGAAGGAAGGCGTCTCTCTTGACAAACTGTCCCTGGTCATCCAGGAAGTGTTCTGGGTGGAACTGGTAGGGTTTGGCCCACTCCGACTCGTCCCTCAGTACTGAAGTCAGCAGGGGGATCACTGTGGTGCCCTGCTCATAGCATAGCATAGAACGGGCAAGAACACAGAGAAGATAGATGTAATTGTTTATGTTAGCACATAGCACATTTTAGCATATCAAACTTTTTACTTGATAAACGTTCTAAACTTATAATAAACATAAATATACATACTTATAATAAATGTAAAGTTAAAATAAACAGTCTCACAGATTTAGATACAGCCCAATATAACATTTTTGTATTACAATTTGTGATTAAAAGCTAAGGTCAGCACTGCTAAAGCTGCTGTTAATGCTAACATAAGCACCTTTTTGATGCAGTAGCCCTGAAACTGAGCGTCAGAGGTGGTGGTGTGAGGGAGACTCAGGGGTACAATGTTGGCTAGTCTCTGGATCTCATGAATCACGGCATCAGTGTAGGGCAGGTTCTTCCTATCCATATTGACAGGTTGGCGTCCACCGATCTTCATGTCAATCTCCTCTTGAACACGCTCTGAGGTTAGAAAAAACAAGCACCAACTTTTTTACCTGAGGCCTATAGAGCTTAAATGCTAAGTAGGTGGTTAAATGGCAACGCCTATAGTGGTAAAACCTATAAAAGAAGAGACTTCTTTCCTGTAACTAAGAAAGCAGGCTGCTCTGTCAACAGGTTTACCACTTGGTCTAGCATAACTCACCCAAATTTGCCACTTAACTACCAACTTGGAACTCCTGTCTAATTCAAAATCAGTATTTTAAAGGACACCAAGCTACTTTTCATCACTGTTCGAGGTATCCATTTTGGCACCATCTCCAAATTAATTTAGAGGTCGATAAAAGAGAGTTTTAGTGCAAAAAGTGCAAAAGGCTTCTTACTCATGGAAAGACTAGTTGGTGTGTGTTTGTTTGTCTTACCCTGTATGTGAGGGTACTTGGCCATGAGCAGTAGCCCCCAGCGGAGTGTCGTGCCCGTGGTGTCTGTGCCCGCTGCAAATAAGTTACTCACACAGGAGATCAGGTTGTCATCGTGGAATAAGGACTCCTTCCGGCCAGACTCCTGCAGGATTCAAGCACAACAAATACTAAACCTCTTAATTTCAAACACATCGCTTATTTACCTCCGCCAAGGAGGTTATGTTTTTTCCTGTTTATTTGTTTGTCTGTCTGTCTGTGAACAAAATAACTGGGAAAGTTGAGCATGCATTTGGATGCAATTTTTACCAGGGGTGCGTCTTTGCCCAAGGAAGAACCCATTGTATTATTGATGGTGACTGGTGATCCAGAACGCCTTCTGGAATTTATGTTGCGTCACCGAGCGTATTGCATTGGCGGAGTTTTTTTTCTAGTTTATTCTGGTATGATAATCTCATTCTCCCTGTCAACTCTCTTGCAACATTACATTCCAGCATCTATGCTAAGCTACAGCTAAAATGTGGGTTGCCAGGCTAGGAAAACACAGGCACTTTGCTTTGACTACCACATAATGTTGTCAGACAATGTTCTGTTCTCGTTCTAGCCAAAACCATGGACAGTTTGTGATGTACCACTAAATTACTGACTGTATTTGTCCTTCACTTGGCCGCTGGCAGTAGGGTAGAGGCGTTAATCTGCCTGCCAAAGAATGATCACACATAGAAGAACTTTTGTTGTCCCTGGGTACTCTTCGTACTGTCTGTGAAGCACCGCAAGGCAATTGCATTGTATTTGGCGTTTCATTATTAAAATTGAATTTAATCTCATTTAATAAGCTGTCATTGATGTCATACTGCACATCAGGTTAGGCAACACCTTCAGAAAACACCTAAACACCAGAACGCCAGCCATTTATTTGTACAAGTACTTTTCTAAATCCTCCTACTGGTGTCATGTAACAGGCTTACCGTACGTTGGCAATTCTGTTCTGTTTGAATGTCACAATTGCGTGTGAACACAAACCTGTCAAAGTTCAACGGTCACTTGACTCTCTGAGATTCCTGGCAAAAATAGGCCAAAAGCTCTGCAGAACAAGTCTCCTCTTGCTGTGAGGCCGGTTCTATGTCTGTTCCACCCAAAGGGGATTATTGGTCGGGTTCCCTAAAACCACCTTATAGTTACGTAGTCTGACAAGACCTTCAGAACATAAGTTCTCAGACCATTTCTTCAAACGTTTAAGAACTTTGTAAAAACGTGTTATCCATAGATTAAAACTAGAATGTTTGGGAAACAGGAAATTGTGACTTTTTTTAACCTACAGTGCTTACCCTGTATTTGCTGATATTTTTCAAGCTAACAAAACGTTGTAAATTCCCACTAATGCATGTGGATTTGTTTACAAACCATACAACAGGAACCAGCATTGGTCATTTTAGTCGAGTTATTGGCAAGGTAATAAACGTTATAACGGTTTCATACAGTTTCAGTTTTGTTTGACGTGTTATATCTTCATAAATAAGCTAGGGGCAGAGAAAGACATTGAACATCCAAGTGATTAGGAAACTGGAAAATTCATCTCTAAACCATAATTTCTCAAAGTGCGGCCTGGGAGCCAATGGTGGCCTGCGGAAACATTTTTGGCAGCCTGCAATGACCACTGATAATATCTGTAAAACTGTTAAAACTAAACAATACTTTGGAAAGAATGAATCTCTGTTCAGTGGCATCTACAGGCATTTATTTGTTGCGATAAATGTATACTATAGAGATGCAAAATGGTAATTCAAATGATTACAAATGGTATTTGTTCCCCTCCCCCTGCCCTTTTGGCGCCCCTCAGTTCAATGTTGGGTCCTTAAATTGGCCCTTAGTATCAAAACTTTGAGAATCCCTGCTCTAAACAGTCAAACAATTTCCATGGTGTGCCTTTAAGCACTTGGTCATTATTTAATCAGTCTAAAATGTTGCCTGGAGCACCTTTAAGCACTGGGTAAGATGTGTTGCCATGGAGACCGGCTCACCTCAGCACCCTGCTTGCGGACGAGGAAGGAGTCAACAAAGCCTCGGGGATCCTGGGGGTTGAGCGTGTCTTTGAGGTCACTGATGATCGTCTTCATCTCCTTCTGGTTGACCTCAGTGTTCTTCAGAACGTGTCTCAGGGTCTTCAGCCATGGCTTCAACCAGGGGAACATGTTGTACAGCTGAAACACACACACACACACACACACACACACACACACACACACACAAACACAACCCATTACTACAGACACCTTAAGACCTACACATTCACAGCTTAAAGGAGATCTTTAACCTTCTTCATGAAGCATAATGTTCATTTAAAAGGCGGGATAGCCATTAAAACATATTATTGTCTGACCATTCATGTACGAAAAACCAAACTTAAAGGGCAACTTCAATCATTTTCAACAAGAGCTCTATTGCTTAAACTACTTGAGATTACCCAATACTGAAGACGCAAGACATTTTGGTCCAACTATACCACCATACCAACCATAGGTTTCCTTGAACAGAGAATACTCATTTACAACTAGCCCAATGGGGCAGAATTTTGAACTGTATTTTGAAAATGACTGAAGTTGCCCTTTAATCTGGGGCAGATTTAGCGGTTGTCTTTAAAACTGCTTCTGCACGCAATAACATGACAGCACTACGACCAATCAATGGGGCACACAAATGACAATGCCCAATGAAATGACTGTTATTGACTAAGCCTGTCCAACAACTCTCCACACACAAAGAGCCTTGCAATTATTAGTGGTGTTCAATCAATCACAAGAAAAACCCTGTGGTCCCTATGGCTCGTGGCTTGATGTCCACTTTGCTACTGTAGGTTGCTCCTGGATATCCAGACTACACTTGGGACAGACTAAAGTAATACCACATCCTAAAATCCCCAGTGTCATTTATATTGTCAAAATTGTGTCTCGAAGTCACTGTTCTTTTTTCACACGATTGCCCCCAACTTTTTTTGTCAGTACTGCATCTTGCGGATGCGTCATGTTTGTTTGCAGTGACGTGCACAACCGTTGCATGATGCGAACACCAAATACACATGAGAGACGTGATGTGTGCACGTATGCGTTGTCTGTATGCAACAGCAAGTAAATCACAGCCTTAATGGGCTCATTTGAACAGGAGTACAGTACCTGTATTGATGGGGAGCCTGTTAGTTGAATGTTCTCATTGGCTCTATCGACCATGGCCTTAAACTTGAGGTCATCGTACTCAAATCTTTTGCCGTACACAATAGCACAGATGATATTGGAGACGGCATAGTTGACTGGCTGAGTTGTGTCAAACGCCACACCTACACAAGGAATAACAAAAGACTCAATTCTTTGCCACCTCGTGTTTGATATCAAATGTACCGTCACACTCTGTTCTGTCAACATACCATTGAACTTTTCAAACACTTCTATTAGGTTTTGAATTTCTTCTATAATCTTGTCCTCACTGCGTTTCTTGCCCATTCCAAAGTCTCTCATGTTTGACAGGGCAAAGCGTCTCATCTCTTTCCAGCTTTCTCCGTTGGCAAACAGGATCCCTGGGAAAAACAGGCTTAATTAGGGCACAACAGGCACACAATTAGGGCACAACGGTGGCAAGAATAATAGGTCCCGGAGGTTCTGTTGCCTTCCAAACCCACTGTTTCCAGACTACTGGCATGCTAGATGGGTTCACTAACCACTACAAACCGCTCAAGTTAAACTTTAGATAAAACTCCATTATTATAAAACAGCTCCATTATCATAAAACATTATCTTAGATAATGACTGCCATTTATGTGTCTGAATGAGTTGAATAAATAATGGCCAATGTCAATGTCTTTCATTAACAATATAAATAATGCTTTTGAATTCAGAAACAAGATTGCAATTGTTTAAAATAGTTTATACAGTTTAAAATAGCCTGGAAAAAACATGTTGTCTAAATATACCTCAACTGTGAAATACATGAGAGCCATCGCATGTATCAGACTTGCTACTAATGATGAAACGTCATTTCAGAAGCAACATTGATAGTGCATTGTTGTCATCAGATAAATATTGGACTATGCCTGGAATGTTGTCGGTAGGCCTACGTTTAGGCTACCTTGCCGTTTGGCTGACTTGCTGGATGGATCATCTAGCCTACCTCCCCTCCCCGTCTCTGAAGATGCAACCATGAGCGCACCATACAAGCCGAGCCTGCCTCACTACCACCCACTGACATGGACTCTTTTATGTTTTGTCTACGTCTTTTGTGTTGTCTTCATCTATAGCGCATTGAGTGTCCTTTTGGTTGATAAATGTGCTATATAAATAAAATTTACTTACTTACTTACTTACTTACTATCTACAGTAATTTGAATTTAGGTGTCTGCTTTTACCATGTCCTTTGCTGACATCATGGAACAGGGGGGTGATATCTCTGTCCCCAAACTCCTCTGCATGGTTCACAAGGGCTTGTTTCACAGTCTTGTATCCTGCTAAGACTACCACCTTCTTAGGACCAAAGTAGATGCTGTAGACGGGGCCGTACTTCTGGGACAACTGCAGGGGAGAAAAGTGACAAATATGTTAGGGATAACGGCCGCTGAGGTGTCCCAATTTAGGGAGATAGTGGACAAGTTCATCACCTAGTTGCAGCTCATGGCTCACTGAGACAATATGCAAATGTTTTAAACATAAAAGAAACACGAGGTTCCGTTTAAAAAAAAAAAAGTTCATGTGAAAGTCTGCTTTCTGTTGTTATAGTTACGATTCTAAAGAGCATTCATTCACCAAGCATTCCTACGAAGAAATTTGTTCTTAAATCCCACCCAATTACACAGTTTTTAAGATTTGCATTCACCAACATAAGTTTTTAAATGGGACTTTAAAGGGGAATTCCGGTCAAATTTCAACAAGACCTCTATTGCTCAAGCTACTTGAGATTAGCAAATACTGAATACGCAAGACATTTTGGTCCAACCATATAGGTTTCCTTGAACAGAGAATAAGCCCTGACAGTTAACCCAATGGGGCAAGTTTTCAAAACTGTGTTTACAGCATTTGAACATGCTCCAAATATCACGCCAAAAGTTATGCAACATCATCGGACACATTACAACACAGAATTGTATTGTGTATGTATGGCTACAAATGGCTGGAAAAGTGGTAAAACTGTGTGCTTATGCAAGCAGCCCAATATTGTTTATTTACCAAACGGTTTTGTAAACACTGCATAAAAACACAATTTTAACCACTTTGTTACACATTTGTAGTCATAAACACTACAGAGGTGTGTTGCAATGTGTCTGATGATGTTTAGATGCTGAAAACACAGTTTTGAACTTGCCCCATTGGGTTAACTGTTAAGGCTTATTCTCTGTTCAAGGAAACCTGGTTGGACCAAAACATCTTCAGTATTGGCTAATCTCAAGTAGCTTGAGCAATAGAGCTCTTGTTGAAATTTGACTGGAATTCCCGGAATTCTTAAGATGATATTGGTGAAAGAGGCCCATTGATATGGAACCGTGATGAAACATTTTAACCAGATAAACGTCAGAGGTGCTCTGTTGTGGAAAATATTGGACACACTTTTAGCCAATCAGAAAACAGTTTTCCTGTCCACCGGGTGATAATCAACAATATGTGACCCCCTGCAAAGACAAAAGCTTCTGTCACGTGCAGCTGACTAGAAGAGATGTAAAGTCAATCATCTACAACACTCACAGAGTCCCATCACATTGTCTGTGTGTGTGTGTGTGTGTGTGTGAGTGTGGGTGTGTCACACTAGGACGGCAGGAAAATAGCCAGCATTCGCCACATGGCAGCCTTTGATGATATTTAGTACATCATCCAACACTGTTGTCTCCAACAGTCAATCTGTTTGTCGGCTACTACATGGTGCCATGTGCAATGAAAGCAATGCCTCTAGCCTACACAAATGCTATCTAAATCCTACTGGCTTCACTGTATGTAAGGACTGTATGCAAATGAAAGAGCTCCACTGGTAAGGCTAAGCATGTTTGAACTTGATTTGCTAGCTGTTGAAATTCCCAACATACATTAACATCATTCAGTATTTTCTCTTAACAAAATGGTCTACTGTCCTCCCGAACAAACAATCTGTGATGAGATTATTGGATCATGAAGTCAAGAAGAACAAGAGATAACAGACAAGATCAAAGAACATTATCCAGAGACAGGGGCGCTGCTAGAAATTCTGGGCCCTATAACACCGTGTCCTAACTAAAAGCGTGTAGCATTGACTGTTCACTGTCTACATAGGGTCTGTTAACTATGACGTTCTGTTCTATTAGATTTTCCATTCAATCTGGCCGAGCAACATGACTTGCACGACTGAAATAGGCTAGAAACGGGCCGAGTGACTAAATTCTTTTTAATTCTTTGATGGAACTCTTTTTGACGCAGACATGAAGTCACATTGTGTTCAGTTAGGACACGTCGTAACAATAAATAATTTTGGGCCCCTCAAATATTGATTTTAATAATAATTTTTTCTCTGGGTCCCCCTGTCAATGCCAGGCCCTTAGAATCATCCTAACTTCCAATCCCCCCTTGCAGCGCCCCTGTCCAGGGGTAAACTGATGAAATGAATCTGTCACCTCACAAAGCGTCTGATATGGTTTCTTCAGGTCCAGCTGCAGCAGGTTGCCCAGGATAGGTAGAGGTTTGGGCCCCGGGGGCTCTGCTGCCTTCTCTGGGTTACTTGTGCCTGAGGACTGGAGGAGGTAGACCAACAGCAGGAACACCGCGGTGAGCAGCAGAGGAAAAGCACCGGACAGCTGGAAAAGGGCCTCGACTAACGCCATTGGCCATAGATGTCAGAGCGGAGTTGATTCACGTGTGACGACGGCCTGCAAAGATGAAAGTTTCTGTCACATCCAGCTAGAGGAGACTAGATGTCAATCATCTACAGTACTGAGAGTTCCATCACGTTGCACGAGTGTGTGTGTGTGTGTGTGTGTGTGTGTATATATATATGTATGTGTAGCCACGTACCTGTGAGTGTTTGAATGCATGTGTGTGAGAGTGTGGGTGCATGTAACAGATGACAAGTAAATCAGTAGTAGGCTAAATCGTCACACCCCTACCCTGAGTTGGCAGCCTGGGTTGTTCAGTTTAGTGGTTAGAGCGTTTAAATCCCATGCTGTGTGTGTGTGTGTGTGTGTGTGTGTGTGTGTGTGTGTGTGTGTGTGTGTGTGTGTGTGTGTGTGTGTGTGTGTGGGAGAGAGAGAGAGAGAGAGAGAGAGAGAGAGAGAGAGAGAGAGAGAGAGAGAGAGAGAGAGAGAGAGAGAGAGAGAGAGTGGTTAGAACATTTGTATCCCATGCCATGAGTGTTGTAGTTGATGAAGTGGTAGATTCCAGACCAACCTTGGCTATACAGTGTGACAGTGTGAGTGTTGACTTTGTGTTTGTGTGTCTGTCAGAGAGAGATAGAAAGAGATTGTGTAGGTAGGTGTATATGTGCGTGTGCATTGACAGCCTACCTACTGCACCTCCAAGCTATGCTACCCTCAATGTCTACATGTCTTGTGTCAAGCACTGTTTGCACCTGTAGGCTATGGTCATGGTTTGTGTCCCATGCCCAAAGTAAGCCTACTTTAGGGACAACCTCACTTTGTGCTATTCTTTATTACTGTAACTACTTGTAAGCTACTCCCTGTAGGTCAGGCATTAGCCTATTTTTATAATAATAATAATAATAATAATAATAATAATACTTTGCGTATTAGGGTCTATTGTGGCTGAGTTGCTTTCTGTTTCTGTGTCATTGTTGCTGTGTGATGTGTGTCCAGTGTCCACTTAAACATATTCTTATCAACTGTTTTATTATATTATTGGCTACAGTAAAACGAACTTTAGGCCACAGTGTGGCTGTTTGTGAGGTCAGCGAGTTCACGCAGCCTACAGTTAACCTACATTTATTTTGATGAACGGAAAAAAATATTCTGGAAAAACCTTGGCGCAATCAATTAGCCAACTACAGTAGCCTATAACATTGTGGATCAAAATCTTCATAATCATAACTAACAAAACTGGCCAGTCTACTTTTTGCTGCATAGTCTGGCTTGTCGGGCTAATAAAATAGCCTTTCTATGCAGGAATTCTGCATGATGGTAGACCCCAAAACACACCTAGGCAACACGATTGCAAACACCAAGAAAAAGATTGATTGATTGATTGCAGGTTGTTAGTCTATGCATGTTGTCGATGCACTATAGTCTACTCATAATAACGAGCTAGAAAGTCTATTGCTACTGACTTATCTTGCATAGCCTACGTTTCTACACATTTCTTCAGTTCACCATGTTGGAAATCTGATCAAAGATTTTGTGGAATAAACTCACACTTCGGTCGGAGAGCCGGCACTTACCTTAGAAAGCCTGAAGTTGCCTAGTATGGACTGAACGATTGCTGCGCTGCTGTCGTAAATATTTGATTCTCCACTTCTTCAGCAACATAGGTTGACTAGGTTTAATGAATGTTTGGAGGTGGAGTTTAAGTTAGCCCACGGATGGCCAAAGGAAGAAAGCTACAGATATTTCCCTGTGTGTGTGTGTGTGTGTGTGTGTGTGTGTGTGTGTGTGTGTGTGTGTGTGTGTGTGTGTGTGTGTGTGTGTGTGTTTCAATAAGGCAGACCATCATTAGACTGACTGACTGAATTTCTTCTGACCTGCATCCTCACTGACCATGTGGAGGAAGTGTTTCTCAAAGTTTCTCAAAGACTGTTTCTCAAAGACTGATTTGCTAAGCCTATTATAAATTAAACCATTTTAGAGTAGGCATGTGAGTCATTGAGAAAGAGTATGTAGGCTACTTGTAAATAAAATAAAAGCTAGAAAAAGTCTAAAGTAAATAAATATAATAAATGCAAATAGCCTAATCAGTGAACATTTGAAAGTACAAAAAGCCTTTTTTTTTTTTTTTTTTTGACCAGGGCAAGGCACACTGTATCACCAGAGATGGTGGAGAATGAACCAAAAATAGCAATCAACAGAATGGTGAGGGACATTCCAGAGATGTCCCCCACCTGATATTTAAAATAATTTAGTCCAGAATAACAAAATATATCACATAACCTGCAAATTAAACTGTCATAAAGCAAAATATGATAATTTTCTGGAAATAAACTGTCTTTCTAGCCAAGCAAGCTATACCCATACAGGTTCCTGTAATGGCCAAATGTAGCCTAGTGTCTTTCCATACTGAACGTGTGTAAAAATAAAAATTAGGTTTGTTTTCTGACTTCTGTTGTATTTTCATTATATGAGTCTACTGTACCTGTAATATAACAAAAAAGATGAACAAAACATATTTTGAATAGTTTTTATTGTGCTATAAAGTTAGTGTCAGAATGTGCACACAACCCTGTTAGCCATACCATTCTTGCCTGGCTGATGAAGGGTTAAAATATTATGACATACAGTATTACAGACATCCAAACATTTTCAAAATACATGGGTAGACCAAAGGTGTGTGCCCTTTAATATATTTTCAAACTGAGTGCGTCAAGCTAAAATAAAATAATTTTTTATTTTCTGTATTTGTAAAACTACATTGGTCCTTGACCTTAGTAAATAAATTAAGCAGCTATCTTTGTTCATTGATTTGCAACCCTGTGACTTGCAACCCTGTTTGTGATTTAGTTCGATGCTAAAAAAATATTGTTATTTAATGTTTTGAAATCTTTGAAATTCTTCCAGATCATATTGTATTGGTAACAGTGTTGCACGCATAGGAAACATACAACAAATAAAACATATGCAGTGGAAATAGTACCATTGATGGTACTAAAACTGAAGATTTATCTTTCAGAGGTTTAAATGCCAAAATGTCCTCTTTTTATGGAATGTCCCATGAACTGGCATTCATAACCATTCATTAGCCTACATCATGCCATACGTTTTACACACAATGAGAGGAGAAAGAAAAAAAAAAAAAAAAAAAGCAATGCTATATGATTATTGTTCTGTAGTTGTAGTTTTTATTCAGACTTTGCAGAAAAGTGTCTTAAATCTATATTTAAAGTAGAATTTCCTACACCTCATTACATGTAACAAATAAAAGAATCTACAGCCTTGGAGATTCTGCTATGGTGTGATAAACTGAAATACGAAAAATATAGCGCACACTCAGTCTTTATTACCTCCGCTTTTTCGCCGGTGTGTGTCTGTTGATCTGTCTGTCTGTCTGGCTGGCTGGCTGTGTACAACATCACTCAAAAAGTACTGCACGGATTTGAATGAAATTTCCGGACAACGTATTGGGACAAGTAAGAATTGATTTGATTTAGGTGGCGATAGGTGATCCAGAACACTATCTGGAATTTATTTTGTGTCTGTGACCACGTGGTCTTGGCGGAAGTCTTTGCTCTCTTTTCTAGTCTTCTTTCTTTATTCACCAACATTTCGGCACTGTGGTCACTGTGCGCTATGTCAGGGATAACGGCCGCCGAGGTGTCCCGATATAGAAAAATAATGGACGACGCGTATGGCGAAGAACAGCCCGACGGTGCAGCCTACGCGAAGTCCATTATTTTTGTATATCGGGACACCTCGGCGGCCGTTATCCCGCTTATCACTCGGTTGCAACTAAAACGTATAGATGGTAAGCAAGTGTTTAAAACATAAAAGAAACATGTGGCTCCGTTTAGAAAGAAGTTATCCTGTTCGGTTGGGGTACTATTTTTTATGAAAGAAGATCCGCAAGGCTGCATTCTAAAGAGCATTGATTAAGAACGCTGGTTAAACTTTTTTAACCCAACAATGCCTCCGGTGTCCTGTTGTCTAGAAATAACGGACACCCTGACAGCCAATCAGAAAACAGTATTCCATTCCACCGGGTGATACATTTTTCATACTACACCTCATTTACACACACACACACACACACACACACACACACACACACACACACACACACACAGGCGTGACTGAGAAACTGTGAACTACTAAGCGGTGACTCGAGTCACTGCACACAGTTCATGAGGGGAAGGATTGAGTGTGACTCCCAGGACGGCTGTGAGGTCCAGCTGCTCCTCGGAGACACCAGGAGGAGGAGTGAAACGGAAGCGCTGAAGAAGAGTGGTGAAGAAGAGGAAGAGTTCCATCCTGGCCAAACTTTCACCCAGACACACCCTGCGGCCTGAGGGGGAGGAAAATAAAATAAATCACAGTGCTGTCAAACGATTAAAAAAATGTATCTGTATTTTCAGATTAGGCACTATGTACAAAATCAATTCCCCCTTTTTCCCAAACGTCCTCCGGACTCAGAACTTGACACTATTCTTTCTCTTGATGTCAATCGTAGAGGTCTAATTTCTCATATTTATAACTCAGTTGAATCTACTCGCCAAGACCCCATTGCCACTCTCAAGCAAACTTGGGAGGAAGACCTAGGGTTAACGATATCTGATGCACAGTGGGAACATATACTGGGTCTAGTTCATTCCTCTTCCATATGTGCAAGACATGGCCTAATACAATGTAAAATCCTACATAGAGCATATTTGACCAATGTGAAGCTGGCAAAGATATATCCAGACAGGAGTGATGCTTGTAATCGATGTAAGAACTCACCAGCTGACCTTATACATATGTTTTGGTCCTGTCCCAGACTATCAGAGTTTTGGACTAGTGTATTCAATACCCTTAGTAAAGCCCTGAAATCCCCCATTGACCCTAGCCCCCTCACAGCCCTTTTTGGAATACCTTCTAGGCCAGAGTTGCCGGTACAACAGGTTGTGGCATTCACCACCCTTTTGGCTAGACGATTAATTCTTCTAAAATGGAAACATGCTTCCCCTCCTACACATGACAGTTGGATTCAAGAAATATTTCAGTGTGTAAAGCTAGAGAAGATGCGGTTCTCCCTAAGAGGCTCCCTTGGCCGCTTCCATAAAACCTGGTCGCCTATCTTAACATACCTAGAAACAACTACTGTACAGCCTGAAAACATATGAACTAGCAGAGTTATACCAAACATAATAACATTACCTCTTTAAAGCAATTCTATACTGTTTAGATAGCCTTAGTATATGTTTTTCTTTTCTCTTCCCTTTCTCTACCCCTTTTTTTTTTTTTTTCTTTCCTTTCTCCCCTTAAGTGTTGTTTGTGTGTGTGTGTGTGTGTGTGTGTGTGTGCGCGCGCGCACGTCTATATGTGTGTGTGTGTGTGTGTGTGTGTGTGGTTGAGGGAAGGAAAGAGGGGTATGGGGGGAGGGGTGGGGGGTGGAATATAGGGGCTTGTGAAGGTGTGTGTGTGTGGGGGGGGGATTCATGTATGTAGTACTTTTCATTACTGTGTTTTGGAGTTACACTGTCACAAATTGTTCTATGAAAATACAATAAAAAGATTTATAAAAAAAAAAAAAAAAAAAAAAATGTATCTGATTAATCACAAAATTTTGCAATGATTAATCGTGATTAATCACTTTTAATCGCAACTCGCAATCGCAAATATGTAAATAAATACAATAGGTAAACAATGCGTACCTGCGGAGAAGGGAAGGAAGGCGTCTCTCTTGACAAATCGTCCCTGTTCATCCAGGAAGTGTTCTGGGTGGAACTGGTAGGGTTTGGCCCATTCAGACTCGTCCCTCAGTACTGAACTGAGAAGGGGGATCACTGTGGTGCCCTGCTCATAGCATAGCATAGAACGGGCAAGAACACAGAGAAGACAGAGATGTAATCATTTATTTTAGCACATAGCCCTGCTCACACCACACAGGGAACCAAGGGAGTTACTACATACTAATTTACTGTCTGGGAATCTCTGACTACAGACCTGAGCTAAAGTATATTTCAAAAGTAGATCATTAAGGTGATAAAACCTGTTTTACTGGATGCAGTACAGTATGTACATGTAAAGTGTGCAAGTGTGGTAAACCTGCTAGCACAGTAGCTAAGAGAATAAAGAGTCCATTCTATTATTAGGTTTCCATCTCACTCTGTTTTAACATACCCAGTTTTGCCACTCAATACAGTACCCTCCTGTTCCCCAATGCTACAGTTACCGTATACCAGAGATACAGAATTTCCAACCGTCTCTGGTTATACTACACCATAAACATCTTATAGACGCCTCTGTTTTCACTACGCCATAAATATCAACAATACTACAATTATACAACGCTGTAATCATAAACAATACTACATTTAGACAGTATTACGACATAAACATAATACTACATTTATACAGTCTTACGCCGTAAATGTAATACTACATTAAGACAGTATTACGCCGTAAACTAGCCTCATGAGACCAAACTGATCTTGTGAGCTTCAGGTCTTCACTCGCAGCTCAGTCTGGCAATGCTCCATCGACAAGAATTTGGAGCAGGTTGCTAAACAAATGAACCAATCAGCGTTGGCTTTGAGGCGGGTTGAGGTGCAGCGCAACGAGAGGCGGGTCTAAAGATCATGTACATATGTTAGTACGTTATACAGGGGTGATAGTGAAAAAAAATCCTGAGCCTGAACTTTTTTCGGGGGCAAGGGGCGGGGGCGGGGTCGGTTGGGGTCTGGCGATGACGTAACATAGGTTTAATTTTGACAAATTATTCAAACATTTAATAGTTTTTGTATGACCATTATAGATATGTTTTCATTTTTGCTTAATGGCTATAGTGTTATTCACAAAAACACAGATCATTTCCATCTTCGTATAGCACTTTAGATCGACTGGAACAAACTGGACACGTTGGGTTCTATGTAGAAATACATTCTAGGCTTGTGCTGTTGCAGTATAGTTATAATTGAGGTGGGAATTTAACCCCAATTCAACAATTCAACACTAGAATGTATTCCTGAAAACATGGTGAATGCTTTACCAACTATAGGCTACAGCCTCCAATCAAATGAGTCATTGTATTATATATATATATATATATATATATATATAATGTTATGGCCTATTGTTGTTTTTGATCTAACTGTGAAGCACGTTGAGCAGCAGTCTTGTGTGAATTGTGCTATTATAGGCTATACAAATGCAATAGGCCTAATAAAAATAATTAGAACAAAAAGACTAATAATAATAATAATAATAGGCTAATAATAATAATCCTACGTTATTATGCGATATTTTTTGTTAAGTTATTATTAGGCCTACTATGAATCATTATTGTTACTGATGATTTAATAACAAGAACAGAAATAATAAACTAACCTTTTCCCCCTCATCACAGCACAATTGTCAAGTAACATACTTGTCACTTGTCTCCAGTCGAGGCCGTATGTGCGCAGGACGTCATTTAACTCTGCTGTTAACGCTTCTGCATTTGCGATGTTAATTATCCTACTGGCAAGATGCTGAGTCTTCACGCTCCCAGCATCCTCGTCAAAAAAACGGACAAGGACATTCATGATCTTGTCCATGTTTTAGTCTGTTGCCTCGTCAACATTAAGGGAAAACATACAATTCTTAAGTTTCTCAGACAGCTGGCGTTTAAATTCTGGGGCAATGCCGTGGGTGAGCAGATAGCTCGTATGCAGGGTTCGAGTTAGGTGGGAGCCAGTGGGAGCTGAGCTCCCATAGAGAGAGGTCTGGCTCCCATGAAAGCAGCAAACTCAAACATCTGTGGGGGCTCTGACAATACAATAGTATATAATATTTTACTGACACATAAAGTTATCATAAGCGGGGATCAAACCGAGCTATGGGAGGTGGAACCTTTTTATGGAGTTGCGAGCGCGCTCCTGCTGGGAAGCGCTTGTTACAGGGGTGTTTTTGATCGTCTTTTCTTTTTGTGTTATTGCCTTATTGGCATGCTGTTATTATGTTCTCTGATGATAAAGGGGTACTGTATGCTTGCGCAGTTGCAATGTATAGGTTGTAAACATAAGTCAATGTCTTAATTGATTGTAAACCATGATTTGGTTGTGACCGATAGTTACAGTGCGTAACAGTTGGGGTTCGCCTCTGAGGCGAGAGGATATAATGATTGTATGTTATATTGCCTAGTTTGTGGGCCTTGCCCCTGATTATTTTCAGTTTGATCAGTGTTTTGTTTGTTTAGTTTGTTTGTTATGCACCCCGCCGGTGGCCTAATATAAAATAAAAGAAAGACGTCTGCATTATTCCGTTTCCATGCCTTGAGTCTACCACCCGCCGGACACACTCCGTTACAATGCCACTGAAAATGTGGGCGCTTGCTCGTTTCGGTTTTAGCCTACTTCAATAAAGCCAAACATAGGCCTACTGTAGCTCCAGATAGTAAGATAATGCGCTGCTCTCCCTAGGTCAACCTCTCTCCTAGATATTGCTTTAACCAGGCTATTCCCATCATCCGATCATGCTGCGCATGATGTAAACTTTATTGAGAATTTCGTGCAAGTAGCATATTCACCGAAATTAATAAGTGCCAGTTCACCGTTGTGCATAACATTCAGCCAGAGATCCGGGAGAGATAGAGAGAGACATTGTCAACTTCTCACATTGTAAGGTCAGTGCTTGCTTCCCATTACATTCAAAAGTCCGCAAAGCCTTTACTGAACTCCTGCGCCGTTGCGCAGACTGGAGAACGAAAAAAAAAAAAAAAAAAACATCCCATAAATTGCAAACTACCAAAGCAATAGCAAGGTGCATCACGCGCGGTGATATTGCGTGCTGAGTTTCATTTTTTTTAACACTTACGACATTCTTCATATAACTTGTCTGCTTGCTGACATGTGTTAAGGTACTCATAAACAATGTTTAATAATGTATTACAATTAGAAAGCCGTGAGGCAATTTTAAGCTGCAACAGGACTGTCTCTGACCCAAACAGCTTTTCCCCCCAACTACATGCCAGGAGTACTACTCGAGCAACCAACGTCTTGGCCAAGACAACCAAGACCCGCCCCGTCCTATTTCTGATTGGATTGAAGGGTTGCGATGCGCTTTACATGGTCTGCAGCACACAGCAAATGGAGCGGGGAAAGGGACTTTTCGTAACGTGGATCTGCGTTCTTTGATGGGATGGGGAAAGCTTTTTTTTTTTTTTTTTAACAGAGCCACGCTACGCCGGATTTCCGGCGCGGCGCCGGACTGCTATCACCCCTGCGTTATATGCTTCGTTGGTCTGACTGGTTGATTTGGCCCGTCTATCATGTGGGAGCAAGTCCATCTGGCAGAGTCAGGTTAGTCGTAAACATCAACAAGTCCCAGTTGTCTACTATACTACTAAATAAACATCATCAAGTCCCAGTTGTGTACTATACTACTAAATAAACAAGAACAAGTTCAAGCTGTGTACTAAATGCATATGTTAGACCATAAACCAAAACCAGTTCCAGCTGTATTATTTTAGAGCTTAAGCATAATAAACAAGTCCCAGCTGTACTACGATACACCACAAGCACAAACAAGACCCAGGTGTACCTTTTTGATGAAATAGCCCTGGAATTCAACATCACGGGCGGTGGTGTGGGGAAGACTCAGGGGCACGATGTTGGCGAGTCTCTGAATCTCGTGAATCACGGCGTCGGTGTACGGCAGGCTCTTCCTGTCCTCAACCACTGGCTGGCGAGCTCCGATCACCCGGTCCATCTCTTCCTGGACTCGATCTGCATTTGGTGAAAGACGAAAAAGTAGTAATGAACATTTCAAAACAATAACTGCTAGGTCTCCAATATTTCAGAATATAAAGGTTGTGTACAGGTTATCCTTTGGGTATAGTTGACTATGCATCAAGTGAAGCATTTTGTTGAGTTTAAGCTGTGTGTCATGAATTCAGGTTATTTGTTAGCCTTTCTAAATGCCTTCACAGGCCATGAGTGGTATGAGTGCATGCAAACACCCCATTTTCAAAAATAAGGCAAAACAGCATCAACATTTTTTGATATGTTAAAAACAGACTTCTAGACTTTCTAAAAAAGTACATTTTGGATTTTGGTTGGTGGATGCTGTCATTTTTTTGCTATAAGATTGCCAAAAATGGTACCAATTAATTTTTTCCATTTTTAAACTTTGATATCTTCCAAACTGCTCATCACAGAAGAGTAGTTTTAGACAAAGTACAAGGCATATGTATGGGCAATATCAAGCCTGTGTCTTTGAAATTGCACTTTCCACAGTCCTTCAAAAATGCTGCCACAGAGGGTAGTGTAGAAATTCCAGGCAAATTCAAGCCCCCAGAATTCTTTGATTAACCAAAAGCAAACGTAAGCCCATATTCTACTGGTGCCAGACCGACATTGACCCTTGTAAATTTGAAGGATCTACTTTTCAAGATACAGCACTCTGAAAGTGGCTCCCCAAAAAACTCTGCTCAAAACAGGTCTCGGGTTAGTTGATGAAATATTTGTTTACGACAAAACTATGAGGAGTTGGGAGCTAAAATTGGGCAGTTTTCCAAATGAGAGGTGTATGAACCTCCTGAATTTTTTCAGGCAAATCTGAGATGGTTGAATGGCCCTCTATTTCTTAATTTGTCAGGAGTTCCGGAACTGCGTTCCCCCCACTTTAACCCCTACCACCTTCCAAAGTCTGAGAAACACTGTTACATTACAATGTAGGCCTATATGCTAATAAAAATGACTTGACTTGAAATGCATTACAAAAAGCCTGGGCAAATTAAGGCTCGGGAGCCACATGCAGCCCACTGAGCTATTTAACCTGGCCCGTGGTGCCTTCTCAAAATAGAATAATTTCTCATTTAGCCAAGGTGACTTAGATTATAGGCCTTATTTATCAAATTTGTTGAATTCATAAAAATACACCCCCCCCCACCCCACCCTGCATGGTTTGAGTACTGGTTTGAGACTTTACCGGCATCAACTGTGGCCCTTAATTAATAATTGCCCACCCGTGCATTATACTGTATCTGGAATCTGCTAATCCAGAGTGTTTGTCTTACCCTGTATGTGAGGGTACTTGGCCATGAGCAGTAGCCCCCAGCGGAGAGTCGTGCCCGTGGTGTCAGTGCCCGCTCCAAAAAGGTTTCCCACGCAGTGGAGCAGATTTGTTTCGTGGAACAGGCTGTCATTTTGGCCAGATTTCTGGAAAAGTCCCACAATGACATTACACAGTGGCGAGTCTTTGATGGACTAGCATTGAGCACTGCTAAAATATTGATAAAACTATTTAATATTAAAATTTTCTCACGGCCCCCCTGTCAGTGTTGGGCCCTTAGAATCATCCTAACCTCCCTCCCACCAACCCCCCCAGTGGCGCCCCTGTAGCTGACAGTCTAGAAGTTTTAAAAAGTTTGAGAAATTATAATTGCTGCATAGAAACTTTAGAAAGTAAAGAAAATGGTCAAACATATTCTATACAATTGCTGCATAGAAACTTTAGAAAGTAAAGAAAATGTTCAAACATATTCTATACATGACCAAACACAGAAAGTTTAATCACATTTCAGTGGGAATTTCCTTAAAGAAAATGAAGAAGGGAAAAAAAAGACAATGGCTCAAGTGAGACTTTAACACTGGATTAGGTGGGCATGTAGCCTACCTCATTCTGTTGTTTGCGTATGAGAAAAGAGTCCACAAATCCTCGGCAGTCCATAGGATTTAGAGTCTCCCGCAGCTGGTTGATGTAGCCTCGAATCTCCTTTAAGTTCTCATCCACATTCCTCATGACATGTGCAAGACTCTTCAGGAATGGTTTTAACCGTGGAAACAAGTTGTACATCTAAAGGAACACACAGCTGTTACATCAAGCTTTTCAGCATTGGCTCTCAAAATATAGTCTGTGGCTGCGAGCAAGCTCAAGAGGGAATTTCAAAAATATATGTAGTCTACATAGTCTGTGTTTTTCACATTGTTGAATTGCTCATTGAATACTATGAGGCAGGCTTGTTGTTATACTGTACTACCGTAATTTCCCGACTATTAGCCGCGGCTTATACATTGATTTTGCAAAATTTCTTCCGCTATGAGGTTAAAACAGGGGGGCAGTTAATATGGTTTTAATATGGTTTTGCTTTTTTTAACTTGCATAAAATGCTGCCCTGCGGCTTATACACAATGCGGCTTATATGCGGGAAATTACTGTAGTCTTCAGGCTAACTGAATTTAAAGTCCAATTTAGAAATGCCTATTGGGTAAGGGTAAAAGGGTAGCAGCATGTCGAGGAGGAACAAGGACACGTAGTCCCTAAAAAACATTTTCGGGGCAAAAAAGTGGGTCTGAAAAGGTTTTGGAAACACTGCTTTAGAAGGGAACCATGAACCATGAGGAAACTGTACCTGATTTGTCACACATACCTGAACCGATACAGAGCCCACAAGCTGAATGTTCTCGTTTGCTCTGTCCACCATGGCCATAAAGGTGGGGTCATCATACTCAAATCTGAACCCATATACAAGGCCACAGATGATATTGGAGACAGCATAGTTCACTGGCTGTTTTGTATCAAATGCGGCACCTAGTAGGGTAAAAAGCAGGAAGTACTGTACTGAGTGCTTAAAGTGGGAGGGGGCACTCTCAAATTTTGTGTCGGCGCAACAATGAATGACTTGTTCGGCTATGATAGTGTTAATGTTATTCCATTAGGCTTAGTACACATTTAATCATATATACAGTATATTTTTTTTAATTTGCGCATATATCGCATATAAGCATACAAGACATACGTATGAATATAAATAAATCCATCTATTTCTTAATTTTTCTGCGTTCCCCTGTGTTCCCTCCCACTTTAACCCCTGAGTGTACTGTATGTCTTTGATCAGTGTACAGATATGATATGACATGTAATTTTCTATATCTATGATCCTGTCCATTTTTTCTTCATCACTGACCCTTGTTCATCTTTTATACAGCTTTGATATTGCATGGCATAGCACTGAAATGACAGTGAAACTTGAGTAACAAATATGTTCTCTCAGTAATGATTAGTCATTGTTTTCTTAAATAGAAGGTGCAACATGAGTTCCTGCACGGCTTCAGCACAATTTCACTTTTGTGTCAAATGATTGTCATCGCTTCTTAATCCGCTTGCTGCCCGCCTCCTGAATACACCTTGGCAAAATCCGGTCCTTGGCAGAACACACTGAAACCATGGTGGAAATCATAGTTGATAAATGACGACGAGAAGCTGGCATAGTGTTGTTCTTACCCTCAAATTTTTCAAACACGTCAATCAGACGTCGAGTCTCCTCTATGATTTTCTCCTCACTTTTCTTCTTGCCCATCCCAAAGTCTCGCATGTTTGACAGCGCAAAGCGCCTCATCTCTCTCCAGTTGTCTCCATTGGAGAATAAGATGCCTGTATTGGCACAGCAAAGCAGCATTACAGTGCAGTATAGTAATATGCAAACACTTACACTTTAAATAACAGGTCAACTCTACAGAATAGAACTCTACAGAATGTTTTGACGCTTAGCTGGGTAATAACTAGTAGATGAGGATGTTCTAGTAAGTTAATGCAGAAGTATTGGAAAATAATGCATGACTATACCGTCGTAGTAATAAAAATTAAGTCACCTATTTCTGCATATATTGGCTTAGTATCAGGGGAATTAAATGGAATAAAGTATACAGTACTTAGTACCTAATACCTAATACCTAGACGGTGTTGTAGTGGTAAAACAAGTGATGGGTAAAGTCATTTGCAGAGTCGGATGTTTGAAAAGATGTTTCATGATGGAAGATTTTTGCTGTGGTATTATTTGAGATTAGGACAGGGGTGGGCAAATATTTTGGGCTGAGGGGGCACACAGGATTTTAGATACTGACTGACCTGACGGGACGAGTGTTACCAGTCAACCTGTTGATGGGGTTTGGTGCCGGTTAAACTGGCAAGTCTATAGCCAGTATATCCACTTTTTTGAGGGGACATGGAAACATGCAGGGTTAAAAGGGGGATTTGGCGATGTTAAAAGTCTATTGAGAGGTGGATAAACTTCCAAAACTATTTTTTTTTCAATCTGTACTATATATGCTCAATAAATAAATTAATAATTAAATAATACTGTAGTAATAATAATAATAATAATGTCATATACATACTATATGTCCGAAAGGTTTCAGCTTGTAGACACGCAAGATGAAAGGATGTGTTGACTATGTACAGTACCTTATTACGTAACAATTTAGTTTGGTCATTCAGTGATTCAAAACAGCTATTACTCATTAAAGGAGAAGTAAGTGATTCTTGTTTACTGTCTAGGGTCAGGATGCTGATTGCATGTTTGACACCTGCGGCCAGGTTATTTAACTCATTAGTTAAAAGTAGTCAAGACCTTTCCCTGAATGAAATTAAGTGTTAACAAGAATGTTCTATGTAATTGTTTGGGGAGTAGACTGCCCCCTAAGTGTGTTTTCTGTTATTTAGAGCCTGTGTATCTTAAGACTGGATTTCTTTTTACATTGAGCCAAGGGAAGGAAAACCCAGCACATCACAAGGAGATAACATCATTATAACACATATATTTACACATACATTTATAGTTATATATTTACAAACCACATAAAATCACTTATTGTCATTTTGACGCCATGAAGAACTATCTGCAATGTTACTTAGTTCTTTGTTTATATACCATGTGTATATATCACTTTGGGTTAAAGTGTCTGCAAATAACCTATCACCTACCCATAATTCTCTAGCAAAAACGTTACAAATGTTTCGGTGTCTATTCCAGTGAATTATCAACACTTAGTGATTTAAGTGAAGAGCAAAGCTGAAGACTGAGGAATGCGGAATCCTATGAAGTGCTCTGCCTTACCGTGTCCTTGGTTGAGATCATAAAATATGGGGGTGATTTCTCTGTCCCCAAACTCCTCTGCATGGTTCACAAGGGCTTGTTTCACAGTCTTGTATCCTGCTAAGACTACCACCTTCTTAGGACCAAGGTGAATAGTAAAGACGGATCCATACTTCTTGGACAACTGCAAAGAACAACAAAGAAATACTAATCTGTTGAAACTCGTAGGCCTATTTTGATTACACATTAATTAAAACAGGGGGTACCCAGTATTGCAGCTACTGTAGTCTGCCAAATTTTAAAATACTGGTTTATTTTCTTTTCCGTTCAAACGAGGTGAAACCTTAAAAAGCAACCCTATAAAAACGCACATAGTTTCTTCACAGTTATTACACCAATTGCTGCCAAAATAAGTGATTGTTATTGCTATTATTGTTATTATTATTATTATTATTATTATTATTGAGAAGAAGAAGAAGAAGAAGGAAAGGGAGAAGAAAAACTCTCCCCCCTGACCTTTTTCATTGAGGCAGATTAACAAATTGTTTTATTATTGTTTTATCAATGCAAAATAGAAAAGTTTAACAGGTTACAGGGCCATAGAAAGACCCACATGATGAAGGATGGGAAACATACGTACACTCCTGCATTTTTGTGTATGAGTTAGTAACACACGTCAACATGACCCACCTCACACAATGACTGATAAGGCTTCTTCGGGTCCAGTTGCAGCAGGTTCCCCAGGACAGGCAGTGGCTTGGGGCCCGGAGGACTCTTTCCCCTCTCTGGGTTGCTTACGCCAGAGGAGTGCAGGTAGACAAACAGCAACAACAGCACAGCAACCACCAGTGGGAAAGTGCCCAGGCTCTGGAGAATTCCCTCAAGGACAGCCATAATGTTGGTAGGGAAGTCAAGGATGCAGTAAGGTTTCTAAACAGCCGTTTGATGGTTGACTCCCCAGGCGCTTTTGGCCATAAGCTATTTGCAAACTCTGCAATACGTAGAAGCAAACACAATACTGCATAAGCCGTGACCTACAGAGGGTAGCTTCTCCTTGTGTGCTCCCCAAAAGACACCTGAGCTCACCTGTTGTTGAACTGCCCTATGTTATAGAGGGGGCGTGGCTAAGTGCAGCACAGTGGTTAAGCCTGTGGTAATTTCGCAACGCCATGTAGGTCGCACAGCACAGGCTATAAAGCAAATATGTATGTTTAAAGCAAATAGGTAAATGAACGAGTATTTAAAGTAACATTCTGACATCTGAAAACAGGTAGGCTATTCTGGTTAGATCAGGCCTGGGCAAACTAAGGCCCGGGGGCCACATGCGGCCCGCTGAGCTATTTAATCCGGCCCGCGGAGACTTCCCAAAGTAGAATAATTTATCTTTTAGAGACCTAGGCCTAAATTATCAAATTTATTGTATTCATGAAATACAAATTCCCCTTTTAACCCTGCATGCTAACATGTCCTCTGAAGAAAGTGGGGCTACTGGTTTAAGACTTGCCAATTTACCGGCATCAACCGGTTTACGGTTAACACCCGGCCCGTTAGTCAAAATCTAAAAGCCAATCTGGGCCTTCGGCCAAAATAATTGCCCACCCCTGGGTTAGATTGTATCCATGTGTTGTAGCCCTAGGCAAAAAAAGAGAACTTTTTGAGTCTAATTGCCCAAAATTGTGTAGAACTAGGCTAGGCCTACGAAATATTAGCCTACAATAGCAAAAATCTAAGTAGGCTACATAACTGCAGTCAAATCACATTAAAGTAATGTAAATCTCCATTTCAAATGTCTGTGAATTTTAAATCTAGAGGAAATTATCCATGTGCACAGGCTATAGCCTAACCATTGCATTTTAAAATATGATTTACATTTACCAATATTAATGAGTCGAACCTGAAAACTTACCAATATTAATGAGTCGAACCTGAAAACTACAGAGTACCTTTTACAAAGATAAAAGTCGTGGTGTATGATTTTCTGGTCAATGACTAGCCTAAGCTCTAAATTGCTGGCCTGTCAAACCAGTTCAGCATGAAAGACAAAGATATCCACTTACTGAGGCAGAAACCTCACATTTCATATAGGGTAAAAAAAAAAAAATCACCTATGAATTCCAGACTCTACCACAAGGGGGCAGCACTGATGTCAGCAGAGCCGTAACCTATTAGTGTAATTTCTGTGCAGGAATAGGGACTGTGTCCCAAGTTTAGGGTGCTCTTTATCCAAAACAAATCTGCATGACTGCAAACACCAAAAAGCCTCCAACTTATTTTGGGGCGCTGTGGCTCAAAAATAAAAGTTGATAACCCCAAATCCGAATAAAAGAAAGAGAAATGTTTGAATAGTCATCAGTAAACAGTAGGCTACGGTAGCCAAAACCTCTGCAAAGTCTAATACATGTTGGCAATGTTTCCATTGCAAGGTCGTCTGAACATGCACTACGCCGCTATCCATTAGTCTGCCCAAACAAATAAGAAATAATAGGCCTACGTCTACGACCTTATACAATGATAAGCGTATAGTCTTAAGTTTCTACACTTTTCTTCCGTTCACCGCTTGTCCATTTTTGTAATCTGAATAGTACCCGATCAAGATTTTGTGGAACAAATCAGCCCTCTAGACTATAGATGCGAGAGCAGCTTAGGCCTACCTTAGAAAACTTGACAGTTCCATGATTGAAAAGGGTGTCAGTCAGAGTTTAGGTTTCAGTGAAAAGCCTCAAAGATGTTTACTGTGCTCTTTACATTGGAACTATGTGACTCTCCCCTTCTTCTGCAACAAAAATGTTAGCTAGGCTACATCAGAAGACCTATTGTAGCCTATAGGATGAATGTCTGGAGGTGGAGTTTAACTCAACCAAACATTTCTCACCGTAGGAGAGCGGTAACCAAACCCTTCGAATTCGAAAACATTCCCTTCATTTATTTTATCCACACTAGAATATGTTACTGTAACTTTTCACTATTTTAAGTGAATGTCGCTAACTCCATGATGAAGTGCATCCCCCTGTAGCGATGCTAACCTGAGTTATAAATCTGCAGCCCTGTTACAAATACTTCATGCAAATGTAGACCTAATGTGGCGTGGGATGAGGGAGTTCGGAGCCCCCCTTTTTGGAACAAATCTTAGGCTTTTAATTACTTTATGAGTAGGCTATAAGGTATTGATTTACAATAAATATACCAATAGGCCTATACATTTCCTTAAACAATCATTCTATATACCTGTAGCCTAGCTTCTGTAGACTTGCCTTTTTAAACTTTGCCCATAGGGCAACAGCAGTGTAGGCCTAGTGGAGTGCAGTAGGCCTATGCTTTCAAAAGGTTTGAATTTTACATCTTCTGAACATATGGAATTTCCTAGACATATACCTTGGGCATGTAACATGTGGCACTGTCTACAAATATAATCATTAGATAGCAGATCTGTAATGTAGTGACAGGTTTTTAGTTTTTTTGTTGTTGCAAAACCCCAAGCTCGTCTGTAGAAATCTTGAAAACACAGCTCTTTGCCACCTTTAGCAATAACACACTGTTCTTCTGTATTCAGTAGTTATTATGCTTACTTATTGTGCTTATTTATTTTCTTGAGGAGCAAAAACACAAGAATTTTACTCTCCTAGTTAGACACTAGGCTATAATGAGATGTAATAAAGTTTTCTTGAATCTTGAATCTTTTGAAAACCAGCATACATCAGCATACAAAAGGTGGTTTATCGAAGAGTTAACAATCATACATAGAGCCAGTTCATACATTTAGTTGCTGGGTAATTCATCCATGTCCATGTTAATAGAGCTGGTGTAAAGTTGTGATGTTTTGACGGCTGTTTTTCTTGTATACAGTAGTTGTTAGTTGGATATTTTGTTGGGCCAAAAGATCTTCCAACTTTGTTTGTAAATAAATGTTTTCCTCCAATTTGTGTGAGTAATCAACTGGTGAGGTTTCATGGTAATATCTGCAAGTTAAAATTTTTACCCTATTCACCTGCAGCATCTCACCTTAAACCATAAGGGGGCAAATATTTCATTGCCTTGATTGACATTCGAACCAAAATTGTCCTATAGATCCTTAGCATCAATTTAGAAATGAAAACAAAACTTTTGCATCAATTTGAAATGAAAATGTGAAATTACATTGACACAGTACCCACTACTAACACAAGAGGGCAGCAGAGACCTGGTGTCTGCTACTAGAAAATAAGCCACTCCTTAAGTTGAATTTCTCCACATAGAATATCATGAGCCAACAATGTGGCGATCAATCACAAAACACACACACGTTTCTTTTAAAAGCGCTCAAAATTAAAAGTTTTATTTGGAATATCATTCCATAGCTTTTAACCCATCTTCTGACAGTAGCAACAAAAATAAAATCTAATTATTCTTTTGAACAAAACCTTACTGCCCATAAGATGGTTCCAAAAAATGCACTGCGAAGCATTTTACAAAAATACACTGCGCAAAGTCCTAATTCTCAAAAGCTAACCTGAATTCAAATAAATAATCATAACAAACAAATCCATTTTGTACATTGTTTGACTCGACCAGGAAGAGGCTTGCCACGTCCTCCCATAGGCCCATTCTATCTACTTCATCTCACTTTTTTTAAAATGACAATTCTGGCAAATTCTTTAGGACTTTTCTGCAATATACATGTCACAGCAGTGCATTCTTTAGCATTCTCTATCAAATCAAAACAAAAAAAAGAAACAAAAAAAAAAAGAAAAGAAAAAGTTGCACAACATAATTCAAAATGAGTAATAATATTACAGTAATAATAATAATAATAATAATTATTATCATGATGACAGGGTACCCTTTAGTGTAAAACAACACTGATATAGGCTGATAATAAAGGGCTTGCTATTGACAGTGAAATATACATTACATTCCTGCTGAGTGGCAGCGGCAGTTAAAGACTTAATTAATTAATTAGACTAAATTAAACAAATTAGACCTGCCCTATGAAACATAGGTGAACTTAGTTAATGAAATGGACTGTTGTCTGGACACTATACATATAAAAATATAAAGATAGATAGATGGCTTTCTGTGCTTACAGGCTAGACACACTTTTGACCTACTCCAGTTTTGGGCTGTAGTGTGTGTGTGTTTGTGTGTGTGTGTAGAGGGAAAAGAACAGGAGTCTGAAAAAGTGGAGACGCACAGGTGCGTACACACACACACACACACACACACACACACACACACACACACACACACACACACACACACAGTTTCTCCAGAACACATTCAGTCTGTCCACAAAAAATTAAATCCTAAGCATCATTGTGGTTTATGGCTGTAGATGCATTTAAAAAAAGAAGAGAGAAAAAAAAAAAAAAAAAAAAAAACAGTGTGATGTACTAAACATGAGAATGAAAACACAAAATTAACAAAATACTTTATGCTGGCCCGGTACAATGTAGCAATATGATCAAGTGTAGCTTAAAATGGGGAATAACAGTTACCACAGATGTTCCGTTAAGTGTGTGTGTGTGTGTGTGTGTGTGTGTGTCTGATGTGAGAGAACATGTATGTAACTACTGAAGCGCTGAGTGACAAGCCAGTCGGCACAGATCCTTTTAAAACAAATGATAATAAAAATGTCTTTAAAAAAACAAAACAGATCATAACACAAGGCCTGAACGAACGCAAGACGTTCAGGGATCGGTGAGGTTCAAAGAGAAAAATAAATCGATGAAAAGAAGGTGGTCATCATTAATTCTCAGGGCATAGA
>JAODXP020000015.1:2833239-2848239 GCA_027497455.2 Sardinella longiceps
GGCAGGCCCTGTTGTGACGCTTTAGAACAAAATGATTCTCTCTCGCTCTCTCTCTCTCACACACACACACACGCACGCACGCACACACACACACACACGCACACGCACGCACACACACGAATCGGTGCATGAAGCCCAAGGGAGAAGACTATTGTAGAGATGAAGACATGAATCAGAGATGGACAGAAGAGAGGTAAACGAGTGGCCCGCCTGCCGTAGGGATGGAGAGAAGACAGGTAAATGCGTGGCCCGTATTCCGTAGGGATGGAGAGAAGAGAGAAAAAAGGTAAACGAGTGACCCGTCCTCCGTAGGGATGGAGAGAAGAGAGAAAAGAGAGGTAAACGAGTGGACGGTCCTCCTCTGCGGTACCTTTGGGCTGGGGGTTCCTGTGAAACAATCTCTGCTGCAGTCTCCACTTCATCAGGCACACACCTTCCCAGAGCGCACTGCTCGTACGCCACAGCGTGTCCGACACGGAGACAAACACACCTGTGGCCACACACACACACACACACACACACACACACACACACACACACACACACACACACACACACACACACACACACACACACACACACACACACACACACACACACAGAGTCAGCCTGAATCCAGGAGGATACTCCAAAACTTAAACACGGACTTCGTCGGTTTGACATTTATTAGCAATTATCAAGATCCACATCTACACACTAACATATACGCGCTGTGCGCAAACACACACACACACACACACACACACACTGCATCATCATAATATGAAGACAGAAGTGAAGAGCAATCTGGTGTCACAATGGATGAAATGAACAGGGAAGAGTGGAAGAGAACACACACACACACGCACACACACACACACACACACACATAGAGACCGGTGTCTACAGCACAGCAGTCAGAGCTGAATAGAGATGACGGTTCGGTTCTGGAAGATTCTAAAGACTCAATGAATGACAGGAGAGCTGAGAAACAGAGTGTGTGTCTAAGGTAGAGGAATGAGCTGTCAATCAAAGGATGAGGAAACACCAAGACAGTAAGAAGAGGGGAAGTCCCGCCTCCGCCAGACTGCAGTCAAGGAGAAGATGCAAGAACGACAGACACGGCCTCCAATAAGATGATAAATGTAAGAGATGTAAGAGGGGAAAAAAAGAAAGTAAGACCCGCCTTACCGGCCTACTGATAGGTCAGTGAGGACGACAGATTGACAGACAGACATAGCATCCAACAGGATGGGAAATGTAAGAGATGGACCGTAAGAGAAGAAATGACAGGAAGTCCTGCCCCAACAGCTTGCTGATAGGCCAGTGAGGACGACAGACTGACAGACAGACAAAACATCCAACGGGATGGGAAATGTAAGAGATGGACCGTAAGAGAAGAAATGACAGGAGGTCCTGCCCCAGCAGCTTGCTGATGGGCCAGTGAGCATAAGAGAGGCGAGACTGACAGAGTAGGCAGCCAATGGGGCTGTACCTTTGCCGGAGCCCTGCTCCTGTGATTGGGCACTGGTGAGGCCCAGCAGTCTGTGGAAGAGGAGGGTGATGATGGTGAACACCGACGACACCGCCCGCTTGCTCTGGCGCAGACACGCCCCTGACACACACGCCAACACACCTACACGGGGCCGCAATACACACACACACACACACACCACAGGACATGTTGTTATCACATCTACTGTAGCTCTAGCATGTGTCATCAAACACACACACACACACACACACAAACACTTTGGTGGTTAACTCCACCCTCTCAGGTGTGATTGGGTGGTTAGCCCCAACCTTCATGTATGCTTGGGTGGTTGGCTCCACCCCCTCAGGTGTGCTGTGTGGGTAGCCCCACCCACTCACAGGTGTGCTGAGGGATGGAGGTCTCACCTGTCCGTTGTCTCTGCCCTCGGGCGCCGCTGTAGATGGAGGTGGAGGTGGTGATGGAGGAAGAGGAGGAGGAGAGGTGAAGGCCTGCATCGCCTCCAGCGGCTGCTAATGCTGATGCTCCTGTGGCGACAGCGGCTGAGGATGATGACGAGCCTGATGAAGAGTACGCCGTCAGAGCATCCTTCCTCTCTGCGTGGATGGAGCAGTCATGGCAGATGTAGCCGTTGGCAACGGTCGTGTGAGAGTGCTTGACGCTGGCGTCGCCATTCACCCGTGATGAGCTGTGCTCTGTTCGAACGCTGTGACCTGCTGAGACGCACACACACACACACACACACACACACACACACACACACACACACAAAATACAGAGATAGATTTAAAGGTGCACTAAATGCACAGGTAAAGGTGTAGGGAGTTCCCAGCTGTTAAACAGTGCAAATGACATTTAGTAATTTCTTTCTAGCTCATATTTCACACAGGAGAACCACACATGTTCGTGGAGACAACTCACCTTTCAGCTCAACATCCACTTCTGAACCTAAAGGGAGAAAAACAAAACAGAGGAGAAAAATTAAATTTGACCTCATTTCAAAACAACAAGATCTTGATCATTATCTTCTTCTCAATTGTTGGAGGTAAAACTAAAACGGAGACTAGCTAAACTAGGTAGAACTAAAACTGAGAATTATTCCGCTCTGCAAAAGAGGCCTTGTGGTCTCTTCCTCCTCTTCTTCTCTCGAGTTTTTAAACTCTCTGTAACCTACTGATTCAGCACACTCAGTGAGTGTTTCTCAAAGTCGAGAATGCTTCCTAGGTAGCACAGCACACTCGCCTTGAAGTCGTACACTTCAAAAATGAGGTTCCATCAGTGTATCCTTGAAAAATCTATGAACAAAGGCCTCTGTCCTCGCTAGAATTGAGAAGGATGCTTGACTTTGGAACAGTACTTGGTGACGGATAATGACGTGGAATGCTCGAAAAAGCAGCCTTCCAAGGATGCTTCCTCGACTTTGAGAAACACTCAGTGAGTGTGGTGCTCCGAGGGTGCAAGAGGCAAACTAGGAGCTTTCTGCATGGAGCATGGAGGCCAATACAGGCCACTGGCCTGACAAACAAACAGCTAAGATGTTCAATTTATTGACTTCTGCAAACCTTGACAGTAAACAAACTGTGTAATGACCTAAGGAGACTTTTAAGAGTTATTATGGTGCAGATGGGGTTTACAGCTGCTTTGCAAGTTTAGCGTACGCCGTCCCGAAGGTTCTCATACAATTCAACCACATATTCTTTAAACAAATTCTCAAAACAAGTCATCCTCTGAAACTGTGCCCATAAAATAATAGAATATTATAGGCTACTTTCAGCATGTGAATGACACAGTGCCATCTGTGTAAACCCATCTATGCTTTGTTGTGGTCACATGGTCTCATGGGGGCCATTACAGGACAGTTCCCATGGATGACTGGCACTTATTTTTCCCCTTGCGCACTGAGCACCGAAGTTACATTGTTCATGCATTGTTAACTTACTGTAACATACTGTAAATGTGATGACATATTTCAAAACCCCGCTCACTGGGAGCAAGGTTTACACACCAGTATTGTGTGTGTGTGTGTGTGTGTGTGTGTGTGTGTGTGTGTGTGTGTGTGTGTGTGTGTGTGTACTGACCCCAGACTCTGGGTGTAGAGGTGGCGTGCTCTTTGAGGCCTGAGCTGTCCAGAAAGCTGGACATGAGCGATGCGTCCGTCTCTGTCTGTCCCAGCACATAGCTGCTGTGACTGCGTAGGGTCCTGCGGACGGGCGTCTGGCGGTGAGACGACTGCGCCTGCGTCTGTGTGAGCGTCACAGTCTGCGAGTCCGTCTGCACGTCCGCTGAGGACTGCTGCTGCTGCTGCTGTCTCCGACTCCTAACAGTCCTGAGAGAGAGAGGGAATGCATGCACACACACACACACACACACACACGCCTTAAGATTAAACTGTGAACAAACAACAACCAAGTGTGAACTACTGTTAGTGAGATTATAATGTGTGTGTGTGATACTCTGTTTGTATGCGTGTGTGTGTGTGTGTGTGTGTGTGTGTGTGTGTGTGTGTGTTTCTGTGTGACAGAACTAGCCAACAAGCCAAAAAACAGTTACTCTTGATCCAACAATTGTAGATTTCTTACATTTGGATAGTGGTGTGTGTGTTGTTTGTGTGTGTGCGTGTGTGTGTGTGTGTGTCTCACCGTCTGGTGGATCCAGTGGCGCTGCTGCTGCTGTAGCTGACGCTGTGGTTGTGCGACTGGTCTGCCATAGTGGCATCGTTGCCATAGAGACCGGTGCCGGCGGTGTGGAGGCGCAGACTCCTGCGCGACATTCTGGGCGAGTCGTAGACCGCAGCGATCTGATGCGTCTGCTCAAACTCCAGCGCCTCCGACGAATAACTCGAGCTACGCAACAGAGAGAGAGAGAGAGAGAGAGAGAGAGAGAGAGAGAGAGAGAGAGAGAGAGAGAGAGAGAGAGAGAGAGATTAAGTACTGTAGTGGTCACGAATGTCTATAAATCACAATGGCTGGGGTGTCTTATCAAGCGCTCCAGGCAAATGCTTCAATCTCCACGCCCGACCCAATCAGATCACAGCACTACTCCGCAGCAGCGGCAGCAGCATTGGTGGTAGTGGAGCCTTCAGACGCCCTGATGCATTTCTCTGCGGCCAACGACGCCCCCTACACACACACACACACACACTCCCTGATTGCTGAGGACATGAGATCCCTCGAACACACACACACAGACACACACACTCTAGAGAGCTCTTGAAGCCAAGTGCTTAGTGCTGATGCAGCTCTTTCTCTCTCAGAGCGGCCTGTAGTAGCCTCATGCGATCTGGCCCGCTTCCCTTTACTGCTCCACTAAAATACACACAGAAAACACACACACACACACACACACACACACACACACACACACACGCTCAAAGAGGGAGTGTCCAAGCTGCTGTTCCTCACACAGGATATGAGTCACTACTAACCATCACTACAGCAACACACACACACACACACACACACACACACACACACACACACACACACACACACACACACGCATGTACTCACACACACACACTACACTGTAGCACACACCCAGCTTCTCTGGCTATCAGTCTGTCTGTCTCTCTCAGGCAGACATAACTTGTGACCCATTACTAAGGCAACCCAGTGACAGAGACAGACAGACAGACAGACAGACAGACAGACAGACAGACAGGCACACACCCACCTCTGTACTGCTGCCCATTACTATAGTAACGGGTCTATAAACGCACCCATTTACCCTCTCCCACTCTCTCCCACACACACACACACACACACACACACACACACACACACACACACACACACACACACACACACACACACACACACACAGTAAACAATACCATTATGGATAAAACTAACACTCTCACTTATTGCAATAACACATAAAACCTGCAAATCTGTAAACCCCATGTTCAGGGAGCACAGAAGAACATGAGCTGTATGGCTTACTCTGATATGGGAGTTGTTGTGTACATGGTCCCTGTCAAAAAAACTAATAATAAACTTACAAAAAACATCCAGACAGACACAAGCTAAATCTTCTACCTCCATATTAACCATCGCTAAGTAGAACTATTCACCATCATTATCATACCATCTCCTGTCACACACACCCGCACACACACACACACACACACACACAAATGATACACACACAGTCACCCGCCCATCCACAAACATACGATACACCTTAACACTTTCTCTGTCTGCTTCTTTGACAGGCCGACACTGAAATGCAGGGTGTGTCTGTGTGAGTGTGGGTGTGTGAGTGTGTTTGTGTGTCTGCGTGAACCGAGGCAGGGCTGATAGACTGCATTCCTCTCCATTAGTCTCTGAGTGTGTGACAGTGTGAGTGACAGTGTGTGAGTGAATTTCCTCTTGCAGAGAAAATAAGTAACAGGAGGACTGCTTGTGTGTGTATCTGTATGTGTGTGTGTGTGTGTGTGTGTGTGTGTGTGTGTAAAATTTCTCTGCAAAGGAGAACTCATTACACTACCCACATTTACCCTGTATTAGACTATCACACGCAAACACACACGCAGCCACACACACACACACACAGACAAACACACAGACAAACACACAGACACACACACAGACACGCACAAACAAAAGCAGTCCTTTTTTCTCTGCAAAGGGGAAACTCATTCACACACACTCACAGACTTACTCACTCACTCACAATCTCTCTCTCACTCTCACTCACTCACTCTCACTCCCTGGCTCTGCCAAGGCTAAATCTGCAGACTCTCACAGGCGCAGCAGTGGGTCTAAACCTAATGGGAGTCAGATGGGTCAGTGGTGTGCCATCAAGAAACAGAGGAGAGGAGAGGAACAGAGAGAAGAAGACAAGAGGAGGAGAGGAGGAGAGAGGGAGAGACGAATGGAGGGGAGAAGAGGAGTAGGGGAGTGGAGAGGGAGAGTTTTTTTTCCAGGAGTTGAGCAAACACCCACAGGCACTGATAACCATTTCACCTGGACAAGGTAAACATACAGCACAGGCAAGCAGCTGGAGCAGCACACTCAATCTCTCTCCATCTAACACACACACACACACACACACACACACACACACACACACACACACACACACACACACACACACACACACACACACACACAGATTGCTGAGGACATGAAAGACATCAGCAAAGGAGTCACCAAGGGTTGGACCTAGTCTGTCATTCTGCCAGATATCAACACAAACAACAGTAGATTCACAAGATAAGGTAGTACTTTATTCATCTTGAGGGAACTTCAAGATCGGTAAGGGGAGAAGTTTTTGTAAGGGTACTGTAAAATGATGTTGGTGTGCGTGTGTGTTTGTGTGCGTGTGCCAAAGTAACTTCTGGGCACTGTCTTCCAAACACTGCCTTGACCTGGCGTCTGTTTCCCAAAAGCATAGTTGCTAACTTAGCTGTCAATGGGAAGTTGCAGTGCAACCAACAGAGTTGCTATGCTTTTGGGAAACAGGCGCCTGATCAACAAAGAGACATTATAAACAAACAGGCTATAAGCAACCTGGGTTTCCAAACTCACACCAGACACTTACACACCATCACAGCAATGATGTAAACACACACTCTGATGTCTGAACAGAGCCCAAAAATAGCGCATTAACACACACAGTTCAGCACCATGGTGACACTGCAAGTCTGGTCCCTTCACTGCACAGTAGTGCTCTCTCTCTCTCACTCACTCACTCACTCACTCACACTTTCTCTCTCACACACACACACACAGAGCATTGTGGAGTATGTTAGTGCTGCAGGTTAGACTGTGGTGTGTTGACTGGCTAGCCGGCGCTCCAGGCCTCTGAGTAAGCCTGCAGGATTACACCATCCCACCCAGATCCAATTATGTGCTTTCCCAGGGCCACACCACCTGGCCACACACACACACACACACACACACACACACACACACACACACACACACACACACACACACACACACAACCTCAAAAGAGTCGTAGGATGGTCCTACTTCAGGGCAGTACCAGGAAAAGAGCATCAGTGTGTGTGTGTGTGTGTACTGAGTGTGAGAGTGTGAGAATGTGTGTGGACTGGAGGCTAGAACACAACACACTGGGGACAGTGCAGGAGGACTGGAGTCATGGATCAAACAAAAACTTCCATCACACACACACACACACACACACACACTTACACACAGAACCAATAGTGCTTTATTTCCTGTACACATCAATGGACCATGGATAGGAGAAGGGAAGTTCCGCTAGAAAAAAAAAAAAAATAGAAAAATCACACAGACACGCACACCAATGTGCACGCACGCGGACACACACACACATGCACACACACTGTGCCAAAGGCACCTGGCAAAGGCACCTTTCCTTTCAGCCTGGCACCTCGCCAGAGACACAGCCACACCCAAACACACACACACACACACACACACACACAGTCTGGGGACATCTAAAAATCATTAACACAATATCTCACAGACCTGCTAAATGAGAACAGGGGAGGCAAAACATTTCCTGACTTACACACTCCATGCCAAAGCAGCAGGTGGCGCTACTGGGCTAAACAAATTTACCTATTCTCTGTGTGGAGACGATTCCCTCACTGACTTACCTTGTGCAGGATGGGCTACTGAATAAGCACCATATACATTAATCATTCACAACAGGCTAATTGCCTAGAACCTTATGTAGCCTAATGGACTATATAGTCTAGAGCACTATATGGCCAAGGGTACTAGCCTTATGCATGATGGGCTAGTGAATAAGCACCATATACAGTCATAATTCACAACAGGCAAAAGGCCTAGAACCTAGTATGTAGCCTAGTGTACTAAATAGTCTAAGGCACTACTGTATATTGCCTTGGGCACTATATAGCCTAGTTACCTCACTCACGTCAGATCATGCGCTATGTAACTTTCGTAAGGCACTTCCGCGCAACGATCTGATGTCGAAGCCCTTCAGAGCCATTTCAAGCCAATTATTCTCTAACCGGACCAATCAGGGCTGCTGGCTGCTGTAGAGGGTGTGACGTAGCGAAGAAGCAAATGTTTTGAATCCAACCAATCCAACAAACGTAACCAGCATCACCGGTTGGTTTCGATGTGGTTGGCTGAACGTCAATTAAATTGATGGACAAGCCGTTTGTCCAGTTAGATTCAAGGATTTCTGGCTCCTGAAATAAATCGTCTATTGCTGAGGATCAGATGTTCGCGCGTAGCGCTACATCTGACGTGAGTGAGGTAAATAGCCTAGGGCACTAGCCTAGTGAATGTGTGACTGCTGCTGGCCAGAGATGGTGGCTAAACCAATGAGTGTAAAAAGTGCATTAAGTTATACAGTCTCTGGGCTAAACTCTGTGGAGGAGTGAGTGTGGTCCATTTCCATGGAGACGGGCTGTGAGAGGGCCATGGTTCTACACAAACATTCTACTGCCTGGGCCTCCAAAATCACACGGCTTCACATTGCCTCAGGTCTCTAGTGGTCTAACACTTGCGGGCGGCATACACACACTCACGCACAAACACAGACACAGACACACACACTATCTGATTAAAATAGCATGGCCAGAGCTCAAATCCTGAAGAAAAAACATTTTAAAAAACGCGCACACACGCGCGCACACACACACACACACACACACAAATCCTAACCTTCCTCTGCTGTCTCTTATGCAACGCCATCTCTCTCAGATACCCACTACGCCCACTGTTGCCTGGCACAGCCACCGCTCCTCTCCCCCTGCCCACACACACACACACCCACACAGGCAATATGTGGATATATCTGTGCACACAGTGTAGCAACACGTGCTAGGAACATTCCACATGTGTGTAAACATCCACTGGGCCCAGTCATTAAGAGCCAATAATGGACAGATGTCTGAGGAGAACACACCCTCTTCTCCTCCTCCTTTCCTCCTCCCCTCCTCTTCCTCCTCCACCAACTCTCTCTGATCAGATGTCTGAGGGGAAACATCCTCTCCTTCCCTCTTCCTCCTCTTCCTCCTCCTCCTTCCCTCCAACTCTTCCTGGTGCCTCCAGTAGTCCCTATGGCAGTGAAGGGCCTAATGAACCCCTCACAGGGTAGGGCAGGCAGGGTAGGCAGAGTAGTAGCCAAGAGTAGCCAAGAGTAGTGTATGCATCACAGACCTGTGCAGCCTGTAGCGTAGTAGACCCCTATGGGAATGTCTGAAGCCCCTTAAGACCACTAGCAGACAACCAGGATCCTAGCTGACCTCACAAGAGGGCACAGCCAGCTTCACAACAAAGAGTTAAGGACGCGCACATACGCACACACACACAAGCGCGCGCGCAGGCAAGCCCACATGCACACAGTGCTCAGACAGAGATTAACAGCCACATGGTGAGCAAATCTGTGACAAGGGAGTGTGTGTGTGTGTGTGTGTGTGTGTGTGTCAGACTCCCGCCTAATGTAGACTGTAGACCTCAGACACACCCTCTCTATTGAAATCAAAATCAGCAGCCGGCCTAAATGCATTTGAAAAGTCAATCAATCCCCCTGAGCACCAAATAGATCAGAGAGCATCAGCACTGACTGGCTATGCAGCTCTAAGGGAGAGCACCAGGGCCATGATATCCCTCTAGCTAAGGTGAGGACTAGGTGGTAAACGCTGGCAGCCAGAAATGACGTTGAAATCTCGCCTTTATGTCGGTTGCCTAGTAACAATGTCAAACGACCTACTTAGAAATACCTCTAAACAATCTAAAAACATTTTTAAAACTTTAAAAATTAATATCTTCAAGTGTTTTTATTTGGTTTTGTAAATGTAACAGTACCCGCAAGATTCTGTGAGAGCGTACGATAAAGCTTTACCATATAGTTTTTACCCTAGCCTAGAGGACTCATATCCTCTCTTCTTATTGGCCATACTCCTCTGTACTCATGAGCTGTTCCAGTCAAAATACTCTATGCATTTTGAGTAATTGTTCTCTGTGTGGGATGAGAAATGGTATAATATTGCATTGGCTATTTCTCTGAGCATCCATGTGCAGTTTCAAATGATGCCACTGGACCTACATTGGACCAACCCTGCATATGGCATTGCAGATCAGTGCACTCTGGTTCCGTGGTCTGATTGGTCTGTTCCTCCCCGCTAGAAGGTCCAATAAGATGGAGAAGGATTCCCCAGAGAGAGAGAGAGAGAGAGAGAGAGAGAGAGAGAGAGAGAGAGAGAGAGAGAGAGAGAGGCATAGTCTGCACCACTGGACTGGGCTGGAAACCGTTACAGGCAATGAATCTCACTGACATTTTCCCATATGGACGCACACACACACACACACACACACACACACACACACACACACACACACACACACACACACACACACACACACACACACACACACACACACACACACACACACACACACACACAGCAGCCTGGCGCTTCCATGGCAACTCAAATGCAAACCCTGGCTCCAGTGAAAGGGCTATAGGGGCTCCGTGGAAAGTTCTAGAATTCCTGTCTTTGTGCACAAACCCAAACATACCGCCAACACAGTCCGCCACCACACAACAGATTAAAGCCTGAGCATGTTTAGTTTTGTTTGTTTGAGTGTGTGTTTGTTTGTGTGTGTGTGTGTGAGAGTGTGTGAGTGTGTGTGAGTGTGTGTGTGTGAGTGTGTGTGTGTGTGTGTGTGTGTGTGTGTGTGTGTGTGTGTGTGTGTGTGTGTGTGTGTGTGTGTGTGTGTGTGTAGGAAGAGCCGAGGCAGCAGGGACATGGGGATGCAGGGAGATAGGAGCCTCTGCATCTTATCTTCTCCATTCTAAGAGCAGCTACAAGAGCATTAGTCATTTTGCTTAAAGAAACAACACACCACACCACACCACACATACACTATATACACAAACACACACACACAAAAACACACAGTTACACCACACACTAGGTATACACATACACACACACTATGCACATACATACACTAACACAACTTATAGCCTAGGCCTGCATGTACACACACACACACACACACCATCCCTCATATAGCGATATCTAGGCGGGTCTCGAGCTGAAACCACCGGCTTCCTGCTCGCTATACATGCATGACCGAGAGAATTATCTATGAGAGCTGCGTAGAGACAACTCTGTTCTCTGGGGGGCTGACAGTTCAAAAGCCTACTCTACTGTCCCGAGGCACAGGGGGATAGACTGCTAACACACACCAATGCAACACATAAAAGCTATATTAGCCTAGCCTAGCCTAGCCTAGTCATGTGTGTGTGTGTGTGTGTGTGTGTGTTTGATGATATTGTTTTTTCCAGGGGCCACAATCTAGTGTCCCACCCAGCCGTTTCCTAAAGCCATTATACAAAGAGACACGGATTCCCTTGAGGAGCTGGGGGACACAGTTATATATAGGCCACACACACACACACACACACACACACACACACACACACACACACACACACACACACAGGACAGTGAGAATGGATGGTCCATACTCTACCACTGGGTGGCCATCTATCTCTCAGAGAGCTAATCAGTACCATCATCACTGCCCGCCCACTCTCTTCACACACTCACACACACACACACACACACACACACACACACACACACACACACACACACACACACACACACACAGTTTCATCCTCAAATGTAAAGCCGAAAGGCATTCGCTCACAACTCTCATGACTAGTATCCTGTTGCTGCTGTTGCCATGGAAACCCTTCAAACAGAACTGCTGGCTGGGGTGGTGGTCATATTCATAGCTGAGGATATATGTGTGTGTGTGTGTGTGTGTGTGTGTGTGTGTGTGTGTGTGTGTGTGTGAGTGAGGGATAAGAGCAGGACCCGTCCAGATATTTTTAACCCAGTAATCAGAGTAACGGCAGTTTTTCCTGTCCAGGCAGACGTCATGTTTTCAAAATGAGGAGCCCAACACAACATGGCTCATGTGTGCCTGACAGACTCAAGGCTATTGTCTAACCCAGTTGGTCTTTTCGGACTCCACAAACTCTTTAGCCTGTCAGGCCAGACTTTAAGATAAAATAGACAGACCCTTGGTTACCACGGCTATAACCAATCAGAGCAATGAACAAGTTGATTCAAACATAGAGCGTTGTCAGTGGCTAAACACCACAATGTCTGCAGCCTAGAATGTTGTGATTGGCTTAACACCACCGATGTCTGAGTACAGCCTATGGCTCATTGCTAGATGTACTCGCTGAGCAAATTCAATTTGCTACCGCTAGGCCAGGGTATATCTAGAGTTCTAGGCTATAAACTGTGACTAATGCAAGGACTATGTGTGTGTGTGTGTGTGTGTGTGTGTGTGTGTGTGTGTGTGTGTGTGTGTGTGTGTGTGTGTGTGTGTGTGTGTGTGTGTGCGTGTGTCAGTGGTAACCAGCAAAGAGCCAAGACATGCATAAAAAACTCAGCCCCAAAGAAGAGGACAACACCCACTAAAACACACATACACACACACACACACACACACCCACTTACTCACACTGACTTGCATGAGTGCACAGCACACACACCCAGCTGCTGTAATTGTTGATGCAATAGTGAAGCCATTCACACTCCTTCACACACGTGCACACATTCACCAACGTACACACACAGTTGTCACATGCCTTGACAGCTGCTTGCCTCATAACAGCTTCCAATATCATCTTACACACGCACACACACACACACCAGAAAAGTGCACTTGTCCTCAAAGGTACCTGGTTAAAAGGGGTTTTATAATTGATATCACACTCCCTCACTGAAACACCTCTTTAGCACTAGATACCCAAGGACAGACACACACACACACACACACACACACACACACAATTTATGAAATATGGAGCAGCCCTGGGCTGGTGTCTTATTCTGACTGCCTTGACTGACTTTGAGTGTGTGAGTGAAAGTGTGTGTGCGGTGACTGACTTTGAGTGTGTGAGTGAAAGGGTGTGTGTGTGTGTGCCTTGACTGACTTTGAGTGTGTGAGCGCGCGGTGACATTTATTTTGGATGACAGCATGTGCTATTGCCAACATGCAGTCAGTGGTCCAAGAGACGCCCCCTGTAAAACCAGCCAGTCTGATCTGCTTCAGGGCTGCAGTGGTTGGGGGCCAGCAGCCATCTTGACCCCCCCCCCACCACCACCATCCCCAACTCTCACTGCCACCCCCCCTCATTAACCCACATAAAGCCGAGCACTCAGACACAGTTTCACATATTCGACTACCAGACTAATGCAGTTCACTTGATTACTGGACTAATGCAGTACTCTTGCAGTATTCCTCAGATTTCATCTATGTGGGAAGACTGGCTGTAGTGTATGCCAGTTTATCACAAAGACGATTCTGGAGCAATAGAGGTCAAGGACTGAAATATTAACAACCTTTCGCCCCAATTGCAGAACTGTTCAGACATGCTCTGACATGGACTGACTTTAAGTTTAAAGACACACAACCACAGGCTGCTGTGTTTCATTTGAAAGTCCTTCACATTAAAAAACAGCTCTACCAAAAGATCATGGAATACAGTCTATTTTTTCATGTTAAGGACGCTACGCACCAAAAGTTCACAATGAGACAAGCCGCAAAGTAGCAAAAACCAGCAACTTGCTAGAAACATTCTGTCTAAAAACTGAAGCATTCACAATATTGCAACAGCGTGCAACAGGACCCTGGTCCAGATCTAGATAAACTAGTAGCAACATTAGCAAACAAAGCTAGCACATTTGGCTCAATGGCAAGGATATTTGTTATGACTGAAGTTAAGATCACACTTCTAATTCATTGAAAGAAGCTATTCAGCATTTTTTTCTCTCCATCTTCATTGACTAAACCTCTACCCTGACGCCCCTGCTTGCCTCATTTAGTAGGCTAACCTCGTGTCTTAACAGCTGTGACGTAAAAGCCTTCTAAAACCTTGAAACTGCACATTGGACTTAATGAACATTTTGTTTCAAATGGCCCCAACTCCTCATCTTGTGAATCTTCGGTCTGAAATGCCCTTACTGACTTACTTTCTAGTCCAACCAGTGATCAAGTATTGATTATGCCGTTAGCTGTCTATTTTGCATTGATTTTTGCCGCAAAATTGTCTGGTGCATATTGATCTCTAAAGTCATTGTCCAAAATGATTGACTTGACCAATTAGCAAACAGCTGGTCGTATACAGACAGAGTGATCTCTTCTCTCTCACACACACACACACACACACACACACACTCCACATGTGGTGAGGAGTGTGGTAATAGTTTGATTTGAGCCACCAGTTTCATCATCATAAAATCTTTAAATGCAGATTTTTAAACACACAGTAGATGCTAGGCAAGTTCCCACATGAAAATACTAGGCCTATCTCTTTCCCGCTCTGCCTCTCTCTCTCTCCTTCAGGCACATGTGCCTCACATTCTCCACTAATGTAAAATGTAAACACTTGGGACTCTCCCACATACGCACGCAAGCACACACACACAAATGTAGGACAATCACACACACACACACACACACACACACACACACACACACACACACACACACACCTAACACTCTCCTAAGACATTCTTGGGA
>JAODXP020000015.1:2853239-2865739 GCA_027497455.2 Sardinella longiceps
GCAGAAGTGTGGCAGAGCCCCAGTCTTGTAGAGAGCTCAGAGGGATAGTACTCTGTGTGTATGGGGCATAAAAAAGCTTAACCACATTCTCTTCATTTACCCACTGGTGTTTTTATGTGAGGCACCTACTCAAGTAGGTTTACGGGACAGTTTTAGGTTTCAATGGTGAGAAACACTGCCACACACACACCTCTCATCTGGATCAGATCGGACACACACACACACACACACACACACACACACACACACACACACACACACACACACGTACACAAGAGAAGCGACTCCATACCCATCTGAGAGACACACAGAGGTTTCCTCATCTGCTTGTTCATAGCAAGAGCTATTAAAGCATTAAAGTCACTTTTCTCCATCGTTAAACTCGCTGCTAAAATAGGCATGTTGGCTCATGTCCCTCTAATCTCTCACTACATGTCCATTGGCATTTCATGACATTTCATTTACAGCCCAAACAAGCGTCATAGCGAATTTGCATTTAAAGGAACAGTCTGTAACTCGGAACTCCTTTAACTTGCTCTAGTCGCCAAACTTGTGTTCCTTTAGTCACCATTGTCCACTCAGTGAATAACTTTTGACTATTTTACAACTTTATTAGCTCTTGATGTCAATACATAGTTTAAATCAGTTTTTTGTGAACATGTGTATTTACTTGTGCAAGATTGATGTGTCTCTGACTGTGTGTGTGTGTGTGTGTGTGTGTGTGTGTGTGTGTGTGTGTGACAGAGAGAATGGTAGTACAGGTTAATCCAGCCACTGCCTCTCACTTATCAAAGCAAAAGTGACAGCTCAGCTACAATCAGCCGCCTAAGCAAACGGCCTGAACACACGCAGTCACGTCACAGAAACCCCACAGCTGGACGGACAGGTAAGGTAGCCCCTCAAGAACGACCGGGACGGTTAGTCAAGCAACCAAACTAGGGAGCACATGTAGTGTGTACTGCAAACAACCAAACTAGCAGTCTAGGGAGCACATGTAGTGTACTGCAAACAACCAAACTAGCAGTCTAGGGAGCACATGTAGTGTGTACTGCAAACAACCAAACTAGTAGTGTAGGGAACACATGTAGTGTACTGCATCACCTGGGCCTGTCTCACCTGAGGGAGTAAGTGTATCCGGTGTTGTCCGGGGCACACTGCGGTGGTGTGTATGTGTGGAGGGGGGAGAAGTCCATGTTCATTCCTCTCTGCCACTACAGGGAGGAGGGGCACACCGCACTTTAGGACCCAACTGGGGTATTAGTACACGCAGAAACACGCACACACACACTCTCTGTCTCTGTCTCTCTCTCTCTTACACACACACTCTCTTTCACTCTCTTTTTCACACACACACACACACTCACTCACTCACTCACTCACTCACTCACAGATACACACTTGGTTTCAGCCTGTCACAAGCCTGAATAGTATGCATAAAAACAGAAGTAAAATGTCAACTGATTACAGTAGGATGATTTTGACAGAGACATGCTAAGCTAGGCTATGCCTCACTGGGAATGTGTGGGCTAGGCCAGGCCAGGCTAGCTGGAATCTAGGCAGGAGACCAGGCACACCTACTCACTCAGTTTACTTTGCTGTAGATTATGCCATAGCTCTGTCAACATTAACTAGGCTATTGCTATTGCTATCTTACCACTGTAAAATAAAAATATTATTCACCTCAACCCACACACACACAGAGTTCTATCATGAAGTAAGAAAGTTTCAACGATATCACCTGCTCCATGACGGCTGTAGTTCTCCCTTCCGGGCCAGACAAGAGAGTGGCCCAGGAGAGCGCTTTCCCTCGCTCACACACCTGACTCAAATCTAGCTGCGTAAGCTGATTGGTTGAGGTCTGAGGAACAGGGTGGAGAGCCACCAAGTGGGTGGAGTCACACCTGAGCAGGTGTGTAGTGTTGACACAGAGACACACACACACCAGCCAGCTGGCAACAGCTCGCTCATCTGACATCACAATCACCACATGAAGATGCCAAACATACCTGCCCTCCTGCATCAGATCCTGACTACATCGAGCGTGCCAAGACTCTGGTTGGAGACTGGAATGCTACTTTAATGAATTATGCAGAGTAGTAAATTAAGCAACATTGATGCACCTAATTGTCCCAGTGAATAAGATGCACAGGTGCACAATGCTGATTCGTAAGATTCCTGTAGTTAGGACTCTGAATAATGATCAGATAATAATCTTATTTGGCACCACTCATCCTTCCCTTTAAACCAAAACAACAACTTAAAACAGTGATTGGGCTTGATTATCAGTCTCCACTGTGAAATGTTTCTACTGGCTGGTTAGAATGAAAGCCCATCGCAATGGCCAGGTAAATCAAAACATGAATGGCTTCAATGTTACTGAGGGACAAAAAAAAAACTTTGCTAAACAGCCAATTGTGTTTAGAGAATACAGACAGATGGCTTTTCCTCAAAATCCACGGGGCTGTGCAATGCATGGTACTGCCTACCCTAATCTTCCCAGTAGTAGCCTAATCTTTACCCTGTGCTCTCGTCAGACGCGAGACCCCCTGGTTAGTGTCTGGAAGAGGCTGAGGCAAAAGACCTCATATGATGGGGATGGTGTCTCTGTTCTTGAGGGCATCAGAGTTTTAGACTCATGATATGAATGTTTGTTTTCAGACAGAGCAGGACCTACTGAACCTAATGTTACTTTCACTTGTACACAGCAACACATATCAAGTCCTTTCATCTCAAAAGCTAAGATTTGAATCAGGGGAGTTCTCTAGTTACTCACTTTCTCATTTTGGTGATATAAATAAAGTACCTTTGTGGGTGTATGACAGAGAGTGAAAGAGCTTAAAATAGTATTATCCTAGCATGTTCCAGTCCCTGTGAGGATATGGCCTGGCCAACTCAGGCTGCAGCTAACATTACTCTGGAGACAGGCTGAACCATTTCAGGAAAATTCACACGATCACGCTCGCACACGCACACACACACACACACACACACAGACGCTCCGGTAAATAGGAAAGCTAAAGCGTATTATTATTATAGAGTCCTAACTGAAAGTATTCAACACGGTGGGGCAGTAGCACTCCACTGAATTACGCTACACTGAATCTCATAAGCTCCTTTGTGCAGAACACGTTCAGTAATAGTGTGCGGGGTGTTCAAATGAATCACCGTTGGTTAGTCGCGATATGCCTCTTCAATAACTCTTGTTTTGGGGCTGTAGCTATCTTTTCTGTAGAGATAGCAATACATAGAATGGACTGCGTCCATGTGTTTTGCTTGATTTACAACAATCGAGACGGCGTTGCGTCTTATTTTGCTGCATGCTATATTTAGACGTCAATATTTCACCAGCATATTTTCCCGATCAACTGACACTGGGGTTGTGTGTAACGTTACCCATCTCCCATGCAACACATAACGGCTATTTCCAAAAAACATAACGTTATAGGCATACCGGTTGGAAGATAAGACATTGAATGGGATCTTGACCAAATTGTTGTGCAGTTACAGAACACGACTAAAATCCCAGGCCCCGTGGTTCGGTTCGCTCTACGGTTCTGCAAAGAGGAGCTTCCCTGGCATGCGACAGAACATTCTAATAACAATGTATCAACATTCTGATACAATGTATCTTCACTTTGCCTCTAGGCACTGAACACATACGACTATCGATAAGAACTAGCTTTAACTTGCCCGTCCAAGAAGTCCATGTATCTTATGTTGTCCTCAATGTAATCCAGTTGGACAAGAAATATCCAGCCTTAAAAGATGCGCAAACTTCTTGACGCATGTCAAAACGTATAATCAAAATTATGGAAAAGGGTGGTTCAATCTCATGGGAAAACTGATATCATAAGAAAACAATAACCCGCAAGGAGATACAAAAGTTTGCAAGTTGACAGTCGCCTGTAATTCTCAGACACTACCAACAGAATTCCAAAATGGCTTCCCAGACGTAACAAAGCCAAAAGGATAGCTGCTGAGGTTGTTCCTCCCACTTCCAGACTTGGCATTGTCAATCATGAAGCATACTTTGAATCTATTGGAGGACAGTGGGGACGCTGTGTTCCACCCTTCGAATAGCGCTTCAGCCAGCACCGTTAAGATGCAGAAGTAGCCCAAGGAAAACATTCATAAATGATCAAATGGCATAAGTCACAAAAGCCTAAACATGCTGCACACTGAGCCATGCAAAAAAAATTGTTTGGCCTGTGACTCATACAGAATCCAATACCACATTGTACAGTGATTACGCATTTTCTACAAACATGATACGCCCATGACAACTCATCCAGCCAAAACTAACTAGGCCTATATACTCTTTACTCAATTGTATCTCACTTGTTACTCTGGTGAAAGCTTATTTATGTATAATGCCAGTGGTTTGTGTCCTGGCAAAACATTTGTGTTCAGTTCATGTGAGCAAAACAGTTTTTGCCAAGTGGCTCATTGATCAGCAAACGTTGATCACAGCACAACACTGACCCCTGCTGTCAAAAGACAAATCCATAACATATGACGTCACATTCGTCCACCAATCACAGCTCAAGACACAAGCACGTTGACAGCTGCCAGATAAGGTGGCCTAACCGCGAAATGTGAAAGATGCATTGCATTAGAATTCAGATAGTATTAGTTGCCAAACAAGATGGGCATGGGTATTTTACGGGTAGAATTACAAATTAGGAAAGCAGTGTAAAACTGCTATGCCATTGACTTACAGGGATGTGTGGAACAAAGATAAAGCAAGGATAGCCTGCTGACTTTCTCATGACAAAGACAGCTTCAACCGTGTGTTTTTGACACCAGAAAGGAAAAGATTTTCCGTGACCACATTAGGTTTATTACATTATGATGAATTACCCAACGTTGTGAATTCTGACAGGAACACAGTCGTCAGTTCCTGTCAGAATGGACGGACTTTGCCCATTCTCTACTTTTGGCTTGCAAATAACTTCCTCGTTAATCCCGCAAGCTGGCTGACATTATGCAAACTAACACAAAGTTGTTTAGCATGCTAACGTTAGTTGATTTATTTTCCTCTTCCAAATACAACAAGCTACAGCATCTGCACGTAAGACATTAACGTTATTCGCCAGAAACGTAAAGTTTAACGTTACTTACTTTTGTCTTCACAACCAGATTCAGTCGGCTCTCGAAGAAATAGCCAACTCGGTGAGCTAGCAAGAGTTTCACAATGGAAATATGTCCCCAAAGTCAAAATACTTTTGTGAATTCCGAAGAAAGACTTCCCATGTTGCTTTAAAACAGCTTCTATGGTCGAAGCCCCTGTCACTGTTAAACTGAGCTCGGAATAGTTTTAGCGGATTTCAGCAGTGTTGCCAACTCCACTGAGCGATAAGTAGCTAAAGGCTGTCCCAAAAGTCGCCAGAAGTAGCTAAATGACGTCATCAACTGACGTGATGACGTAATAAACTGACGTAATGACGTAAATGAGTGTTAAAATTTGACAAAAACGATACATCATTTTGGTGGTTCAAGTTTCAAGCTTATTTATAGCACATTTTCATACATAGCTGTCATTCAATGTGCTCAAAAAAGGATAAAGAATAAAAGTAATAATAATTAAATAATAATAATAATAATAATAGAAAAACAAATAAATTGTGAATTGTGGTGGGCATTGCTTGTCCGTCAAGAAAATGTAAGCATTGTAGAAATGTGTTTACTGACTGCATTGTATGAAAACAGAATTGTGTGTCTTGTATGGCCACAAAGGCTACTGTGCTAACTGTATTTAGAGTTTTGAAAATCTATTGGTTGGAGAAATGCGACTCTAGCGACTCTAAACTGTAAAGTGAAACACTGGCGAACTTCATTTGTAGACCTAGGCTATGCTCTATTTTGCATGAGTCAAGCGAACATTCGGTCAAAGAGACGATTACGTGGTAAAGTCGTGGAAAATGTTATTTGAAGTCCTACAAATTTCTCACGGTGGCCCATTCAAATATGGAAACCTAGAGTGAGGAGATCTGTGAGAAGAACCAGAACAGACACTCTCCCCTGAATTTCGGCTGCTGTCTGCATCCTCTGTTTGGCTTTTTTAACCTGGGTTTGGACATTGAATTGTTGTCTTGTAGCCTATGTTTTATAACGGCAATCCCCGTAGTTGTGGTTAATGCGTACGTGCTCTACACAGTTTCACGTATCGTTTCACTTATTCATTTGTATTTTGAACATTTGCAAAACGTATTTTACCATCAGTTGGATCAGTTAACTATTCCGTCTGATCTGGAGGAACTAGCGTAGGCTACTGCCAGCAGTTACTGTGTTCGAATCAGCCTCCAGGTGCAGACCGTTGTCTCTGCAAGCAGCACTGCACTGAGCAGAGCGGAGAGAAAGTGAGAGGAGGGGCTGAGGGGGCGATCACACACACAGCACAGTCTGCTAAGGAGAGTAAAAAGGGATAGTACATCCCATCACGTTAGTCTCCGAAAGTCTCCAAGACTGACAGAAAAAGTAGCTAGATTTGTCGCTAGTCGCTTTTTCAAAATAAAGTCGCTGAGGGGGTCTGAATTCTCGCTAAATATGGCGACAAAGTCGCTAAGTTGGCAACACTGGATTTCAGATGTCACATGGTACAGCCTAACCGTGGAACCGCTAAAAACTGCATCACTTTTTCCTTGGACCCGAAAAGGGTGATGGGTGGGGTTTCAGAACCGGAAATTGTAAAGTAGGACTACTCATTCTGCCCATGGATACTGGCAACATGGGCACACCGCCCTCGACTATAATATGTTTGGACAGGATCAGTTAGATTGACTTAAAAACACAGTCAAGAAGTCAACAAAAAATTACAAAACTCTTTTAAACAGATGGTTAAAGTTATTTGCATAATCAACTGAAGAATAACAGACCAGAATGAGCTTTGAAAAAGGCCTCATCCTTCAACAGGCAGAGGATCCTACAAGACATGAACATTATACATTTAAAATAGCCGCCTGAAAGAGATTCACAAATAGCTGGAATACACACACACCTTAAACCTAGTTTCCATTTTTAGCCATCCTCTGTCTCCCATCCCAGCCCCTGGCCTTGCATGCTAAGGACAGACAAAACAAGAAAAACAAGCTGCTATGCAACATGATAGGGACAGAAGTCAGAAATGCCTCTCTGCCATTGTTCTCCTCACAGGTCTGACTTAGGAAATACATGACACAAGTAGAGAAACTGGACATGTTTGTAGGCTTCCTACTGAGTCATCCTAACAGAAATCACGCAGATAGAGCTAAGGAACAGACATGATCTGGAATTGCGTGGCTCTGATTTCTTTTGTGTGTTTAATACACGTCTCCTCAGGACAAGCTCTGGATGTTGACCCATGTGAGTAAAGTAACTTAAACGATAGCCTACTGTAGGCGTTACATCTGACTGGTTTACTGCATAGGCACTTGCACTGTCTCCTTAGTAGGTAGAACAAAAAAAACAAAATGAATGACAGCACTTTGGTATTTATTTATTATTTACTTATTTATTTATTTTAGCCCTATTTTGTGAAACCTGCCTAGAAACCGTCAAAGGTGGGTAAGAACAAACATTTAATAAGTTATATGACAATAATGAAAGTAATGCACTGGAGGCTAAAAGGTAAGCTGATGCAACTTTAATTTGTCTTTAAGAAATCGAAAATGTTCTGGGAAAAACAACCACACCTGGATCACAGCAAGGTGCTATTGAGCATGTGTTGAGTGGGGCTCTGTGTCAGAAACATAGGAGAGAAGACATGAGAACATCATGCCAACACCTGTTTGGTGAGCTGGCTGTATGGAATACAAAATAATAATAATAATAATACATAACAATCAATAACAATCATCATCATCATCGATGCATGCATCATAATAATAGCTGTATCATAAGCCAGACATGCTAGACTTGATCATGCATTAAAGTGAAAATTACATAGGCCTATCACAAAATTTGATCTCTGTTTAGAAATCAACAATGACAAGTTTCGAACAGAAATGATGAGCGGAGACCTTAAACACTTAGACATTCGTCTGTGCTACGAGGTTTCCTTGGCATGTGTGGGCATCAAACGCCGGTCTCAGGTAGGCCTACACTGATTACCTTCTGAAATATCTATCTATCTATCTATCTATCTATCTATCTATCTATCTATCTATCTATCTGTCTGTCTGTCTGTCTGTCTGTCTATAACCTCCTGAACATGGTCACAGCATTGGTTTCAATATTTTTTGTTGACAGACAGTCAAAGGTAAATCCACCTTTGAAGAAGATGACATCACAGCCTTACTACATGCGAACAAAGACAGAGTGCGCACCACGCGACCATTGGCTGAAATTCATCACAAGGATGAACTGTAAACTTACCAAACTTCATACAAAACAGAAAATGTGGCGATTGCGCCATCTTGTGACCATTGTAATTGCACATTCCATCAATGCCTACTTGAAAATGGCATGCATGTTTTATGTATTCATATACTGTAATAAACAAATAGGCTATCAACAAACTTGTGTGGTGTATACTTTTGAAACGATGCCAAATTTTGTCATTAAGTTCTGTTACAGTCCATGATAGGCCTATCTTCCTATCTTTAAAAAAAAAAATAAAAAAAAAAAAAAAAAAACTGTTCACCTTATCAAAAGATTGCTATTGATATTATCTGGCGGTGTATAATATCAGTGCAATCTCCATGCCTGTCAGTCCATCCATTCACGACAGGATGGAGTTGAGTTTTGGGGGAGGCGGCGCTGTTGTCACTGAAGGAAGGAAGCTGTGCAACGTTCATAGTGTAGCTAGACCACGATTTAGGAGGATCTGAATGACGGTTCTTCGAATTTTATGGCAAATCAATAAAAATACCAGAAGTCAGCCAATCCCCTCGAGACGGATAAATAACAACAACTACAATGGACCTTTGATGGAATTTGGGGTCTCTAATGAAGGTAGGCTAGCTTTCAGACAAAACAAACATCAGGATTTCGCGCCAGCTTGCAACTGACTGAACCTGTCAAATTCAAACACACTTACGAATATTTCAGATTTAACATTTTATCCTAGTAAACCAGATACAAGCATTTGGCATGCCGTTATGATCTGCTCGCATAATGAAGTTTATAAGCCAGTAATTTAGCGATAGCCGCCCTCGCTAACGTTACTTTGCGGGGCCAGCACGTTATCAGTTAACGTTAACGTATTTGAAAAGACTCCAATTACTCATTGTTGAATGACTTTAAACTACTATCAGACTGTCGTTTTCGTTGTACAGGTAATATAAATTATAGGGAACTGTGCCAGAAATCTCAGTTTGTATTTGTTTCACAAACGTAAATTCAGTTGGATCAGAAAGCTGGTAACGTTACAGATGTTCAGCCTCGCTGTCGTTGTCTATCCATAACGTTAGCTAATCAGTTAGCAGCAACGGGTCATTGATAGGCTACCGGGGCAGTGGGACACATAACGTTAGGTAAACATATGTCGAGGTTTCTAGCGTAATATTATCATGGGGAAGCGTATTTAAAGACAATATGACGGTGCACAAGTCTGAATATTTAGGCTGAAGCTCAAAGCCACTGCCCTTGCCTGGATAGTGATAACATCAGACTGACGCGCCGGGTAACGTTAGTGTCTTTTGTTCATTCTGCGTGCGACTGCTGTTGGTTTCCATCAACAAGGTTGAGGCGCTTTATAAATGGAGTCTTTGGATAGCAATTTATCTTTAATTTAATTTCCCACATTCACTGTGTAATGTCAGCACACGGCGATGGAGAGCTACGAGGAGTTCTGCTCGCGGAGCCTGGCCAAGCTGCAATCGGAGGGGAAGGGGGAAATGGTGTGTTCCGTTTCACCGACACCCGGCCAATGGATGAAGCCTTCAGTCATCTGTATCCACGGCAGGACAATACTCACGCCACTGGTATGTATAGGAGGGACCGGAAAAAGGGTAGCAAAGGATATTTTCCTGCTTTATTATGTCTTTTTTTTGTCTGCTGCTCTAACACGACTTGTGTGTCAAGAACAAGGCATTTTATGTGCAGGGTTTTGTAGACATGTCAATGCTGAGTTGCTCTTGGTGTTGCCAAGCACACATGAGTTGCAGGGATACAGAGATATGAACCAACTGTCACAAAGGCAATACTCTGTCAGCAGGGCATTAAGCTCTCATTTTCCTCACAATCATAGGAAGTTTACAGAAATAATGCACATATTTCTGATCCATCATACTAGACTGGAGCTGTTCAGTTTCAATTCTGAGAAAGAATGATGCTAGGTTGGTCAGTGTTGTTGAACGACTCACTTAACTGCTAGGCCTGGATGTAGATGCCTTATTTGGGGTAATGCTAGATAGGGCTGGGCGATATGGAAAAAAAAGTTATCACGATTTTTTTTGTCAGATTGAACGATCTCGATTTTTAATCACGATCATGAATGATATAACGTAACCCCCCCCCCCCCCCAAAAAAAAAAGTACAAATAAATACATTTTAATTTTAAACTAATTAAAATAACTGAAATATTGTCATTACACTGGCTCATATGCAAACAGCCTACAGATACTGCAATTTATTGATCTAATTTATTGCAATTATGGTATCCCAAAATGCATAAACTTTCATAAACTGTCATAAACTGCCTTTCAAATATAGTATAGCAGAAACATGATACACATCACTGTAATTTCTACCAGACAAGGTGAAATATGGTGTGATGCATACAATGCATGAGCATACTCCTGCAAGTTTGTGTGATAATGATGTTTTGTTATCTGTTAAATTTCCTAGGTTGCTATGTGCCTTTTTGAGGAATTAAGGGGTGGAGTTTAGGTGTGCCTGCGTGTGTGTGTGTATGTGTACACGCGCGCAGGTGCGAGAGAGTGTCAGAGAATTGGGAGAGAGACGGTAGCATTGCCACTGTGTTGGAAGTTCTATAAGCGGGAGTTGTGGCTACAACAGCAACTCTTCTTGTCGTATGTGTTACAATAAAGAATCTGGAGTTGAAGATGATAAAACGTCGGAAAAAACTTTTATGTCTCGCATAAGGAACCGTAGATAAACGTTGCAACCGCTATGTGCCCCACTATTTCTCCCTTCCTCGCCTGTTTTGCCGTCAACAACACTCTACACTTGCAATTTAATTTTTTTTTTTTAACGATCGCGCAAGACTTTCACTCGTGGCTGTCCGCGTACCAACATCTAACTATGGAATGCTCCCAGAATTTCTTAAAGATGATAGAAATGCGTGTGTCTTCATAAATACCCGAAACGACGGCTAAGTTCTCTCTGGTAAAGGCTTGCTCACAGCGGTGCAGGGAACTTTGATTGTTAGCAGCAGTTGGCGCGCACCTTTCCAACATGTAACGCACGTGATCGAGAAAATATGCCCACAGCTGATCACCGTGATCGAACTAAATTTGATCGCGATCCCTAATCGAGATCGTATAATCGCCCAGCCCTAATGCTAGATCTTACACAGCCTCTCTTTGAGAACTACTCTGTCATGATCGGCTTTCCGGAAATATAACTGTGCTGCATTTTATTGCAGCTTTGTATTGGGGCAATAAACATTGTTTGGGGGGACCAGATAGAGTGAAGTGAGTCATAGCCTACAGTATGTTTGGGCCTGTATATTCAACTCCTGCTGACCACAGCCTGATTCTGTGTCACCATCACAGATCTGACCACAAAGCTCTCCAAAGATCTCCATACCCTAATTGTTACAGTGGCAACAGCTTTTAGTTTGCAGTACAAAGGACAGTGGGTGCATGTTTACAATAGGTTACTATGGAGAAGAAAGAAACCACTTGGTTTAACAACAAATTCCTTTGACCATTGCTCATATTTATTCCCAAGCAGCTGGTCTGGGCTTGAGGAAGAGATATACTTGGCTAGTGTCAGTGAGAATTTGCTGTGTGGCTGCTGCTGGAAGGCTACATTACTGTTTTTTTTCCGCACGTCTAGGCCACCGTACTACATACTGCTGCTTGATATAATATTTCAGTGACATTTGTTGCATTCAGTCAGATACTGAGTCAGTCACATCATCCACTGATTAGACTGTGTGTGCGTGTGTGTTGGTGGGGGATGGGGTAGTAATGCTTTATGCTTCTGTTGCTGTGTGTGTTTACATTAGTATGTGTAGGCCTATACTGTGTGTAATGGGGTGTTAATGCTGTGTGAGAAATGGGGCATTAGCCTATTGTTGCCATCTTTGCTTTGTGTGTGTGTGTGTGTACACTGTAGGACCGATGACATGTTGGGGATCACTTTGATTCTGGAACAATAAAAGGTTGACAGACATTCAGAAACTATGGAATTCTAGACCTTAGTTAATTCACATGAGGACAGGCTTACGTTATCGTTGATCAAAGTGGATGGTAATATTGTCATAATATTGTTATAATATACAGTTTCAGGTGTGTGTTTGTCTGTGTGTATGTGTTTGTGTGTGTGTGTTGTCTGCCTGTCTGTGTATGGGGCTTTTGTTGCTGCTGTTGTTGTGTGTTTGTGTGTCTGTG
>JAODXP020000015.1:2868239-2871232 GCA_027497455.2 Sardinella longiceps
AATAGTGCCAACGCCACAGCCAATGAGAGCTTGTCGGACAAAGAGAACGAGAACACGTCTCGTGTCAATGACTCGGCCTCGCAACGCCAAAGCCCTGAGACTGCTACACCCGTCACAAGCCCGGGTCAGAGTCAAAGCCAGGCTAAAGGTCAAGGTCAAAGTTCACCCAGCGTGAGTCAGCGCAGCCCTGCAGATTCTGTGCCAAGCGGGCCGAGCCGCACCTGGCTGTACCAACCAGAGCCCAGTCTGAGCCCACGCCCCCACCGCGGCAGACCCAGACCCGTTTCCACGGGCGACCTCGTCTTCTCCCTCCCCAGTGCCGCCGACGGAGGAGCGACTCGTCCGAGGAACATCGTCACAGCCACCTGGCTCACTATGGACCAGAGATCGCCTGACCACACCTCCGCCGTCAGCTCTCTAGCGCCCTCTGTGGCGAGTAGCCGCCGTGCCAGCCACACTGACTCCAGTCCTGTGGCAGAGGCGATGAGCATGGTTGGCTCTGGGATCGGTGCTGTGGTCAGTGCTGTGCCAGGCCTGCCCAGTCCGGAGGGCTTCCGGCGCCGGTGCCACACGCTGGACAGCCAGTACGGGTCGCCCATCGACCGCAGTCAGGAACGGCTTCCCCGCTTCATGGCCGGAGTAGCTCAGAGGCCCACCACCCGCAGGTCTCCGCCAGGAACGTCATACGCCACGCTCGGACAGGAGAGCCCCGTTCCCGCCCTCCTGCGGACCCATCCCATGACCCCTGACCCTGCTGTGACCTCTCAGGTCAGGCTACGGCTTGACAGCGAGAGTGATCACGAGGGCCGGCGGACCCCCAGCCTCCTTAGCACACCTGTGGATGAAAGACGCACAGGTGAGGCAGCAGGACAACGCTGTGTTTGGTCACATTGGCTTAAAGTGTTAATCTGGAGTGATTTCAAGCATAGCCCTGTTGAACAAGCCTGCTAAATGCACTACATAGAGTAGAACCAATGCACTAGATAGAGTAGAATGACTTTATATAGAGAGATTAGGACAAAAGAATTTGGAACAGCATAGAATGAATGCGAACTTAGAAGCGAACAAGCACTTTACATTGAGTCACTGGAACTTCAGATTATCTGAAATTGAAAGTAAGATCCAAGTTTCCAGTGACTCAATGTAAAGTCCTTGCTCGCCATTGAGTTCCCGTTCGGTCTATGCTGTTCCAAATTCTTTCATTCCATTTTCTATGTAGTGCTCTTTGAAAGCTTGTGCAACAGGAATATGCTTAAAATTACTCTGGAGCTACATTTTAAGCCTATTTTTGCACTCTCATTCAGTACAGATATACATGTAACATTTTGATTCTAACATATTTTGACGGTAAAGAACTTGCCTGGACCTCTATGTTTTGTAGTACTTATATTAGTGGGCTAACTTGCCAATTTCTGAACAGGGTTTTGTCACTTTTTTACTGAATGAGCCACTAAAAAAATCTTGGGTGAAACCTGCAGGAATTGCCCTTTTAATGGTTTAAATTAGCCCATCATCGAGTGGATTGAGGCCAGTCAAGTCTATGGGGGATCTGGTCTTAGGGAGGTGTGTGGGATGTGGGGTTCTAGGGGCGCATGTGGGATGTGTGTTTGCAACTAATAGGGCAGAAATGCTGCTACTAAACAGTATAGCTCCTGTGTGCTCAACCATTACACTAACTGCAGGAATGTTTCGTTGCTTTGCTTCTGTATTTCTTAGTGTTTCGTTGGTAACCGGTCTCTCTCTGTGTGTGTGTGTGTGTGTGTGTGTGTATGTGTGTGTCTGTGTGTGTGTGTGTGTGTGTGTTCAATAGACCCAGTGGATGTTGTTCAGCGGCGGGTGCAAGCCCTAGAGGAGGAACATGCCTTTCAGCTCTCCCTGCTCCTGGCAGAGCAAGAGAGGGAGCAACAGCGCCTCCGACAGGTCAGCCGCTCACACTACACCCACATCCTGGAGATGGGATTCAGTATGCACTCAGACAAGTCCACCTTCCTCCACTCCATGGACAATGCATAATCCTCTAGAATATTTGCATTGTATGGAAATGGAATGGAATCCCAAGAGAATACCTAGCCCCCCCTTCTAGAGATGAGACATAATTGAAATCCTTTGAGAATACAGTACATAGCCCCCCCAGTAGTCCAGCGGCTAAGTGCAAAACTATAAGCCTAGAAATCTAGATGTACCCTAGCAGCGGCAAATTAATTTGCTCAGCCTGTACGTCTAGTAGCAAGCCATAGAGAATTTGATTGGATGACGCCGTTGGTAACAGCCTTTTTCCACGATTGAGTTCAGTCTATCCCTCGATGCCAGACTATACATTTCAATGATATAGGATGGCCTGCCAGGCAACAAAAATCTATCACTTTGCAACAAAAGCATCAAATTTGGTATGAGGGCTCATAAAGGGGCTCTGGTCTGATTTAGAAATTGGGCGCTCCAAATTTGGTCCCTGGGGGCCATATCAATTTAATAATATCATAATGGATAGATGATAGAAATGAACAATTAATATAGCTACACATCTGATCATTAATCATTCCTATAGTAGCAATAACAGACACTGAGGTTAACATCAATGAGCCATGAAGTGCATCACTATGAAGACATGATATTTCAAAAGAGTAACTGTGTGTGTGTGTGTGTGTGTGTGTGTGTGTATTGGACAGGAGCTGGTGGATAAGGAGCGCCGTGTGTCGGGTGTGTGTGGGGAGTCTGTGAGTGAGTGGGGAGAGATGAGGGGGGAGCACACACACTACCCAGCATCCAGTCCTGCGGAGAGATCTCCACCACACAGCTACAGCATGGGTAAGACACACACACACACACACACACAGATCAGCACCACTCACCTACAGCATGGGTAAGACACACACACACACGCTACACAGATCAGCACCACGCAACTACAGCATGACACAAGACACAACCACTACACAGCCCAGCAGAGAGATCCCTACCATACAACTGCAGCTCGGGTAAGACACACGCACACA
>JAODXP020000015.1:2871332-2908832 GCA_027497455.2 Sardinella longiceps
TACCGTCATATGCGTATATCTGACAAATAGCTGTGAATTTGGGGGACATGGTGCGGATCGCAAAGAGATTTCTCGTGCCTCACTAGTGGGGTCCGCTCCACAGTTTGAGAAACACTGGTATAATTTGACTGTGGGTTGATTCAATTCAATTCAATTTAATACATTTTTTATTGGTCAATGGTCACATTGAATTAAAAGTTCCTGCATGGTTTTCTGAGTGATTTCAGGCAACAGGCGATTTCAGTCGCAGGCATCTCCCCTTGATTTGCTAGCTGTCTGCCTCCTGAATACACTGTAAAAATGTCTGGTCTAGGGAGACAACACAGAAGCTGTAACACTTAAACAAACATACGGGGCCTGGTTCAGCACCAAAATACAAACAAACTAGAAAAGTGCTCAGAGAGCGCAGACCTCCACCTAGGCAATGTTGTCACAGACACAATATAAATTCCAGATCATGTTCTGGATCACCAACCGCCACCAAAATCGAATCAGTTCTTGCTTGTCCCAATATCCACATTGTCCGAAATTTTCATCCAAATCCATGCAGTACTTTTCAAGTTATCCTGCTGACAAACAGACAAACAAACAAACAGACAAACCAACACAACCGAAAACATAACCTCCTTGGTTCCAGCTAAAGACGGTTGTGGGAAGGATGGGAGTAAGTTTGTGACTTTTGTGAATCTGTGAATCTTTTGAGTGATTTGCTAGAATGTGTGTTGAATTTTGTTTGTGTGTTATCACAGTGCTATGTTATTGTTATTATTATTTTGTTTTGTTTGTTTGACGATTACAACCCCTGTGTTTTCTCCCGAGACTGGATTTTTTTCACAGTGCATTTAGGGGCCAGACAGCTTATGAATCAAGGGGAGATGCCTGCGACTTGAGATGCAAGTGAAATCGCTCTGAAAACCATGCAGGAACTCATATTGCACCTTTAATTCAATTCAAATTAATTCAAATTTATTGGTCAATGGTCACATACCATTATATGTGCAGTGAAATGCTTTGAATACTGACTCCAATGCTTGCATTTTTTAAATATATTATGTATAAATAGGGTTGCCACCTGTGTCTGACAAAAATCCTGTAAATTTTGACCATCAAATCGACCTTTTTGTTTGTAAGCAACGGCCCCCTTCACACATCTAACCCAAGATAAAAATGACCCTTCTACGCTGCAATTGTATAGTTAAAAATGACACATACTTGTTATTTGTTTATTTAATTGCTTTATTTAATAGCAGGCCTTTATTATTCAGGTTTATTTTCAACCGTTTTTTTTCCGGGACAGACCATGAAAATCCGGGACAGGTGCAACACTATGTAATAAATAACAAATCAAACATAGATTTAGATATATACAAGAAATCAGAAGAGATGTTACAATGCCCTGTGGTTTCCATTCAAGATCCGGATAGATTGGGGACAAAAACTTTTCCTCAGTCTCTCAGTTCTAGCTTTCAGGCACTGGTAACGTTTCCCAGATCTTAGCACAGGAAACATTTTAATTCGTTTAAACAACTATACAATTATGATGCACACATCGGTGTAATTTACTGATACATTAAAGAAAGTAGGAAGCTAAAATAAAACTGCCTCGTGCTGTTTTAACCAAGCCCCCTTTTCAACTTAGCATGCTTGACAAAATTCGGCCATTGAGAAAAATAATTGGGGACCACTGGTCAAATGATCTTATGTTGAGCACTTGTGTGTTGTTGTGTTTGTGCTATTATAGCCTACAGGGCTGCAAAGCAGTCTGATGCCCAGTAGTCCACTGAGCTCTCTTTCCTCTGTATTTCCTATGTATAGTAGTAGCCTGCTATGCTGCATCTATGGCCTCTACCAGCGCTATTGATAACTAGAGAAAGCGTAGGTGCGAAACGGAACATTTTTAACTTGTGCTCTAGATTAGCTTGCAGGCTTCAGATTTGACCACACACACACACACACACTTGGGGTATTGTCTTCTAAGTAGCCTGCTATGCTACATCTATGGCCTCTACCAGAGCTATTGATAACTAGAGAAAGCGTAGGTGCGAAACGGAACATTTTTAACTTGTGCTCTAGATTAGCTTGCAGGCTTCAGCTTTGACCACACACACACACACACACACACACACACACACACACACACACACACACTGGGGGTATTGTCTGCTAAGAGCAGGATGTGAAGAGGAGGGCAACAGTTGGCCAGGTCTCTGTGACTAATTCTGCATTCCATTGTGGTCGGTAGTCGGTGAAAAAACGACCTCCGCTTCAGGAGAATGCAATGGAACTGTCAATAAAGTCGAGATTATGAGTCATGAACTCGGGGAAGATTGATGTCGACCAAGTCGGTGAAATTGCCATCACGGTTATACAATTGATACATAGACTATGTTAGCCACATGTTAGCTAATAACCCCAGTAAAGTTACCAAAAATTGAACAAAGTTTCAAACGGTGTTGTAGCTTACATTTTATGTGAGTGAGGACCATCATGCGCCTCCTCTCCTAAATGATGGTGATGTATTAGCTCTCGTAGGTCCTCATTAGCAGCTTGTGGTGTACATTAGCTAGCCAAACAAACATTAGTTTTTGGGGGCTTATCCACTGGAACGCACTTCGAGTGTAAGTCAGGGAAACGTCGTATTTATCGACTACCAACTTGTAGTGGAATGCGGCATAATAATCAGAAGAAGAGCTGTGCTGAGGACAGGTCTAGATGAATAATAATCACGAGAGCTGTAGTAATGGTGATCATTTCTCCTGTCATGGCAGGACGTGGTGCTGAGCTGTGCTGGTGTTTGGGTAACACTTTATTTGAAGGTACCATCATAAGACTAACATGACACTGTCATTAACTATGACCTAACGTTGTCATGAATCTGTTATAAACTTTATAAACCTGTCATGACTTCTGTCATTAAGTGTCACCCGGTATTTGTCATGGTTAGGGTTAGGGTATGTCATAAGTCATGACAGATGTGTGCGTGTGTGTTGGGCGAAGTATGTCTGTCCACTCAGATGTGTGCGTGTGTGTGTGTGTGTCTCCACACAGGTGTGTGCTGGTGTGTGTGTGGGTGTTGGGTGAGGTATGTCGGTCCACTCAGGTGCATGTTATAGTGTGCTGATGTGTGTGTGTGGTGTTGGCCTAGCTCTTGGTGGTGCGGTTGGGGCAGGACGTGGTGCTAAGCTGTGCTGGTGTGTGTGTGTGTGTGTGTGTGTGTGTCCATCCACAGGTGTATGCTGGTGTGTGTGTGTGTCGTTGGCCTAAGTGCTGGTGGTGGGGTCGGGACAGGACGTGGTGCTAAGCTGCGCTGGGGTGTGTGTGTGTGTGTGTGTGTGTGTGTGTGTGTGTGTCGTTGGCCTCAGTGCTGGTGGTGCGGCCGGGACAGGACGTGGTACTAAGCTGTGCTGGTGTGTGTGTGTGTGTGTGTCTCCACACAGGTGTATGCTGGTGTGTGTGTGTGTCGTTGGCCTCAGCGCTGGTGGTGCGGTCGGGACAGGAGGTGGTGCTAAGCTGTGCTGGTGTGTGTGTGTGTGTGTGTGTCCATCCACACAGGTGTATGCTGGTGTGTGTGTGTGTGTGTGTGTGTGTGTGTCGTTGGCCTCAGTGCTGGTGGTGCGGTCGGGACAGGACGTGGTGCTGAGCTGTGCTGGTGTGTGTGTGTGTGTGTGTGTGTGTGTGTGTGTCCCTCCACACAGGTGTATGCTGGTGTGTGTGTGTGTGTCGTTGGCCTCAGTGCTATTGGTGCGGTCGGGACAGGGCGTGGTGCTAAGCTGTGCTGGTGTGTGTGTGTGTGTGTGTGTGTGTGTGTCCCTCCACACAGGTGTATGCTGGTGTGTGTGTGTGTGTGTCGTTGGCCTCAGTGCTGGTGGAACGGCCAGGACAGGACGTGGTGCTAAGCTGTGCTGGTGTGTGTGTGTGTGTGTGTGTGTGTGTGTGTCCCTCCACACAGGTGTATGCTGGTGTGTGTGTGTGTCGTTGGCCTCAGTGCTGGTGGTGCGGTCGGGACAGGACGTGGTACTAAGCTGTGCTGGTGTGTGTGTGTGTGCTCCACACAGGTGTGTGCTGGTGTGTGTGTGTGTGTGTCGTTGGCCTCAGTGCTGATGGTGAGGTCGGGACAGGACGTGGTGCTGAGCTGTGCTGGTGTGTGTGTGTGTGTGTGTCCCTCCACACAGGTGTATGCTGGTGTGTGTGTGTGTGTCGTTGGCCTCAGTGCTGGTGGTGCGGCCAGGACAGGACGTGGTGCTAAGCTGTGCTGGTGTGTGTGTGTGTGTGTGTGTGTGTGTGTGTGTCCCTCCACACAGGTGTATGCTGGTGTGTGTGTGTGTGTGTCGTTGGCCTCAGTGCTGGTGGTGCGGCCAGGACAGGACGTGGTGCTAAGCTGTGCTGGTGTGTGTGTGTGTGTGTGTGTGTGTGTGTGTCCCTCCACACAGGTGTATGCTGGTGTGTGTGTGTGTCGTTGGCCTAAGTGCTGGTGGTGCGGTCGGGACAGGACGTGGTACTAAGCTGTGCTGGTGTGTGTGTGTGTCTCCACACAGGTGTGTGCTGGTGTGTGTGTGTGTGTGTGTGTGTCGTTGGCCTCAGTGCTGATGGTGAGGTCGGGACAGGACGTGGTGCTGAGCTGTGCTGGTGTGTGTGTGTGTGTGTGTGTGTGTCTCCACACAGGTGTATGCTGGTGTGTGTGTGTGTCGTTGGCCTCAGTGCTGGTGGTGCGGCCGGGACAGGACGTGGTACTAAGCTGTGCTGGTGTGTGTGTGTGTGTGTGTGTGTCCATCCACACAGGTGTATGCTGGTGTGTGTGTGTCGTTGGCCTCAGTGCTGGTGGTGTGGTCGGGACAGGAGGTGGTGCTAAGCTGTGCTGGTGTGTGTGTGTGTGTGTGTCCATCCACACAGGTGTATGCTGGTGTGTGTGTGTGTCGTTGGCCTCTGTGCTGATGTGTGTGTGTGTGTGTGTGTGTGTGTGTGTCCCTCCACACAGGTGTATGCTGGTGTGTGTGTGTGTCGTTGGCCTCAGCGCTGGTGGTGCGGTCGGGACAGGACGTGGTGCTGAGCTGTGAGTCGAGGAACTCGTCTGGCTCGTACACCCAGTGGCTGCAGATGTGCTCTAACCGAGGCCCGCGATTCGTCCAGCAGAACCGCAAGTTCAGCTACAAGAAGAGTCCGGCGCACGGCTGCTATGACCTGCACATCGCCGGAGTGGTCGAGACCGATGTGTGCCTGTACTTTTTCGCCCTGGTGGAGAAGGAGCAGAACTGCGACTACGTGTTTGAGAGGACTCAAACTATACTCTCCATGGAAGGCAAGTAGAGTAGGAATCTACTAGATGTCTAGACATACTTTAGGGGCAAGTAGCTTTGAAATCTAGTCATACTCAAACTACGCTCTCTCTAGAAGGTCTAGAAATCTACTAGATATCTAGAAAAACAGGGGAACATCTAGAAAAACTATTGAGATGGAACACGAGAGTGTGTGTGTGTGTGTGTGTGTGTGTACTGTATGTATCTGTTTGTTCCACAGTGTAAGTATGTGTGTAAATGTTTACATGTGTGTGTAAATGTGTGTTATTGAGTGTGTGCATGTTTGTAAATGCTGACCTGTGTGTTTCTGTGTGTGTTCCTGAGCGTGTGTATATGTGTAAATGTTGACCTCTGTGTGTGTGTGTGTGTGTGTTAAAGGCGCAGAGGCTGTGACGTTGGACCCCTCGTGTCCTGTAGTCACTGCACCTCCCTCCAGAGATACACCAGGGGGCGCCAGTGGCTGCTCTCTGCCCTGGACTCTCCTGCTGGTCGCCTGCTGCCTCTGCTGTGCTCTACTGCTGAACAGAGTCTGCTGCAATACATGTGGGACATCACACACACACACACACACATACACACACTCTGCTCTACTGCTGCACAGAGTCTGCTGCAATACGTGTGGGACATCACACACACACACACACACACACACTGCTGTACTGCTGCACAGAGTCTGCTGCAATACATGTAGGACATCACACACACACACACACACACACACACATCAATCTGTCTCTCTCACACACACAGAGACACTCTTTATCTATCTCTCTCTTTCCTTCTCTGTTTTTCAGACACACACATACTGTACAGACACACACACACACACACAGGGATGATTAGTACACACACACACACACACACACATACACACACACACACGCTGTGTCCAGCAATGTAAATTAACTCTCTCTCTCCCTCTCTCTCTTACTTATGTAGAGTCTACTGCAACACACATAGGATACAAACATTTAATAAATATACAGTGAAACATTTACATATACAGTGCACCCACACAATAAGACCAATGTAAATAAATGGATAAATGTATTTAAATATTATAGTAATTGTTCAGTAATAACCATTCCGATGTTGTTCAGGCCTACAGCGCCAAGACAAAGAAATGACCAGCACGGAATATCAGGTAATATTCACATAATGTTTGTGTGTGAGTGTGTGAATGTGTTTGTTTGTGTGTGTATGTGTGTGTCAGAGAGAGAGAGTGTTAAGCCTTATTAATGTCATATATTTTATTTTCTATTTACCTCTGTGTGTGTGTGTGTGTGTGTGTGTGTGTGTGTGTGCACCTGCGAAGGTGGACCATAGCAAATACCACCAGTGTGAGAGGACTCTGAGAGGCCTGGACTGCCATCATACTGAAGTCACATACAGACTGATGCCTAGAGAAGCATCTTAACACACACACACACACACACACAGAGAGAGAGAGACTGCCATCACACCGAAGTCACATACAGACTGATGCCTAGAGAAGCATCTTAACACACACACACACACAGACTGCCATCACACTGAAGTAACGTACAGACTGATGCCTAGAGAAGCATCTTAAATAGTGTTGGGCCATTAACGACGTTAACATTCTGCGTTAACACCAGACTCTTATTGGGCGATAAATAAATGAACGCCATTAATCTATTCTCAAAGTTGTCTCTATTGCATCACGAAAGAATACATTCCATTTTATGGAAAAGTAAATGCATACCGCTGGGAATCCGCTCCGGGTTTTGCATTACCAACAACAACCCACCGCATGTAAGCTAAAAGTGATGAGAGTCGTCAGTGCAGGCAGTGAATGTGCAAGCTGCCACTGGAGGAGGGAACACCAGCCCCATTGCTACCTCACATTATAGCTTTTGCTAAAACCTTTGCATACAACCTTTAATTGTATGTCCTCAAAATTAACTCATGCCTTGTTAAATTAATGTTCAATTATTAATGAAGTATCAGGATATGGTATGCTAAGCTTAACCTATTGGTAGGTCTATTCTTAGTTAGGGTTGCCAACTTTCAGAAATCAAAATAAGCCGTTGTGGACTAGACCGTCATACCACTACTCCAGGGACCCGGGTTCGAGTCCGACCCGAGGTGCTTTCCCGATCCCACCCCATCTCTCTCTCCCACTTGCTTCCTGTCCATCTCTATAGTTTCCTATCCAACTAGAGGCAAAAAGCCCAAAAAATATCTAAAAAAGAAAAGTATAGAGCTTAATTTTGTGCTCAGCCTAAGCCTACTTTAAACTTTATTAAAAACTGTATTAAGTCAATACTTATTTTTGTGTTATGAAGGCTGTAAGGTTCCATGCCATGTCATTGTGTGGAATTATTTCTTATTTTTAAGTTGACAGTTACTGTTGGCACACTGCATGTTGTGTTACATCTAAGATTAAAGGAAACACAAAATAAAAAAGTAGAATGCACCCATAAAGTAGGCCTACTGTGTCACATTCATCTCATCATCTCAGGCAGTAGTAGGTTTAAAAACAGTCATAATTCAATCAAAACGGTACTACTAAATATTAGTTTTTTTGGAAAACTGGAGGCACAAACACCTTCCAAATATGTCTGATGTGCCACCTGGCACTCTCAAAGACTTACTTAAAGTCGTTATTTAAGCAGCACACACAAATTATAAATGCCTTTGGGAGAATTCAAATGAGCCATTTTAACCTAGATTAATCTAGATTAATTGTCCGAGTGTGTGGGTGAGTCGTCCGAGTGTGTGGGTGAGATCTCTGGGTGTGTGCGTGAGTCTGAGAGCATGAATGTGTCTATCCCTGTATGTCATTGTGCACCTAGTTCACAGTCTGAGAGTGAGCAAAAGCATGAGAATGGACCTGAGTCTCCTCGCAGGTCTGAAAGTTTTTGTAGTGTTGAGAGACTGCAATATTCACATGAAACAGTGGTAATAGTGTCTGCTGTAATAACATGGTACAGTCCACCCCTCTGGCTCAAAGACTAATGGCGCAACCTGCCCAACTTTGATCGTGACTAGCTAGCTACATGTGCTCAGAACGGCACCGTCAAATTTACGCACACAGAGAAAACTGAACGTGTAACTTTTTTGTAATATACAAATAGTTTATTTATATGATCCAATTGGGTTTGGCTCATTTATGCTTGGGAGACATTGAGATGTCGTTTTTAATTCGCAAGGAAAAGTTTATGTTTGGCTAACCACTGCTGATCATGGCATCTCAGTAGCCTGCATGATGTGCAACAAAGCTGTTGATTGTAGCCTAATAGCCACCTTAATCACCAGCTAGTAGCAGTACAGATTTTACGATGTGCCTTATTCATGTCGTCGTCATTTATCTTAAAGAATTCCCAAATTGCTGATATTGCTGATTGGTCTCACTGGAAAATGTGTTCCCTCGTCTAATGCTTCCAGTTTCTCACTCATCACTAGAATCTAGCCGCCAGACGCTAACAGATCACCGAAGCCAAATTTTCAGCAGAGATTTTCAGGTCGTCAGTCTCCCCCTAGAGGCTGAAGTCGTTTAGGACCTAGTGTGTTCATTTTTAATGCGGTGAAAATAGTTCATTCATTGTTGAATGGTATCGGTGTGTGGTATCGGCAGTGTATGTACGAATACGAGTATGAGTATTTTAACGAAGTATCGACTCGATACCCGATACTGGTATCGGTATCGGTGCATCCCTACTTCTTACAGACGTACGCTGAACTGAACTGCCAATCTTCAGTAGCGAATGAAATTCGGGGAGCGGGTGGGGGGGCACCTGGGGTAGCCAATCACGTTCCTGGGGAGGCTAGTGCTACACCGGCCACCCCTCTGGCTCCGCTCCTGACTAGTCCAAGAGTGGTTGTGTCACACACATTTGCGGAAAGCGCTGACACTGCTGGTAAGTAGGCTATTGCTTCAGAAATCTGCTGAACTGTTTAAGGGATCTGTGTTGTTCCGACGAAAGAAGTAATTTAAAGGGACACCAGGCAACGTTTTACTGTTAATTTACCAGCCTCGAAGTCACTTCTATGATTAAATGGTTCATTACGGGGTGAGCGATGGCTCTCTTGTCAGACTCAAGCATTTGTTTCGCGGTAATCCCACTTGCAGTTTGGCAGAGTGTCGGGTCCACGAAATAGAAACTGAAAGTAGGTGTAACTGAAATCGCATTTATTACCGGCTTGTCAGACAACGTAACACACAAAAAATATCATCTCTGGTTTGTACTCTTTGATTTGCAAATAAATTTACATCGATTGCTTAGAATGTGTAACGCAGTTATATTGTGTACGCAGTCAAATATTTCGGTGACTGTAGGTGGAGCTCCGGAGATAAAAAAACTTAGTCCTGCCTGGTGCCCCTTTAAAGAGAAGTTCCATGTGATAAGGAACCAAAGTATGTTGCAACATCATAAAATGTCTAAATGTTTGCTGCGAGTGGAATTTTGATATGTTTGTGCAGGCCAGAGAAAACCACTTGCTAGTTCTAGTTTCCAGAGGCACCCAACCCAGCTAGCTGTTTTAAGCCGTATAAATGGCTCAAAATAGCCCCACACTATGTTTATAGTATAATGTCAGTTCCAACATTTAAAACTAGGCATTGAAAACTTGGTGACTTGTTGCCCCTGGAAGGTACAACTAGCAAGTGTTTTTTCTCTGCACTAACGTGTCCCAATTTGGCTAACTGGCAAACATTCCAACTATTTTTTGGGCTGTAATCAGATAGGACAGTATAGAGATGGACAGGAAACAAATGGGAGAGAGAAATGGGGTGGAATGGGGAAATGACCTCGGGTCGGACTCGAACTCGGGTCTCCAGAGTAATGGCATGACGCTCTAGCCCACTGAGCCATGGCGCCTCCAACATTCCAACGATTTATGATGTTGCAATATAATATGGGTCCTTATCCCACCAAACTTCTTTTTTTTTTTTTTTACCAGTTTTTCCTTTATTTGTAGTCAGTGGCGGTTCTAGACCAAATTTACAAGGGGGGCCGAGGTGGGGCCAGAGTTTTTTTTTTCAAGGGGGCACGTATAGGTTACAAAACGTAGGCTACCACTGAAATAAACTTCAGCGTGAAATGATGACCTTCAAAATACTGTCAATCATATCATTCAAGCATATGGAATAATTGAATACACATATTTAATGTGTAGTTTAATAGATAAGTAGTAGGAGGGTTTGGGGGTCCTCCCCCAAGAAATTTTTGAAAAAATAAGTTGCCAGTTGTTAGATAACTTCCCATAGCAATGAATTCTTGCTGAGTGTTGTATTTGTCAGACTTTGCAATCTTTCTTACAGCGCTTATTATCTAGGGATGTCCCGATCCAGCTTTTTGCACTTCCGATCCGATACCGATATTGTAGCTTTTAGTATCGGCCGATCCAAGCATGTACTAAAGGCTTAGGGTAGGCCTACTTATTTAGTTGTCAATCACACTCATATTGAAAAGGGTTTTACTCTTAAAGTAGGCCTATGTTCAGATTAACACTTATTTTTTATTAAAGTGTAAAGAGATGCACAATGATCTGAAGTAAAATATTTTATTATTAAGTAACTGACTATGAACATTTGTTGGAAAAGAGACAGTGAAGATTCTTAGTAATAGGCTAATGTAGCATTTTTTTTGGCACTGGCATAAAAAACTTGGCAATATGCATTCCTTATTATAGCCCAATTATAAACTTTTTTGCCATCTGACAGACAAGGACAAATAACTCAATCAAATAACTCCATTCATTCACAATTTGGATAAATAACTCCAGCACCTAATAATTAATTTATTGTTCAAGCATGTAGAAGTGGGCAGTATGGATGTTGGCTATCAGTACTGCTACACATCCAACAGGCTGATATTAGCTTGTCATCACCTCAGAATATAATAATTTGGATGAGTTCATAACTGAAATAAGTCTAGTAGAAGATACAATATTCCCAAAACAGACAACTCTAGCCTACCATTTGGGATGACTGAGCTGTCCTGGCGAACTAGTCTCTCTCTCATAAGGCGTGCTGAGAAACGCCACAAGCAACAACACAAGAAGGTAAGACTACAATACAAAGTTGTACAATAACAGTTGGTCTGGACCTAGTTTCTGATCTATAGATCTGCAATACTGCACACTATTATACTCTTCCTTATTATACTATACAAAACAAATTCATCAACAGTAGGCTGCGATGCATGTTATTGATTTGATAGACTTGACAGGAAAATTTCTCTTTTGCTAGGGCAAGCAAGATATAAGGCCTCGTACTCAAAACAGAGTCAACAATGGGTTGCGAAGCCCATTTATGAAGCTACAACACAGGCCTTCCGGGATGACCTGGTTCAGCGTGTCCTGAAGAAGAGGGAAGACAGGAGTGTTGTTTTTCCGGAAACCCTGAAGCCCCGTCCTCGAACGAGAAGAAGGGCACTCTTGAGGAACATCGCTCCTGTGCCAAGACCAGACGTGAAGGACCTGGTTGCCAAAGCCAGGTCTCGCTACATGACCACATTGTAGTGGACTGTCTAGGTTGCATTGTTTCAATGCTACATCAGTACACAGCGTTGTAGCTGAAGACAAAAGCACAGACTGTAGATTGTTGTTGTTACTGTATTGACACGCACAAATACACATAACGAATGGTCACAATGTTTCCAAAAGAAAAAAAAGTTTGTGACCTATTTGTGGGCAATTGCTAAAGGTGTTTGTGGCCTATAGCCAAAGATGTTCTTACTTAGTCTATTTTTCAGCATTTTTATTTTTCTACAGTTTATTATTCATTTCAGTTCAAGGAAGATCACAAAATAACATGCTTTTCTATATTTAAAAGTTATAATACGCTATGTTGTTGTGGACTGTCCAGGTTAGATTTTCTGTAATATGCTGCATCAGTGTTTTTAAACATACACAGTTTTGTTGCTAGGCTTGCTAGTCTTATATTTTTTATGTTTACATACATATTTTTATGTCGAATTAGCTCCAGGTCAAGACACAATAGCACACACTGTAGATTGTTGTTGTTACTGTATTGACATATACAAGTGCACACAACAAACAGGCAAAACGCTTTGTACAGTACACAAATTCTGTATAGAGAAAATATTTACAAGTGTCCATGGCCTACTACCAAAGTTTTCTTACTTTATCAGTTTCTGCACTTTTATATTTGCACTCTTTGTTTATCAATATTTGCAGTTCTAGTAAAATAACAAAAGAACAATGTTGTTGTCTGAATCATACAGTATCCAAGTCTTAGCAAACATTCTAAAATGACATTTAAATAAAAACTACCTTGCCCTAGAATACTATCCACAGGTTTTAGAAAAAAAAAATAGTACTATGCTGCAAAAAAAGCAATTCAGTTGTACAAAATTAGAAGATGTCCTCAACATCTCTGAAGCCTGTGTAAGTTCCAGAGGGGGAGGGGTACTGCCGTCTTATCTCGGCTACAACACAGCTAGGCAAAACTCTCCTGTTCCCTGGGCCTAAACGTTGTCCCTTTAGAGCAAAGTCTAGGACAGCACGATATGCAACGAGCCTGGATTGTCTGTAGAGAGGTAGAAAAGAAAAAGGCAATAAGTTCACAAGCACAATAAGTCTACCTGTTTGTATCAAATGAGCCATGTTAGCTAGCAAGATAAGTCGTGAATGTACTAACTCTGTGGTAAGCTGTCCATCTGGCCCCTCCGGTGTGGGTCTCTTCTTCCAGTTTATCTTGGGTATATAGAAAACCATTTGCAGCACAGCTGGATGAATAAGGTGAGGAAAGGCCTCTGTGCGGGAGAAGCACTCTGCGTTTTCCTGTGATAAGTCGTCCTGTGTGAACTCCCACTCCTTGCAGCATACACTCTCCTCTGTATCCATTGGTGTACAACATTGACAAGCACACCACCAGGTCGACGATGTCCTTGGCCTTGGAGCTGCCGCATCTGCTTGCTCCGCTCTCTGCGCCTCTCTCTCCAATCTCTCGTTCTCCATCGCAAGAAGCTCCTCGTCCGTGTACTCCGGTTCGAACAAGTACGAGCCACCATCGTAATCAAAAGGATCATCGTTGAAGTAATCGACATTCTCTTCAACATCAGACATAGACTTTACACGCCTTCACGCTTTGATCAACACTGACTAGTGCTTGGTATGCTATGCGCAAGCTATGGTCACGCAAGCTACGAACATGCGCAGAAGGGCTTATTTTTGTGTGTGAAGAGGAATAGACTCATAACAGGCTGTTGTTACACTCGTAATGTTGGCTATGGACAGGAAAACAAAATTGTGGAATATCAGACATTTTTTTGGCTACATTTTTTTGGCCTTCTCTGCCTGTGAGGGATTAGCAGATGCTCGACAGATCGACTTCTTTGGACTCCCGGAAGCCAGAGATGTAAACAAACGGTATGTGGCTGCTTGCTAGAAAATACTGGATTAAATACTTTCTGAGTCGAACTTGTCACAGGAATGAGTTGTAAGGTGACTAATGATAATGCATATATTTTGTGGAGAGTTTTGGAGCATGTAGAGAGGTCATAAATATTGTTTATAAGTCTGACCCAATGGGTTAGCTGTCTGGGCTAACTTTCCGCTTGAGAACAGCTGTACGGTTTGACCGAAATTTGTCGCGTCTTCGGGATTGACCTGTCTTGGGTAGCTTGTGCAATAGAGATTCAGTTAAAAATGACCGAAGTTGCCCTTTAATGTTAATAACAAATCCACAGGGGAAAATCTCATTACCAGTGACCTCAGAATATAACTTGGCAGCTTTAACTCAATTCCTCTTTTCGTGTCTTTGGTCTGGACTGCTTTTTTCTTCAACACAGAGACAAGACATTCAAAATCCCCACGCCGGGAACAGATACGTTTGAAATTTGAGGCAGTCAGCCGCTGAGATCTCACTTCATACCAAACTGTGCTATTGTTTTGGAGCCTTTCCTCCTCTAATTGCAGTGCTTCCTCTGTGTTAATCTTGAATGCATCAAATACTTGTGACAAATCTTTGGGCAAAACAAATGAATAATTGTGTGGCTGTGCAGGGAATTCAAAGGCGGTTAGGTTGTTCGAGAGATCAGGGGTGGTTAGGGTCTGATAGGTGAGGGCTGAACCAAAGGGAAGATTTCCAAATTCAGTGGGGATGTACTTCACATATTGTAAATTGTGTTCTCCAGCAGTCTGACCATCTGGCAGTTGCTTCCAATTGACTTCAAGTTTTGCAATAGTGAATTGGAAAAGGACTCACAGGGTAGCGGTAAAGGGATAGGAGAGTACAGCTTTGGTAGCCTGGCAGTGCCATCCTACATACTTACGTTAAAATGAATTTTACCTCCGTACGAGTCTGGACTAGAGCGTCTACTTCGCTTCGCTCACGGTTTAGCCAATCAGCACACAGTTTAGTGCGATGTGTCTTAACTTTTCTGAACACGTTCGTTATTCTCCCCCCTACTTTCGAATTACCTTTACAAATTGGTACATGACATTAACATTCATGATCTTGAGGACTTATTGCCGCTACTATGTAAAAATAAATTCGAATTAGCTAGCGATCTGTTACTGCTGAATGCGGAAGTGAGAGCCAGGTGAGAACGGAAACATGTTTCCATCGCATTGTTCCAGACTGTGACGGAGTCAACAGTCGGCTTATTAGTCAGGCTACAGCTTTGGGCCTATGCCATAATCATTTTTTGTGATGAGTGTATGTCCTGTTAGGTTTAACTTTGGTAATATTTAGGAGAGTGACAGGCTTGGGCTCTATGCCTAACTCTCGAGAAGGGATGTGCCAAATTTGGGGTAAGGAGGTTTTACTTTTTGTAATGGGGACTGACTTGTATCCTCATTTACAGTAATGGGCAAGAGTATACAGGAGGCCAATAAGATGGGAGCAGTGGCCGAGACCTGCTTTGCAGCCACAGCTGGTTTGCTGAATTACCTGATCAATTTTGGACAATTCAACCTGAAAAAAAAAGCGAAATATTGCAACTTGTTTCTGCAAAGTCTTAATGCCCTGAATACAGTAGGCTAGGCTATGCTAATTTGATATCAGTAGCCTACTCTACCTGTATCCTGTAGGCTGGGTCATTTTTGCGCATACTGGGGTATGCCTTCGCCCTGACCGTGGCTTTACTCCCATCTTCCTCAACCCTGACTGACAGTAGAAGATAAGATAAGATAGTACTTCATTCATCCCGTAGGAAATTAAAGTAGGCTAATCCCGTTGGAAATTCAAGACATGACTTTCATTGGTAAGCAACTTCGCCTTTGTACAGTTAATCTCCGCGATAATAAAGCAATAAAAGAAAATAGCAAATAGGAAGGTAATGATCGCCATGACGTGGGTAAATATTAGGCCTATACTATTGTAAGACAATCTGATCAGTCAAGTGTAAGCTACTGTAGTGAGAGGACTTGTTACTGTTGCCTTTTAAGGCTAGCGCTCAAAGATAGCGTCAACGCATTAACAACAACAAATCTGTCAACTAAAGTAAAGTCTGACATTGCTTGCTGGTTTTAATAGCGTGGATCAAGGCCATACCACATAGCTTTACACAAGTTTACCAGTACCACCCAGTAGGACTACACAAGTTTATCAGTAGCCTACCACTCAGCTAATTATCGTCTTACCTTCAATATCGTGGATATAACCCTCTATCCAGTTACTGTATCCTTTTTCTAAAAATCCTTTTCGGGATGCCGACATCTTCATCTGCCCATTTATCAATAATGGTAAAGGTTAGAGCTGGTAGACTGGTGAGGTTTTTGGTCCACCTTGCCATACTGGATCAATCACGACGGGCTAATCACAAAATCAGCTGTCAGTTTTGACAGTTAGGGTTTCCCCAGAGGATTCCCACCCTGAGCATGACGTCATAGAAAGATGGCTGCCGAGTGATTATGGTAAATTACCTATATTTGATGGATACAGTATGGTGACATTTTGGGCAATAAAATCAGATTATGATGTCATAATGACGCCATTCCGTTCATAAATTATAATCCCTTGTCTGTGATTTGTATGCGCATACACTCCCTATGATGTTAAATGAAAAAAGTAGACATAGGAAGTTGTTACACCATATAATTCCTTTAAACTCATTTGTATTAAATGGCACCGTGACGTGCCCCCTATTCAGTACGGTCTGACTTGATATTTTACAGAATAAGACCTTCCTGGAGTATGCACAGGTAAATTAAGTCTTTAAATTTTTTTTTTTTTTTTTTTTTGCCCCGTCTCACACAACAGTGGCATGAACACACTTAAGAGTAGCACAGCACATTACCTAGACTTCTCCAATTACTTTCTGGACTGAATCAACCAGTATCCCTGTTTTTTCACGTTGTCGAATGTGGTTGATAAAAGCACGACAGAATGTGTTACAACGTAGACCAAATAGCAAAATATTTACGCTAACTGATGAGGGCAAGGACGTTTTGTTTTAATATGTCTGCATCTGTCAGTGTTAGTATAAACTTATTCCTAAACTGCTTTATAAGGGAGACTGGCCCAAGTAATTGATGGTTAAAAAATGAAAAAAAAAAAAAAAAAAATGGATTGAAGTGTCTGCTAAATGTAGATATGGTGACTGCTCTGCTAAAAGCAGATATTGTGAGTTCCCAGATATATTTTAGTAGTTCAGGAAACCAAGTGGAACAACAAATGAGGAAGAGAAACTAATTTAGTCTCAATCTATGCATCACTTGCATTTTTCAGTTCATTTCGTAGAATCTGCATAATGTGCCTATTAACAACTAAATGCTGAGAAATCAATAGACACAGTTTGGTTCATATGTGGCATGTAACAAGGAATTTTAAGTCATTCTCTCAATTACAACATATGGGTAGGCTAAGTCTTATAACAAGTATCTAATACAGCGATGTGGTCTATGTGTCACACAGGTCTACTAACCAGCCAGGCATAAAGCATTTCAGGATGTGTGAAAGCAGAAGAATGGGATTATACATTTTGTTTTGTTAAATAGGAGAGTCATGCATATGCAGTGACCTGCAACTCAATTTACATAGGGGGCTTACTTCAGCTGGGCCCAGGGGTTAAAAAGTGTGTGCGTTTGTCTCCTTCTAAATATTTTTCTTTGTTTGTGCCAACACAGAATTTGAGATTTCCCCCTCCTACTAAATCCCACTTTATCACTATCTGGGTCCAGACCAAGTCTATGGCCCGGATATATGAAAAGCGTCTCCTTTAACCAGTCATCAGAAATTCTGATCGGCCTCGGTCCTGCTTCCGTGCTGCTCCCAATGAGATTATTGCTTAGTTTACACATACCCGGGTCTTCAAGAATGCTTAGTTTACACATACCCGGGTCTTCAAGAAACCGCTTAGTTTACACATACCCGGGTCTTCAAGAATGCTTAGTTTACACATACCCGGGTCTTCAAGAAACCGCTTATATTCTCCTCCCCCAAGTAAGAAAACAATCGCATTTACACAAACATGAAAAACGGCTAAGAAAGGCGGTGACAATTAACAACCACGTCACAGTTTTGTCAAAGATCTTTCAAGGGAGCAACATAGTGGCAGATGGCCACAAATGTTTCGTCAATTTTTCTTTTAGTGAGTGTTCTATTCCCACTGGTTAAGGATTTCCCCATCTTTGTAATCAACCAATGTCTTAATGAGAAGGAGGGGTAATGCCTTTATTATCTGATCTGGTATTATGTTACCAGTGAGGTTTGACTCTAAGGAAGACGCACAGCGTTGAAACATCAGTCAGAATAAAGACATTTTAAAAAGATGATCCGAATGCTCTAGTCATCCCTGGGTGTAGTCTGAAATAAGTAGCCCAGCCTGGTTTTGATGGGTTAATGAATGTTTTCATAGGGTTACAGCCATGCAACTATCCTTCACCTTGTTATGAATAGAAATAGTTTTACTGTCACTCAGAACTGATTATAAAGGCACTCAGAGTATAGGCTACTGTCTACTTTATTGTCAGAGGAGGCATTGACAACATCCAGTGTTATGGGCCGCAATTCTCCCAACACTGTTCTGGAGTCATCAGACATATTCAACAGTGACCTTCCAGGGGCAGTAGTGGTGGTGGCGGTGTAGTGGCTAAAGGAGGATGGCTAGTATGCTAGTAATCCTGAAGTAACAACAAATTAATGTGATAGAGAGAGCATCGGTGTCAGAGCGTCAATAGAGATGCCTTTTAACTTTTATTAACACACTTTGATGTGTGCTACAGAATCCTTGGAGAGAGAGGGCGCTAAATCCCAAGATAATGGAGTGTAGACAGATGTGCGTAAAAGGGGCGTGAGGTGTTGCCACACACTATACATCAGTCAAATAAAGGGCAACGCCCACTAGCAATTCTTACGTGCATAAATAACATACAGTATTTACATATTGGTTACAAAAGTACATGCATGTCTAGGTACCTCACGCCCCTTTTTACGCACACCTGTCTACACTCCATTATCTAGGGCTTTACTGCCCTGTCTCTCCAAGGACTCTGATGAAGATGTAGCACACATTGAAACGTTAGTCGTTATGTTTTGCACCATTTAATAAAAGTTAAAACTTTCACATTGACTCGTCCTGCTCTGGTTTCACCAGACTGACTGCCACAGAAGCGCAAAGAACACTCCCCTTTGGTAATGACAAGTTACTTTCAAAGGCTCCAAAGTTTTGGAATAAAAGCATCTTCTGGGGACTTCTGGGTTCAGTGGGCTGGAGGCTGGAGCACCATAAATGTGAGGACCCGGGTTCAAGGTCATTTCCTGAGGTCATTTCCCGATCCTTCCCCATTTCTCTCTCTCCCTCTCATTTCCTGTCACTCTCACTCATACTGTGTTATTGATTAAAGGCAAAAGGTCCTTAAAAAAAGGCATTTTCTAAATGCAACTCTATCTTCTAAAATAGAGGCCTGGATTTCCCAGAAGTATTTCTGTTCAGGCCAAGCAGAACAAAAATAAGGAACATGAGGTAATTTCAGTTCAATGCAACCACTGAACGCATAAAACCGTGAAGATATTGAAGTTTGGTTCATTTCTGGCATTGCGAGGAAGCTGAATGATGTCTACTCAGTCTCAATATTTGGGTAAGTATTAATGTAAATGGAAGGCTTATGGTGACATTTTGCCAGGGTCATTATAATCTCAATGATATTGTAGAAAGAATTCTTAATAATTGCAATAATTTTTTATTTTTTCCATCAGTACAACTCCTTTGTGTTTCATCTTTGATAGGTAAGGCTATCTTCAATTTCAATCTTAACCATCGTATTTCATCATATCCGAAAACAGGGCTTAACATCTTTTTGAGTGAACCCGTATTTCATAGGCATTACTCCCCTCAGTTTAGGGTTAGGATGAGGGTTGAGGGGGTTAGGGTTAGTAATAGGGTTAAGATAGTGCCTTTTAGGCTGTGCTGCCTGGAAGGTGCCGTTTGGGGCAAGAAACACCACTAAGCAAAATTCTTCCACATGAAGCACAAAGCTGGATATAAGTGTGTGTAGCTTGGACTGGGTGAGGATTGAGAACTGTCTGTGATAGGTCTCATATACATTATCTTATTTTTCTTTATTCTTTAGTATTTATTTTTTGAGGTAGTGTTCCTGAAAATATAATCAAAATAGACAACACACTTCTGGATGGATTACCCCATAGCCACAATTACTTTGTATATAATAGGCCTATGTGTTACTCTGATATCGATATTGAAGAAAATTAATTAATAACAACGGAAGTAGGATCAACAGTGGCAGAGAAAGAGTCTTGGCCATAACTGTGTGCCACACAAACTATTTACAGACTGTAGTCTGGTCATTATTTGTTGTATGTGTATATTGCTGTTGCTTTTAGCAGGCGTCAGGGCCTTGTGTGGTCCAGAACTGGCCACTAAGATGACGATTGGAACCAGGGTCATGAGAGGACAAGATTGGAAGTGGGGAGATCAGGTACATGACCAGTGTATTGTGTGTGTGTCTGTAAGGAAAAGAGAAACAATGGCTGTCTCCTAAACTAAAAAAATACTACCAGACCGAGAGCAATTCAGGTGTCACGGGCGACAGAAGTAATTGACTTTGTATGGGGACGGGCGATTTCGGCAACAAAAGTGGCAAAACTTGAACGACTTGGGCGATAAAATAAAGTTAAACTTTGGTCAAGTTTATTTAATGAGCTATGATGCGGTTCGGCGACTACCAATCAGAATGTCGATTTACCAGTGAGACTCCAGTAGAGAAGCAGAATCCAAACGTTCGAATGCTAACGTCATGGCCAACTTTGCCGTTTCTGTTGCTGTGCTCATTTGATGTTTCTTGGGAGTCTCGGCAATTCTTGCCAATTTTTCGCTCTTTGTCTGAACGCACAGTAAGGAGGTGTTTGGTGGCAGCAAGGCATCATCTGAATTGAATAAATACATAAAATCCTGCCTTTAAAGGAATATTCCACCTCTTTATGAAAAATGGTTATTCACTCCCTTACCTGGAGTTACATATGTGGGTGAAAGCATTTTGGTCTCGGTGCATGCATTTTCCCTGTCCAGCAGCCCCAATTTTAGCTTTATTTTAGCTGTAGCTTAGCATAGGCGCTGTAATGTAAAGGTGCCAGATAGCAACTCTTTGGCTACTTTACTTTCCAGTGCCTCTGCTAAGCTAAAAATAAAATTGTGGTTGCCAGAATAGGAAAGCATATGCACTGAGACCAAAATGCTTTTACCCACATTATGTGACTCCAGGTAAGAGGGTGAATGACCAATTTTCATAAAGAGGTAGACTATTCCTTTAAAGCAGTGGTTCTCAAACTTTTTCTGTCATTCCCCACTTTGGAAGGCAGAGAATTTCCAGGCCTCACCTGGAAGTTTTAACTTGTGCACAATATCTCTGTGAGGAATACAGGACAGATGTTTTTGTCAGTTTTCATGTTACTAATTCAAAACCAGATTTCTCTCAAACCCCTCATCACAGCAACTAGCAAATAACGCAATTGGAAAGCTCAATTTACATATGTGCATATCTGACAAATAGCTGTGAATTCGGGGGGCGTGGTGCGGCCGATGGTCGTAAAGAGATGCCTCGCGCCCCACCTGTCATGTGTCTGCGCCCCACTAGTGGGGCCCGCCCCACAGTTTGAGAAACACTGCTTTAAAGGAACCTTACTTTCATATAATTTTGCAGGAAGCATAGATGTATGCCTTCAACATCCAACAGTCTACAGAATTATTTTGCCAAACATCCAACAGTCTACAGAATTATTTTGCCAAACATCCAACAGTCTACAGCATTATTTTGCCAAACATCCAACAGTCTACAGAATAATTTTGCCAAACATCCAACAGTCTACAGAATAATTTTGCCATGTGTCGATATCTTGCGTTTGTGTGTTGTGTTGATATCTTGCGTTTGTGTGTTGTGTTGATATCTTGTGTTCGTTTCAGGATGGTGTCCCACCTGGTCTGGGCAGTGTGATTGGTGAACTGAGTGAAAACGGCTGGATTCAGGTGAAGTGGGATGCGGGGCATGAAAACAGATACCGCATGGGCAAAGATGGCAAATACGACCTTAAGCTTGGCCCTGTGATGACGATTGGAACCAGGGTCATGAGAGGTCAAGACTGGAAGTGGGGAGATCAGGTACAGCACCAGCGCAGTGCAGTGCAGTTCAGTGTGTGTGTTGCAGTGTGTGTGTTTCAGAATGATGGTCAAACATATGATGGCTATAAATTCCTAGTCTGTGGACAAATAATGCCTGTGTGTGCAGTGGCGGCTCATTAAGGGCACTCATTTTTTTTCTGAACTGCCACGGTGTTTGTGTGTGTGTGTGTGTGTGTTTCAGGATGGCACCCCTCCTGGTCTTGGCAGTGTGATTAGTGAACTGGGTGAAAAAGGCTGGATTCGGGTGAGGTGGGATGCTGGCGGTGAAAATGCCTACCGCATGGGCAAAGATGGTAAATACGACCTCAAGCTCGCCGAGCCGCTGCCATCTACACCATGTCCGACACAGTTGGGCCCTATGGCCGTGTTTGCTCGAGAGTTGGCTGCCTTGATGACGCTTGGAACCAGGGTCATGAGAGGTCAAGACTGGAAGTATGGAGATCAGGTACATAACTAGACAGTGCAGTGCACATGCAGGGTTCCCACGGATCCTGGAAAACCTGAAATTTTAGAGATGGCCTTTCCAGTCATTGAAATCACCTGGAAATTGGCTAAAATGTTAAAATGTCCTGGAAAAATTCTGTACTGACCTGGAAAATTATAATTTCATTTCATTTAGACACCTTGCTGCTTTTAGATAAGCTGGGGAAATACATTTGTCTGGTTTGTATTTTTAAATAGAATAGTATAGTATTGTATTGTCTTCATCTGAAAATTGAGTTTCAGAATTGGAAGATATGAACTTCCTTACTTTTTATTGGTCACATGCTGGTTAAATTTTTTAACCTTAATCTACCTAACCTGACTCCGCCAGATGGACTTGCTCCCGCAATCCATCTGGGAACCATCCGTTGAAGAAGTTTTGGTTGTTAGTTTCGTTTTCGTTTGTTTAGCTTTGGCTGATTGGATAAGGCATCTGTCTATCACCACCTATTTTGGTGATAGACGGGCCAAATCAACCAATCAGATCAACGAAGCATATGACGTACTAACATACGTACATGTTTTTTAGACCCGCCTCTCGCTGCCCCACACCTCAACCCACCTTAAAGCCAACGCTGATTGGTTTGTTTGTTTGGCAACCTGCTGTTTGTTTGTTTGGCAACCTGCAAATTCGGACAATGAAATTTTCGAACAATGTGTATATTGGGACAAGCAAGAACTGATTTGTGTAGCCGGTGGTGGCCTCCGTTACACTCACCCTCCAAATCCTCTAACTCAGTTGCTTAGAGCGTCCATGGAAGTGGGTGATGAGGATTTACACATACTTCCGCCGAGCTAGCTGGCCTCCGTTACATTCGATTTTGGTGCTGATTCATGATCCAGAACATGATCTGGAATTTATTTTGTGTCTGTGACCACATTGCCTTTGCAGAGGTCTGCGCTCTCTGAGCACTTTTCTAGTTACCATCTTGAGCTGGCTTAGTGGCTAGATTGCCCATTTTTTTTTTTTTTTTTTTTGATAGTTTAGTTGGTTTGACCAAATGCTCATTCTAGCTCGTTTTACAAGTCCCCTCACTCACCTGCCATCTTGAAAATGTTATTTTAGCTGTAGACTTGCAAGTCATATTTCTATTAAAGCGAAGGTCGCGTTAATTCAAGGTTAGCCCTGTTGCACGCATCTGCTGAGTGCACTAGATAGTGAGTAGAAGAAAAGAATCTTGCCAAGGCAATGTAAATTCCAGATGGGGTTCTGGATCACCTATCGACACCAAAATTGAATCAGTTCTTGAGTACGTTTACATGTCCCAATATACAGGTAGCCCAAATTTTCCATCCTAAATAGTGCAGTACTTTTCAAATTATGTTGTACACAGACAGACACACAGACGCGGGCGAAAATACAACCTCCTTGACTTTGAACACAAACTCACAAGTGGACAACCAATTTCCATAGAGTCAATAGCACCTAATATCTTACTTTTGGTTTTGAATGTTGTATGATCCATTGACTCAATGTTTGCGTTCGGGCTATGTTATTTAAAATTCTTTAATTAAACTTGCTAACTAGTACAGTCAGCAAACTTGTACAACAGGGCTATGCTGGAATTAGGCCAAACCTTGACTTTAAAGACTGTCGTGACTTTTAGACTCTCATTCTAAACATGAATTTGCTCGCCACGCCTATCACCACTGGCCAGTCAGTCATACCTCTTTCTAATGCATATGTATAGCAATAAAGAAATTCTATTAGCATGTTGCTGTATCGTTGCTTCGAGAATTGGTGTATTGTTGTTCCGATAACATTAGCCTACACCTCGATCCGTGTCCTTGAATTTGAGGGGGAAAGCCTTGAAATGTCCTGGAAATGTCCTTAAATTTGATGTTGAAGAAAGAGTGGGAACCCTGACATGTATGTGTATGTCATGCAAGGCATTATTCTTTCTGTCCCTCTCACATATATTCGCCTCTCACATACATGTGTCATCTCACAAACATACACTCTCCTTTCATATACATGTATTTTCACTCAGTTTTACATCTCTCATATAAATATTACTCTCATGTATGCCTATGTACATTCTCCTCTCACATACATACAGTGAGGGTTTATTTTTCTGTAATAACTTATATTAGTAATTTCATGATAACAACTCATAACTACTCAAGTTACTGAATAATAACAGAAAAGTTACAGCCTAATTTTATATTATTATACTTAAGCAATATCAGTGGTGTTGATAGCAGGATATTGTGCCTGCGGCCGAACCACAGCTGGGGCGATATCCTGCTGACAACACTATAACCACGAATAGTTCCCCCGAAAAAAAAAAAAAAATAGTTCCCTACCTTGGAAGTGGAGCTGCCTTTACAATATGTCAAAAATAAGCAGATAGCAAATGGTTTAGATGAAGTGGATCTTTACTGAAGACTTTGAACTTTGAACACATACAACAAATAATTGCTACTCCATTAAATTACATTGTATATTGAATGGGATCCATTTATTATGATAGAAACATGATAACATCATGATAAACTGAACATGGATATTTTTTATATTAATTATTAAAGTAAATATCTAGTTCTCAAGGTTGTGCAAATACAATGCTAATTAGAACAGCCAATTTTTTTTTACCATGTTCAACAGCAATTTCTGTTCTATTCATGTCAATAGTGTGCAGGCAGGACAGAGGAAGTAAAGCTGAAAGGGGAAAGGTTGCCAAAATTGGTGTGACGGGCCTTTCGTTTTTTATTTTTGAAACAAAAGACAAAACGATAAATTGCTGATTTAGTGCAGTACAATTTTGTTTATTTTGACACCCCCTTTCATTTTTCCTTGTACTTACACAACACAACACACAGTGATTATTAGCTGTAAAGAGTCAGAAGTGTTCTGTTGCCAGATATTGTAAAGTGGTGTTTGGAATGCATCCAACCCGAAATTCAGAAGTAGTTTGACCGGACTTATAAAATATATATTTAAGTCGTTACCATTAAATATCATCAAAACAAAGTAATTCCTTATTACTGTTTTTTTTTTTTTGTTATTGATTTATTACCCCCAATACATAGCATTTATTGTTTAGAAATAACATGGAAATTATTCAGTAATTACTCAGTTATTATCCAGTCATACGTGTAGTTATGAGTTGTAATTACTAAGTTATTACCACAAAGCTACCCTCTTATTACTGATCTGTAATGTAAAGTGTCATCACATATTATTCTTCCACTTGTACCAATTTTCCCTTTCACATACATATATTCTCCTTTCATACATGCATGTTCATTTCACTCTTACATATCTTTCACACATATGCACATCATATGCATAAATTCTTCTTTCATTAAGCATGATCAATTTCACACTCACATATGCATTCTCCTTGCACAAATATTTGTGTAATAAGTGTGTGTGTGTGTGTGTGTGTGTGTTTATTCCATTTTTCAGGATGGCACCCCTCCTGGTCCAGGCCGTGTGATTGGTGAACTGGGTGACAGTGGCTTAATTTGGGTGAGGTGGGATGCTGGTGGTGAAAATGAGTACCGCATGGGTAAAGATGGCAAATACGACCTCCAGCTTGCAGAGCCATTCCCATCCACTCCACATCCATCACAATTATCTACTACACAGCCAGTGACAGAGGCCAACACCGGTGAGCATCATTACCTTAGTCAAACAATGTCTGCATTGAATTTTGAACAGTCGTTTTGTCATTTTGTAATCTGCAAATATTTTTTCATGTGTTCCATATGAAATAGAATGGTTGATGATTGCCACTGTCTTGCCGCTTGTCGCTTGCTTTCTGGCTCATTTAGAATGTCCCCTGCCTGCTTTTAGAATGGCTTAGAATTTTTACAATTTGCTTAAGCCAATCACAACGTTCTATCTGGACAGGGAGTTATTGGGCGGGCTTGGCGTTGTTCGAAACGGCTCAGTAGTTGCTGTGATTGATTGTAACTGTCGTAACCGAAGGTCTATCAGTCGTGGTCAGATTATACATTCTATGTTATAGTCTGGCTTGTCAGGCTAGTCATTTGCGCTTCACTGAAAAAAAAAAAAAAAATGATATATTCAAACAGTGAAATATCACTGGTAGTTCTTCTGACTTAAAGGGCAACTTCAACCACTTTTTCGGTCATTTGTAGTCATACACACTACAGTTCTGTGTTGTAAGATGTCTGTTGATGTTTCATAGTTTTGGTAGTGATCTATGGAGCATGTTAAAACATTAAGAATACAGTTCAAAATTCAGCCCCCATGGATTAGTTGTTAGTGCTTATTCTCTATTTTAGGAAACGGTTATATATGGTTGGACCAAAATGTCTTTCATCCTCTGTAGGCTATTGGCTAGTCCTGAGTAGCTTGAGCAATAGAGCTCTTGTTGAAATTGAACGAAGTTTCCTTTAATGCTTTAAGTTGAGGTCAAACTACAGTTATTTTACTCCACCAAAATATCAATTTCACCATACATTCAAGAGCTGGCTGTATTGGACCTTGAATCAGTTTAATCATGTGTTAATTATAGCCTGCTCTTTTCAACTGCGATGTCCTACGGCGGATTAATAGTATTGTGTCGTCTGATATGAGTCAGATTTGAGCTCTCTGATTTTGAAGGAAGCTAGCAAGTAACCACTGAAACAAGCAAGGAACTTTGGAGATACCATATGAAAGCCTTAGGTAAGTGAATGCTTTCATTTGGAGATTTGGACATTAAACTGAATTATTTCATTTATTTTGATAATTTAATGTGCTATCATCAACATGTTAGCGTGGTGTAACAGCAGTAGACAAAGCTAGACTACCTCAGAGCCACTGTGACATTTAGTCTAGCATTTGACTTTCAAATGAAGGTCAAATATAACAATGAAGTTGGTTTGAAGAGCTGCAAACCGCATTTTCAATCTTTTCCCCAGCCGAAGAGATGTGTAGCCTATATAATTTCTTTGTAAGGAGACGTTAGCCCATTGCTAGTAGCCTACTCCTAAACAACGCTAGTTAGCGAGGATTAGTTTACTTACTAGCTAGTTAGCTAGTATTATTCTGAATTCCATTGTCCATCGGTAGTCAGCATGGGCGGAGCCAGAGATGCCCCCCACCCCTCCCCCAAATTTAATTTGTTATTGATGGATTGACATTTCAGTTCACATGCCTTATAGTGGGGCTGTTAAGCATAAGAATTGTGCAGGGGGTGGCAATCTACCACGTCCACTCAGAAGACGAGGAGGCTCCAGCTGTGCATGCTCTGACAGGACAGCATCTTTGACAAAGATACACCTGTTTTTAATGCCAGGCATAGAAATATCATGTCTCAGGGGTCAATGACCTCTAGCTGACCCCAGGGGTCAAACTGAGAAGGCTTCCACACCTTAAATCAAAGCTTATGTCATCAAGAACAAACCCTGAAATTGTCATGCTTCTTTCATTTTGTGCACAATTCTTATGATAATAAGAGCTAAACAGCCCCACTATTAGTAAGAAGCGCTATTTTTGAGCTGGAGAGTACTAATAGTTCATGCAGCAGTTGAGTCAGCCTGAGGAAATGGAGAGTTTGTGAAAATATCACAGTGTGAAGCACATCTTTGCTATAATTAAAGTACCCTATAATCAGAATTTTCACCTGGTGTGATTTGCTAGTGGATGTGACAACAGCTCGCAAGTAAATCAGTTTTGAAAATCGGCTAGCAAATGTGATTGATTCTTGACCACGTTTTCAAAACTTTAAGTACAGTTAACACATCATGTTTCTTTTGTAGCTATACAATTCATACATTTCTTGCTGTTTTCACACAAAATGACTGCATTTGTAAAATGCTTATATATTCTTTACATGTAGGATGGCCAGTGCACCAAAATGATGTATGTTTTACGTCTTATTTGCAATGCTTAACACAGCGTGCCAAAAATGGGAATCTAGTGACCAAAACCTTATAGTAGTTTGGCAGTAGAACAATGGTTCAATATGATACATTTTGAATGAATAGGCCTACAGAAAAGATAACAGGGGAAAAATAACTATGCAGAAGGGGAACAAGGAGAAAGGAAGAAAGAAGACAAACCATTCTCAATTTCAACTTACTGGCTATATTAACCAATTTTCCAGATCCTCCCAGAACCATCCCCCATGTTTTTTTTTTACTGTAACATGTAAACTAATCCTCCACTACATTCTACTTCCACACCAAACAACTTACTGAACTACCCTAAATGCCATTTGAAAAGCCAAGCGTGAGTCTTTCCTTTTTGATGCGCTGTGCGTTGATATCATTTAGGACTTGAGATGCATACAATTGGAAGGTAGTTTATCACACACTCACATGGTTTTCCTCACGCTAACTTTTCATGTCTAATTTGGCTTATAGCCTATATTGTAAAAAGATGAAGAATGAGTGTTTACATTTTTATGCCTACATGATGACTGGGATATCAATGATGCGCAGGTGGTGTACAGAGAGCTGGGATTGGATGCAGCCTGTGCTCCTACAGGAGCCCACTTTGTCCCAAGGACTGGGCAGATCTGGTTGGATGAGGTCTGCTGCTCTGGTGCTGAGAAATCTCCTCTCCATAATGGCTTTGGAATACAAGTACATGCATGTGAGGTGAAGATTCTGGAGTGGTGTGCTCAGGTTAGTGCATGGCAACATACTGTGTACAATGTAAGGAATAACGGCCGCTGAGGTGTCCTAATATAAGGAAACAATGGACGAGGATCATTAATTTCTCTGCCAGTTGCCCATTGTCTTGCGCCATTATTACAAATGTGGTGTCACAAATGTGTAAAATAAACATAATTTAGGCTGGGTGTAATGGGTGGTAATTAAATTATTGCATGCATCACAGAAGGTTTTATCATCCTCCAGTGTCCCTGTCACAGCCAATCATCTCTCTCAGTGCCCCAGAGGAAGAGCTGGTCTTGGGGCCTCACATCAACCAGATCCCCTGGGGCCAGGAAATTCAGCTGCACCTCTTGTGACAATAAGAGGTTCAGCAACAGTAGTTTTGTGTTTAATCAAATAATTATGAATATCTCTTTTTTACCCGATGCTTTTTTTCAGCTCTGACATGGGTGGAATGGACTCACCCCATTTTGTCTGCATATCCCTTTGCATTCCATGGAGTAACTTTCGGGCTGTTTGTCCTGCTGGGTCAATGCTAGTGTGGAAGATAAAGACATAGTGTTTCTCAAAGTCGAGAATGCTTCCTAGGTAGCACACTGTCCTTGGAGGTAGTACACTTCAAAAATGAGGCTCCATCAGTGCATTCTTGAAAAATTTATGAACAAAGGTGGAACAAAATGTGGAATGCTGGAAAAAGCTAGCCTGATTGCCATCGACTTTCAAAGCTCTACGAGACTTTGGTCTGACCAAGAGCCCGTATAACAACGTTTCTGAAAACGCATGGTTGACCCGCCTCCCTAAAATGCCTCGGTTTGCTACTGGTCGATGTTAGAAAATGCTGTGCCGAAGCCAAACCAATCACACCACTCTTTACTCTGACGTATGTGACGCGAAGGGAATTGCTTGAACAGGACTGAGAGCCGTTGGAGCTGCTCAAAGTTGATTGGTTCTCGACCAAGAGGGGGCAGTTTCCCCGTGTAGGGGAATTCAAGAATCCTGCCCGATCAGCAGCTGGCCAGACCAGCGACAGCAATGCCGAAGGTGTTACGTCACTGGGAGGGCGTGCCAGGCTAGGAAAAAGCAGCCTTAAGCATGCTTCCTCGACGTTGAGAAACACTCCTAGACTAATAGCCACTCTGCTGGTTATGTTCATTAGAATGCATCTCATTTCACGTATGTGTTTTACACAAGCTTTTTTTGTTTAATCAAATGTGGATGGAATAAAGATAATAAGAGTATAGAAATCATAATATGTGTTTGTGTGTCACCCACTTTTTTTATTTGTCCAGCAAATACTGTTCTATTTGCATATACTGTGGTTTACAGTGCATTGAAAACGTAACACCTGTATCATTTTAGGGGATCTGTCTCCAATTTCTAATTCCTGTTTCCAGCCACAAAAAAAGAGCAGGCACACACTTTAAAGGAAAATACCGGAGCAAGTTTTAAGCATAGCCCTGCTGCACAACAGCCTGGCAAATGCCAAACTGAAATCACAAGTGATAGTGGAAGCATCATTTACAATTGTCCATAGCCGTTTATTGGGCACTACGAATGTCTATCATAGCGTCTGTACATACCTCGGAGCCAATACAATGACTATATTATATTAATATAGTCAATAAAATGACTATATTAATTATATCATAGACTATATTAATTTTTGTGTTGAAAAGGTCTGTACATTGTTTTGCTAACAACAAAGCGTGGATTAACCCTAAAATCAAGGCTTTACTCAAAAAGAAAAAGAGTGCCTTTAGATCTGGAAATAGAGACAAACTGAGGGAGATACAAAGGGAGTTGAGGAGGGAGATCAGAGAGGGGAAGAATACTTACAAGAAGAAAAAAAAATGGAGGATCAGCTTCAATGTCTGTGGGGTCTGGAAGGGACTTCCAGCTTCAAGCTACAACTAGCAAGCGGTCTTCTCCGGCCTGCACAAAGGTGTCAAAATTATTCTCCCCGGCAAACGGTCAAACTTTTTATGATGTTGCAATATAGTTGTGGTCCTTATCACTCCGGATTTCTCCTTTAAAAGCCAAAGAAAACCACTGAATGCATGGTATGGGGTAGAGCAGTGGGTCTCAAAGTGTGGTCCGGGGACAACTGGTGGTCCGCGAGCGAGCTCAAGTGGCCCGCCAGAGGATTTCCAAAAAACAATATGTGAATTTAGTTTATGTTTCTTACTAACATTATTTGAAGGCAAAAGATGAATTGTTCACTGAATACTAAGAGGCAGCCCTGCAATTTGTTAAAAACTTCAGGCTATCTGGATTTGAAGTGCATAGAAAAGCCTTTTAAAAAATGCTTTAAAGGATAAAGGATAGCACAATGTGAGGGGCACAAGGGCAGGTGGTCCCTGAAAAAAAAAATTGGGGGGGCAAAGTGGTCCTCGGTCTGAAAAGTTTGAGAAACCCTGTACTGGGGTAGGGCAATGTAAGGCCCTTCACAGTCCTATAGAGGGCAGCACTGTGACACTCTGTTTTCAGTCATGATCTGGGAGTACATGTCGTTATTGTTGTTAATTACATTGAGAGTGCATCCTTGATTAGCATTAAAGTTTGAAGACAATAACACTCGTCGTCAAAACAATGTCAGTGACACACACTGTAAGAGGAAGGTAGCAGACTGCAAAATGACTAATTAATGATAGATTATCAGCTGAAGTGTGATAATGTGGATGACTACATTGTTTAGCTACAGAAAATTAAACAGGTCAACTCCCTTCTCTATCAAAAGCGGATACTGATAAAAGATCATTTAAATTGTGCAGGAGTGACCGGGCAACAGGTCAAACACAATACAACACAACTTATAATGCCAGGTGTCTGCTGAAGTGTAGGCTACAAAATACATGGGTTTCCTGAATATGACAGTCCACAGACAGATCTGGTCAACAAAGCATTCAGCTGATTCCACACCTGTGAACAATAGTGAATGTACTGCCGGGCCAATAAGAGCAACAGCTGATTGATGTGTGTGTGTGTGTGTGTGTGTGTGTGTGTGTGTGAGAGAGAGGCCCAACCTCATCTACTGTTGAGCCAGTAAACACGCTAGCAAGGGTGAATAATAAAGAATCAAGCTACTTACTGTAGCTAGACTCAGAAGGGTGTTCTGTCTTTATACAGTACATGATTCTATATTCTATAAACACACACACACACACACGTTACTTACAGGCTTACTGAGAGAATGCCATCACTTTTGCATGCTTTCATGTCATGCAGAGTATTTCAATGCATGTGACAATACTTAGCACTATTTGTATCCTTCAGGAGCGCAATAATTAAGTCAGACTCAGAGTGGAAATGTCATATTTTAATATCAAATGTATCTTACACAATCACTAGGAAGGCACACTCAGCTCTTGTCATTTGTCCCACAACAAAACAAACAAACAAACAAACATAGATCTATATGAATACATGTACTGAATACAGTACTGAAGGCTGAATTTTGAGGTGTCTCCTTAGAGAGGCGGCAATATTCTTCACTTAACACACTGTCCAGAATCAAAACAGCAAGTAAAAAAAACCAAACAAACAAAAAAACCAAACATAAACTGATACTAGCACAGGACCAGATGAGCTGAAGGATTTTGGTTTGCATGTAATGTGTCTGGATTTAGGTCTGTGCATGCAGGGGTCTTTCAAGCACAGCCTGAATGTGCTGAAGCAGCTTGACGCAGTAGACTGGACATCGCTGTTTGTCCCTCGCCGCCTCCACTTCCTTCTGCACCAGCGTGGGGTGGATGGTACTTCCTGCTTTTAACACCTCTGTAAAAGACAGGGCTCATCGTCAAGTTCACAGCCTACACAATTTTAAGTTGAGGAAAACCTGCAACGGCCCTCCCAACCCCCACCCCCACCCCCGCCCCTCAAAAACTTGATATTCATTGACATAAGAAGAACATGGGCATAATAATGTTTAGATATATTGTACAATTGTTCAGTTAAAAAGATAAAGACACAGTAACAGGAAATGTAGTAATTTATTCCTAAAAATCAACTCCTCCGCCATGAATACTATTTCCTTCAGCTGAATGGTTGCCAAATAACCACAAACGCAGCCAAAGGAACTTTTGAGTGGTGCAAACGGATTTGCTCAAACGCCTAGCAATAGTACGCCTAGCAATAAGCCATAGGTTATATATACTCAGACATCGGTGGTGTGGAGTCAATCACAGCACTCTAGGTTGAATTCAGACATTATTGTGTTTAGCCAATCACAACTCTCTACATACATAAATAAAGATTATTATCATTATTATTATCATTATATATTATCCCTCCTCCAGCAGCAACAGCACCTCTGCATCCATCCACCTTCCATGGCATTCACCTTTTTCACCTGGCCGCCATGTTCTGAACGAAAACGAGGCTCGGGTGGTAAAACTAGAGGAAGTGCCGATGAAACGTTAATTTAATTCAATTCAATTCTTTATTTGTAGATCGCTCAAATACAGTGCATTATCTCGCGGCGCTTTACAGGCAGTATGGGAAGCATCCATGAGAAACAGGGGCAAGGAAAAACTCCCTCGCTTTATAAATATAATAATAAATAATTTCTCACAGATGCCAGACATAAAATCTACTGCTGGTCCCCTCTCTTACTGTTGGTGAGGTGGAAAGTTGGGCAGATGAGGGGCATCCCATCCCCAGAAGCTACTTCTGGGGAAGTTTTACCACCCAAGCCTCGTTCTAATGCCTCATAGTGACGTAGGTGAAAAGGTGAATGAGTAGCTCCAACTGCAGTCAGTGGAGTCGCCACTAGAGGTCAGAAGAGCACTAGGGAGTCTCTGACTCAAGCAGAGACTTCAGACCCAATCACAATTCAGGATCTTTATGCAGGACCAAGGATGAAATCTAAACATCCAGTATCACCTTTTCCAAAACCGCTCGCAAGACAGAGATTTCCCTTTGTGGACGTGTTTTGTAGAGGTGCAGGACCTGGAATCATGACATCAGATATAGCAGTGCTTTTTAATGATTTGTGATACTAAGGACAGTCTGTTTATTAATGTATTGTTTTATTATTATTGTTTGTTTGTCTAACTAAAGCTCTGAAAGTAAATGTAATGGGAACTGTGCATTTCATTGGTTTAGAAGGGAAAATTCATTAGAATCATTGGCTTCATGGGCATCTCTCTCTCGCTGTCTCTCTCTCTCTCTTACACTTGCACTCATGCACGTGCTTGTATGTGCACGCGCACACACACACACACACACACACACACACACACACACGTCCTGAGTGCTCCTGTGGGGGTTAATGCCAACAAATGTGTTCTTCCTGCCAACAGGGGAATTCTAATGTCTTGTGTAGCTCACTGCTGTCTTCTCTTCCTCTTCTTTTTTTTCTCTCTTTTTTTTTTCTTTGATCGAGTGCCATCAAACAATACAGAACAAAGACGATCTGTGCAAAGAGCCACCCCAGAATTTTCCCAGTGGGTGTGGATGTGGGACGTCTGTGTGTGTGTGTGTGCGTGTGTGTCTATGTGTGTGTGTGTGTGTATGTGTGTGTTGGAAAGGGGCGGTCACACGTGTGTGTAGGGCAGAGGGTCTTGGCAGAGCCTTCAAGAGCGAATGGCACTACGGGAGTTATGGCAGAGCAGAAAGAAGAGTAAGGTGGTTATCCGTCATCCTGTCAGGCTAGTTGCTGACATCAAATGCTCCTGAGGGCACCAACGCACGCACGCATGCATTACACACACAGACACACACACACACAATCACACACACACACACACACACACACAATCACACACACACACAATAACACACACACACACACACACACAATCACACACACAGGTGCGCGCGCACACACACACACACACACACACACACACTCACTCTCGCATCAGGTGCTCCAGAAGGGTGTTTGAAATTCAAGAAGCATTAAAAAAAAACAGTGGGAAATCAAGGAGAAATAAGCTTCAAAAGGCCAGATGTGCAGACAAATACAGACACAAATACACACACACACACACACACACACACACACACACACACACACACACACACACACACACACACACACACACACAGAGGAGTCGAGTACCAGTGGGTGGAAAATGATGTGTACACTCAGTACCAGCTATCACTCAGCACATGGTGAGCTCATCTTATGATCACACACACACACACACACACACACACACACACACACACACACACACACACAGCTCCCACTCCCACACACAAATCTTGCCATGAAGTTGTTTCCCAGGCGCGATATAACATGCAGCCCTCAGGAGTTATGAGGCAGGTGACTCTAGTCAAGGTTAGAGAGCCCGGAGCCCCCGCCCCCTCATCAGCCATCCCAAATCCACCTGAATGACTGACCATTACAGCTACTACCAGAGTCCACCGGTTTATAAGATCATTCACTCACTCACACCCACACACACACACACACACACACACACACACACACACACACACACACACACACACACAAAACAGTGACTCACACAAGCATGTACACACCCACGTGCAGCTGCAATCTTCAGCTGAGCATGCCCACTCGTGTACTCGTGCACACCACACACACACACACACACACACACACACACACACACACACACACACACAGTTCTGAATCACACTAATGGACTCATCAGTAGACCCAGGGTCACCCTGAAGAAGACACACAAACAGACACCAGTCTGCTTGCACGACTTCCATTAGGTGTGAAACTACCACACTGGTCTTCTGCATGTGTTACTCGTCTTCTGCATCACCATACTGGTCTTCTGCATCTCCATACTGGTCTTCTGCATCACCATACTGGTCTTCTGCATCACCATACTGGTCTTCTGCGTCTCCATACTGGTCTTCTGCATCTCCATACTGGTCTTCTGCATCTCCATACTGGTCTTCTGCATGTGTTAAGACCAATTTAGAGTGATGATCCATGATGACACAAGACCTTTTAAGAGAGAAGCTGTGGCTGTCTGAATCAAGCATTGCATGTCATCGTAATTGTCAACATGTCTTCTGTGCCTGCATACTGGTGACAGTGTGGTCCTCCACAAAGCTTACCCATCAACTGGAGAAATTAAATACTTTATCTGATTGGCTAACAGGTTGTGTGCTAGCCTAGAAATCCACACGTACCCTAGCGGCGGCAAATTCATTTGCTCAGCCTGTGCGTCTAGTAGCAAGCCATAGGGAATTTTGTTGGATGACGTCGTTGGCGACATCTAAATCACAACACTCTATGTATTTAGGGCGGCTTTCCCGATCTTGTTTGTTCCTGCGATTGGCCATAGGCTATCCTGTTGCGTCCAGAAGCCATAGGCCATCCTGTTGCGTCCAGAAGCCATAGGCTATCCTGTTGCGTCCAGAAGCAGTTCGAAAGATAGCTGTGTTGTTCAGCTCACGTTTGAGTTCGGTCTATCTCTTGATGCCAGACTATACATTTCAATGATACAGGATGGCCTGCCAGGCTAGGTGTGTACTTTTTCTGCACAACATGCAGGGATTGACTGTTTAAATTAGACGGCACATCTATACAGTTGAGCCTGTTTCCCAAAAGCATTGTTGCTAACCAATGAGAAATTGCATTGCAACCAACATAGTAGCTAAATTAGTTAGCAGCTATGCTTTTGGGAAACGCACCCCTGGGTGAAAAACCTTAAACAGTACCCTGATAGGGTTACAACCATAGTGAACGGTGTTTGAACTTGACAACAACAATAGAATTGGCTGTTCTTTATGCAAACAAAGTGGGCTCTCATACACAGAAAGATAAAAGATAGTTGAAAAGTTCATATTGTGACGTAATGCACTAATCCAGACCATAATTACTCGTGTTCCATTGAAACATATTATGTTTCTCTATTTTGGGTAATATAGCCTTATCTTTGCATATACTGACAGGATGCATCCGAGGAAAAAAAAACAACAACAACAAAAAAAAAAAAAAAAAAAAAACAAAAAAACTTAACCCATTTTTTTTTTTTCTTTCTTTCAGGGCACTACTTCCAGTGGTTTAGTAAAGCAATTGTGCATTGTGTTGTTTGGGATGCTGCTCTTTGATCTGTGATACTTCTGTGCATTGTCAAATTAACTGTGTGTGTCATTTAGTCAAGCACAATATAAGATCTGATAAGAGCTGATAGCTCACATATTCACACACACACACATACACACACACACACACACACATACATATAATGTACACGACAGCCAAAATTCCTCTCTCTCGAACACAAACACAGACAGACACAGACACAGACACACACACACACACAGACACACACACAACAAAGGCAGGATGATGAGGCATGAGTCATTCAGACTGTCAACCTTTCCACCACAACAAACGAAGGGAAAGCCCGCTTCTGTAAGGAGGCCTCTCCCTCCATCTCTACTTCTATCTGCTTCCCTTTCTCTCTCCCTCTACCTCTATCTCTACTTCTCTTTCTCTCCCTCTGTTTCTCTCTCTCTCTCCCTCCTCTCTCTCTACTCTCTCTCTGCTTCTCTCTCTCTTCCCTCTGTTTCTCTCTCTCTCCCTCTATCTGTACTTCTCTCTGCTTCTCTCTCTCCCTCTATCTGTACTTCTTTCT
>JAODXP020000015.1:2911332-2913832 GCA_027497455.2 Sardinella longiceps
CCACGCAGGCACATGGACAGAGAGAGCAGTTGTTCAAACGTATGGTTTAACGTTGCTGGAGTTGCTCGTATGCTTTTTATACAACTATGTATGCAGCTATTTAAATAAATACAGCAGATCCATTTGCAGAAACTTGCAATTATCGGCTTTAAAAATCGGTCCAAAAAAATTGGCAGCATGAATCGGCCATCGGCTAACTCTGACTTCCATATATCGGTATCGGTATCGGCATCTGTCATGAAAAAAAACCATATCGGTTGATTTCGCTGCTAGACTATACATTTTGATCTCAGATTATATATTCTAATCTCATGTCCTCAATCTTGTCCCATCCCATCCCAGCTCATATCTGCCCATTCTCTTGACTCACCGAAAGCGTTCTCCTGCACCTTGGGGTCTGGGTCGTCCAGGTAGAGCATGACCTGCTGAAACAGGAAGTCCAGGTGAGGCTGGTAGCCCTGGGAGTTGTAGTTTTCACCCAGAGAGGAGAGCCACACGCCCAGAGTCTTCAGGGCCGAAACACGCACCTCCTCACTGCTGTCATCCACACGCTTCAGCAACTCTGTGTGAAAAGACACACACACACCACACACACACACACAGACACACACACGGCATTGGAAATCACTTTAACAAATAAGATGTTGAAATATCTATGCATTATGATAACAAAATATTACACTAGATAGATACTTTATTGATCCCCAAGGGGAAATGTCCACTGTCCACTGTCCACATGTCCTGTGTGTGTGTGTGTGTGTGTGTGTGTGTGTGTGTAGGGTCGGGTATCCATAACCAGTTCCGTCTCAGAACCGGTACAAAATTAGCGATTCCATCGACATTGTACGCCTCCAACGTTTTAAATTGTTCTTATCGATTCTCTCATTTCTCTGCCCGCACGTCGCGGTGTATTTGCATCATGCGCTAACTGCAATTTCCACATTAACTCCGTGTTTCACATAGCACATTGAGGAGACAGAGACACGTATACCTGTAGCTGTTTTCTAACTTTCAGCAGTGCGCCCTCGAGACTCCTCCAGTCATGTACGCATTCTCTCTCTCTCTCTTTCCCTCTCTCACACACACAAGTGTGTGCTGAGGCGCGCCTCGGAGTGCGTCACTCAGCTGACTTGCAAAGAATAAACACAAGCACGTCAACTAAGTGTTGCTCTGATGTATGAAAACCGAGTTTCTACAGCTGTTATAAGTTTTATTATTAAAATGACCATAAAGGTAAAGTAATTTACTGTAGGCTTTAATGAGCAGCCTACAAATATTTAATCTGAATGGTTCCTGTTAGCGGACTTAGCTCATGATGTGGCTTTCATTAATGTAGCGGCCTGACGTTGGGCTACTCACCAAAAGGATAGGCTAAAAAAAAAAGCTTATTGCAAGACACAGCTCTCCTATAATGCAATGAAGTTTCTGCTCAAGTTATTTATGAATATTTATTGAAAATGATGAAAAAGAAAGCATGACCAACATCTGCAGCAGGATACTGATTTCACACCTTGTAGCCTACAAAAACAAAAGTTTATTTCACCGAAGTCATGTGACATTACACACGACAAGCAAACCTAAAAAAGCCTTCAAAATATCACTAGCACATAGCCTAGGCTCCTTGTTTATTTCACATTATCGTAAATAACAATGTATTGTATCAACAGCTAAATGCTATTTTGTTTTGATTTTTTTTTAAAGGCTGATGATAATCATTTAAGTATAGAGTATAGAGTATAAAGACTATAAGAGTATCGATAAAGAATTGGATTGATAGGCAGAATCGATGAAGGCATTGATATTGATCAAATCTTATCAATACCCATCCCGTGTGTGTGTGTGTGTGTGTGTGTGTGTGTGTGTGTGTGTGTGTGTGTGTGTGTGTTTAACATACCAGAGTAGATCTTGTTGAGAATGTGTAACTGCAGTTTGAGTCTCGTGAGTGTATGTGTGTCTCTGCATGTGTGTGTGTGTGTGTGTGTGTGTGTGTGTGTGTGCCATACCTGGGTAAATCTTGTTAAGTGTGTCTGGCTGCAGGTCCTGTGTGGTGAGTTTGAGCAGTGTGCTAATGCTCTGGCAGGCCAGGATGCGACACATCTGGGAGTCTTCCTCCAGCGAAGACACCAGCAGAGGAGTCAGCCTCTCCTCAAACGACAGCAGCTACAACACACACACACACACACACACACACACACACACACACACACAGACACACACACACAGACACACACACACACACACAGACACACACACACACACACACAGACACACACACACAGACATGCGCACACACACACACAGACACACACAGACACACACACACACACAGACACACACACACACACACACACAAGTATGCAAACACACAGACACACAATGTTATCACATGTATCACTGTATACACAAAGCTCTCCAGCAGTTTTTAAAACCTACTCTTTAAACTTGTTTTGGTGAGAGTTAGTGGTCCTGAAAGACCAGCGTTTCAGAAACGCACACACAC
>JAODXP020000015.1:2936332-2939444 GCA_027497455.2 Sardinella longiceps
TAGAGAGAGAATGTGTGTACGTGTGTGTGTCTGTCTCTCTCTCTCTCTACTGTATGTGTGTGTGTGTGTGTGTGTGTGTGTGTGTGTGTGTGTGTGTGTGCAAATGAAATCACCAATAGTTATAAACCAGTAAGGTGTGCCAGCTCTGCATAGACAAGCTAAACTATTCAAGGATCTGACATAAGGTACTCAGCATGTAGGCAGGGTTATAGGATCCATTTGATCCTTTTTTTCACATGTGCAATATAACATGATAGGGCATGACACTAAGCAACACACACACACACACACACACACACACACACACACACACACTTGCTAGTGTTTTCTTATCCCCCTCCATCGGATCTGAAGTCCCACTCCAAACCTACAATTTCTTGGGCTAACACTAAGTAAGTAGGTAATTGCGCTGTTCCCCTGGCTTGTGCGCAAGCTTTGAACTCAGTAGACTCACTGAATTCCTTTACAGAGTCTGCCAGATCCACAACACACACACACACACACACACACACACACACACACACTTAATACCAAAAGAGACATGACACACACACTTAATACTAAAAGAGACATGACAAAAGAAAAAAAAAAAAAAAAATGAAATGATGAATGAAAAGATGGAAAATAAAAAAAAGCAAGGACGAGTATGATTATAGCCCTCCTGTCCAAAGGCGACCAATGGGATGCCCACAGCACAGGGACGGCAATCCGCAGGCCAGGAGGGGGATTGTGGGTAATGAAGGGGTTGCAATGGATGGTGGGTAATGATGAGGCCTCGGCAGATGCCTTGGGGGTGACGATGACTAATGGCTGAGGATAGATGAGCACTGGGCCTCATCCACCACTGACTGTCTTCTTAAAGTATAAGTCCGGAGTAAGTTTAAGCATAGCCCTGGTGCACGAGCCTTCTAACAGCAATATATTTCGCATGAAATGAAAGAATTTCGAACAGCATAGACCTAATGCGAACGCGAAAAACTTTACATTGAGTCAATGTAACCTCAGATCTCACTTTCGGTTTCCAATAGTCAGGTCCCATTGATTCAGTGTAAAGTGCCTGTTCGCTTTTGCGTTCGCGTTCGGTCTGTAGTCTGTACCAAATTATTTTGTTCCACTCGCTAACTAAGCTCTCTCAACAGGGCTATGCTTAAATTCACTCCGGTACTTTCCTTTAAAGGTACAATGGGTAACGTTTTTACTGTTCAATATCAAAATATGCTTTACCTGCTGACAAGCTTCTCCTTTCTCATAAGTATTAACCACTACTATTAATTCCGTGTTGGCTTGAAGTTTTGCATTTCCACGCACATTAACTTGGCTAGACTCTCCTTGTATTGCCGCCATCTTGAAATACGGAAGCGGTCATATCGTTCGCGTCTTTGCTATAGACTGACAATAGACCGAAATCCGCATGCAGGCTTCCGTAGCTGTAAACGTAATTTGCGTTGCGTTACTCTTAATTTCTACACATTGGGGCTTTAAGAATTTCCTTACATTTGTTCTTAAGGTCCCATTGAAAAACCTATATTGGTGAACACAAATCTTCTTAAAAAACTGCGTAAATGTGAACAAATTTCTTTGTAAGACTGGTTGATGAATGAGGCTCAACATTCTGATGTTCTGATGGTCAGTCCCCGGATAACCTCATCACTGTCTTGCACTGATTTGCAGAACCGGCAACCGGTACCACATCAAACCAGCCGGGTACTGTAGAAATGTAGAGAACCCTGTAGAGTAGAGACATCTGCATGTGGCGGTTTGCAACTTCGGCACATGGGCGGCACATCCAAGCCAATCCCAAACCAGTTGGAGGCTGGTTGGGATGTCTGGATGGATGTCAAGCCCAGCAGGCCCGGCAGAACCGGCAGAACCGGCCCGATGTCAAAGCAGTGGGTAATGAGGCCTGAAATGTGCGGCTGCTTCTCTAGAACTGTGGGGGATTCTGAGAATTCCTCACTATTAGCTCATCATAGGCTTCTCTCCACTGGGGGTGCGAGTTACACCAGCAGTGGTGTAGCAGTGTGTGCGTGTGTGTGTGTGTGTGTGTGTGTGTGCTCATCATATGCTTCTCTCCACTGGGAGTGCACTACACCACAGTGGTTACAGTGTGTGTGTGTGTGTGTGTGTGTGTGTGTGTGTGTGTGTGTGTGTGTGTGTGTCATACCGGGGGGGCACTGTCTGTATGAGTGTTACAGCGTGTGTCCAAACAGTCAACTGGTGTGTGTGTGTGTGATAGTCTTTATGTATGGGATTATCAGTGTAAAGGGCAGTCAGTATCTCCATCTCTCTCTCTCTCTCTGTGTGTGTGTGTGTGTGTGTGTGTGTGTGTGTGTGTGTGTGTGTGTCATACCCGGCCTGTGTCCTCTGCCCCGGTGGCTGTGTGTGTGTGTGTGTGTGTGTGTGTGTCATACCCGGTCTCTGGTGTCCTGCTCGGTGGCCAGGCTCTCCACGCTGATGAGCACCTTGAGCAGCTGCAGGCTGACGGAGCTGCAGTCTCCAGCACACACACCCAGCAGCGCGTCCACACACTCCAGCACCTGCTCCAGATACATAGTCTGCCAAACACACACACACACACACAGGGAGGGAGAAGGATACTTAGTGAGTGTGTGTGTGTGTGTGTGTGTGTGTGTGTGTGGTGTGAGTGGAGAGATAGAGGTCAGACAGAGACAGACACCCTGGTCTTGGTCTTCTTCCACTTTTCCACAGTTCCTCACCTGCTCCTTCCATTTCTGACGCCATTCCACAGTCTGCTTTTGTCACCTTCGAGATCCAGCTTCCTCCCTCCCTCCTTCTCTCACTCTTTTTCACTCTCCATCCCTCTCTCTCTCTCTCTAATCTCTCTCCCTCTCTCTCTTCTGCATCATTTAGTCTATTCCTCTACCCATCTCTCTCTTTCCATTGTTCTTTCTCTCTCCATACCTCCCTCTCCATTTAGTCTATTCTCTCTACCCATCTGTCTCTCTTTCTTTCCCCTTTTCTTTATCCCCCCTCTCTTTCTCTATCGCTTTCTCTCACCCTCTCCAAATTCTCTCTCTCCCTCCCTCCACCTTGCTGCAACACCTCCTCTCAGGCATTTCTGTGTATCTCTGTGTGTTTGTGTGTGTATCTG
>JAODXP020000015.1:2939544-2944544 GCA_027497455.2 Sardinella longiceps
GTGGTTACAAAATAAAGGAGGCATCTTGTCACACGCTTGGAGTGCATCAAATATGTGCTTCTATATACTATGGGATTTAACCCGTCAAATGAAGGCAAATTAAGCTACAACAGTTGCATAGGAAGACCTGTTTATCCTGAGAAGGGAGCTGGATGGTCTTTTTGTATATATGTTTTTTATATATTTTTTGGGCTTTTTGCCTTTAATCAGATAGGACAGTGTAGAGATGGACAGGAAACAAGTGGGGGAGAGAGATGGGGTGGGATCGGGAAATGACCTCGGGTCGGAATCGAACCCGGGTCCCCGAAGTAATGGTCTGACGCTCTAGCCACTGAGCCACAGTGCCCCACGGATGGTCTCTGCTTTTACCTGATTTCTGGTATTTCGTCATGGTAGGAGCTGAGGAGCAGGGGAAGGAGCTTGTGGAAGTAGGAGTAGCGATCTCTCAGGTTAAGGAGCCAATCACCAACCACCAGTGTCACGGCCTTCCGCACCTACACAAAACATTTGTATTATTCAAATGCACTGACAACATAAATGACATGGCAACTCCAAGTCCTCCTAGGCGAGTCCTAGTCCAAGGTTTCTCACATTCAGATACCTAACATGAGTAAGATGGTCTGAGTACGGTTTTTGTGTTCACAACTGACAGAAAACATCGAATTCGAGTTCATTTAGAGGGCTGAAAGGGACCAAGTGTGAAAACACCCTAGGAGAGCATATCCGTCCAGCACAAAAACTTCTCAAGTTTCCTTCAGTAATCCATCCATCCATCCATCACATGTAATCATAAGGAGCTATGTTTCTTTGAATGTTGAATGTTGAAATCACACATAGTGTGTTTCCTGTGGAAAATTAGTCAAGGTGGGGGTGTGTGAGGTATGGGGTAGGAGTATGTTAGTTGGTAACAGAGACTAGTGACTGTTAATGCAAAGGTTACGTTCATAATATACAATATATATCTTTTCTAGGGACTTAGTCATGGTGGTGGATGTCATATTCATGGCTGGCCTCCTTAACAATAAAGCACTGGAAGAAACTCTGTAAGAGGGATGGAAAGTCATCGTTTTGGTGTAATTGGCATTTGGTGGAGGTGGTGTGTGTGTGTGTGTGTGGGGGGGGGGGGCTTCAAGACCATCAAAGGCTACATAAAGTATAAATGATGTAATTGAATGGATGGATATTCTTTAACAAACACACTAGAGCACAATGTGGTGGCTGTGAGGGGGAGCAACAAGCAACAAAGACCACGGCCTTCATGACCTCAGTAGCATTGTATGGACCACCATCTCAAGACTGTGTTGACCACTGCAGCAGACTCTCAGTAATTACCTGTGGAGAGTCATCAAACAGTCTCTGCGCCAGGTGGGAGAGTACATCATCTACATTCTTCCCCGTGCCATGCTGGATGACGGCACCTGTAGCCTCGATGACCGCAACCCGCACACGCGAGTGCTGATGTGTGATGGTCTGCATAAGGGGCTTGATCAGACTCTCAGCCTGCATGTGGAAATGCTCTGAAAGATACAAACAACAGACACACCTGATCCTTGACACATTATTCATACTCTTTTTCACAGTTAGCTTACTGTTGATGATAAACAATGTGTTGTCTTGTGCTTGGTATTGTTGTCAAGGGTATGAAACTGACAGCTTCTGTAGGGACAAGCAGAGCATAAATAGCTTGACATTGCCAGCCGATAATACTCATTATGGGCGGGCAATGTCAGGCTAGTGCATAAAGGCTCAGAGACGATGCACAGGCGTAGGTTTCCTACGGTTGTCAATGGACAGTCACTAGAGCGCCTTGGGTGTTATGTTTTCAATGCTTCTAAATGACTGGAGAACCATTTCGTGTTGAGCGATAGCGCTTTGCTTGATCCACGCATCTCTCTCCTTGTCTTACCGATACCATGGCAACCGGCAGACACACACTTGCCAAAACATACGGAGCTAACAGTGGCATTTGCCATGTTGTGCTGCTAACGTTGCTAGCGAAACTAGGTTGTGTCTGACACGTATTTTGTGACGACTAACAAGCTATCATCTGTTTAATGTAACATTGGGTATGGTGTAAACTGTAATTTCGAAATTATGGGCGAATTTACAGTAAACGTCGCTGCTAGCAAGCAAAGTTGTGTTAGCTAGCTAGCCATCATGCCATGGAAGCACGTGGCTGCTGCCCGTAGTACAGGAAGGAAGTGACAGTATTCTCTTCATGTAAACAGAGACGGTTGATACGAGTATCGTTGATATAAACGTACCTGGGACTGTTTTGGCGAAACTGATGGAACATTTACAACTTTCTCTTTTCACATCTGGGAAGGGGTCAATGATTGTTTGTTGTAAAATCTTGATCATGTCGTCAAGATACGGAGCAAGGTGTTTCCCACACACCTCTACGGTTAGAGAAATCACTTCCAGCATGGACAATCTCAACTCTTCCGCAGGTTCCAAAATGTCTTTTCCGCCAAGTCTCTGAGAGAGAGCAGGCATGAGATAAGGCAAGGAGTCCTCTGGTCGCGGAACACAACGAATGAAATCTCCAATCATCTGAATGGCGGTTTCTCTGCATCTTTCCATAGGGTCGGACAAACATTTCAAGAGTGACTTCAGCAGAGACGCGAAAATCTCCTGTAAAACGTCACTTGATAAACCCTTGTCGATAGTTTCTTTTTTAATTGTCTCTAGTGCACGTTTCCTGGTGCTTTTGTTGTCTTCGTTTAAACAATTTAAATGCCGGGCCAGTGTTTTTAAGACTTCCCCAGCAGCACGTTCATCACCGTTCGCCATTGCTGTAGTTTTCTGTTACTGTGGCAACCACAGCGTTACGACAAACAAATCGTTTTACGACCTGCCATTCCATCAACAGTGTTGTCCAAAGCAAGGCATTTTACCAAAGATCATGGTCCAAAAGAGCTTTGGAATGGTTGGTGTGTCTCATGCAAAATCGTCAAAAATCATAACCATAATCATTCACAAAATAAAACATAAATTAATAAAAATCTGCTCTATCTGCATTGAGAGATCATGAAAACAGAAGAACAAATAAAGACTGACACTGAATCAGACAAAAATGTACATCTGGGCTGGGTTCAGGATACCATTAAATTACAATAAATTCCTTTTCAAGTCAACAAAATGGACAACCTACCTTGCAATATGAATTTCACATTCCATGGTAGCCTATGGAATCTTTGATAATTGGTAATTTCTTTCTTTTTTTCTTTTTTTTTTTTTCATTTTACACTTTTAGTTGTGATATGGACCTCCTAAATAGTGCCCACTCGGTGACATGCATATGAATTACCACACTGCCCACTGGTTATAATGTACGCATTAGTCTTCAAAACTGGGGTGAATTGCTAAACTGAATTTCGAATTTGTCACCTGAATATACAAATTCCAAAAGACCACAGAACATTTCACATGGTTTACACTCCTGATTGATTTTTTTTTTTTTCGGTGAGGGTCATCATACACACAATTTCTAAAAGCCATACTGTCAAGAAGCGGCTTTTGCAGTCAGATCAGCCTATGAAGAGGCAGATTGACGTCATTGGAGCCGACGCAGAGATAGCCGAGCGAAAGCTGAAAGCAGCAGCATAGACGACAACCGTGTGAACATCCTTGTCCAGCGCTGCCTCCGTTAAATAACGGTAAGCACAGACGTTGAAAATCAATTGCACAATGGTGTTAATGTTATATTGTGTTTCTGTTTTGGTATATTTGCTCGGTGATGTAATAAATAATAACGATGCTAGCCTGAAGGAAGCTAATTTGTGTAGTAAACAGGTGCGGCAACAGAATATCCATCCTTCATTAATTAACATCACCTCGGAGGATGCTGACCTTTGAAGCCAGTTATCAAAATGGGAGTCTCGTTGTTTACGGGGAAGGCTATAGGAATGTTATCGATGGGTATAATGAAACAACCCAAAATAAAAACGCAATATAATTATTTGTCGGGATTTGTCGAGGTTGCTACATAGCGGAAGCAACTGATCTAGCACTTGTTTAGGTAGGCTACTTACTAGGATAGTAAACTTCAGTGTTTATGTCTTATGCATCTTATGACCTAGCCTAATGACTAAACTGAACACTATTGCAAGCTTATCTGTCATGTTACCAGCAAACGTAGCCTAGGCTATATTGTGGACAAGGGTTGATATTGCCATAAAAGGCAAACCTTATGGTGATGAAAGATGTAAGCTAGTACACCAGGTATAACCCAGATAGGCCAGTTTCCTTCAAATCAGTATTTTCATAGTTAATATTCAGAGATAAAGCAGTGACATTCAAAACAACTACATGTCAACTATCCACATTCCTGAGCCCCCTTCCTACGTAAACAAGCAGAGCCCTCTCTCCTCCTCCTCCCCTCCCCGCAGACAGAGGATAAAATGGCCACCTCCTCCTCCAATCTGGAAGAAGATGAAAGTCTGAAGAGCTGTGAAGTTTTCGTGCAGAAGCACAACATCCAGCAGATCCTCAAGGAGTGCATTGTGAACCTGTGCATCGCCAAGCCTGAGCGGCCTATGAAGTTCCTTCGGGAGCACTTTGAAAAACTGGAAAAGGTCAGTGATGCAGGCTAGTCTATACCAATTTCTTTTATATTATCCTATGTAGGTATGTCTTTCTGTTCCTTCCATTGTCTCTGTAAATCATCTATCCAGCTTTATTTGCAAGGAAAAACGCTGCTACTATTTGTGTTGAGATGCTGACACCGAGAGGGAGTACTCTACATATAAGCTGTCAAACTGAGAAAAAGCAGCAACATGATCTTTCACTCCTGAAGTTGTACATGATTGTATTTGATCGCTCCTCATTTTTGTAGTCTTACACGTGTTTCAGAACACTCACGCAGCCTATTAGTGAAGGTATTGCCATTGTCATTTGTCTGCTGTCAATATCCTTACACACCAGAGTTGTCTGCATCATGACAACAGGTACAGTACTGAATATTGCATTGTGTTTGTTCAGCGCTGGGGGGAAAAAAA
>JAODXP020000015.1:2952044-2954544 GCA_027497455.2 Sardinella longiceps
GTACTCAGTGCCAAAGTCAAAGTCAGGTGAATTTTATTGTGAGTCAGACCATGTAACAGCAATTACGCAAAAGACTGCAGGATGATTGCCAAAACAGCCACAGACAGCTTCACACAGACCTCTTGTAATATTAATTTGGTACCGTTTTGTGGCACCCACAGTGCAGTACATATGCAGCAGTGCAGTACACTTAAAGCAGTACACATAAAGCAGTGTAGTACACATAAAGCAGTGCAGTATATTTAAAGCAGTACACATAAAGCAGTGTAGTACACATAAAGCAGTGCAGTACACTTAAAGCAGTACACATAAAGCAGTGCAGTATACATAAAGTAATACACATAAAACAGTGCAGTACAGATAAAGCAGTGCAGTACACTTAAAGCAGTACAGTACACATAAAGCAGTGCAGTACACATAAAGTAGTACATATAAAGCAGTGCAGTACACATAAGGTAGTACACATAAAGCAGTGCAGTACACATAAGGTAGTACACATAAAGCAGTGCAGTACACATACAGTAGAGCAGTGCAGTACAGTACACATAAAGCAGTACATATAAAGCAGTGCAGTACACATAAAGTAGTACATATAAAGCAGTGCAATACACATAAGGTAGTACACATAAAGCAGTGCAGTACACATAAAGGAGCGCAGTACATATAAAGTAGTACATATAAAGCAGTGCAGTACACATACAGTAGAGCAGTGCAGTACACATAAAGCAGTGCATATACATGTAAAGCAGTGCAGAAGATATAAAGTAGTACACATAAAGTAGTGCAGTACACATAAAACAGCACAGTACACATACTGTACAGCAGTACATATAAAGCAGTGCAGTACACATAAAGCTGTGCAGTACACAAAAAGCAGGATATGATGAAGGTATCTTGTAGAAAATAGGGTATCTTGTAGAAAATAGAATCACCACTGAGTAGAACTCTGAGTAGACGATAGATATCCTTGCTAATGGACATAAAGTCGTAAGTGTCTTTCACTACTAAAGCATCCTCAGTCTGTCCCTCCTCATCACTGCGTCTCACACATACACACACACACACACACACACACACACACACACACACAGAGTGATCACACACACACACACACACACACAGGTTGATCACACACACACACACACACACACACACACACACACACACACACCCTTAGAATAGAGTTCCACACCAGACTGACAAGCACGGCTGTCTGGTTGCTGCGGACGGTCGGTCGGTCGTCACTGATAACAGCAGCAGCGGTGCTGTAGCGTAGTGTAGCGTACATCAGTGTAATTACAGTCTGTTACGCAGCCTGATTGAGTGAGTACAGCAGTAATTGTTCTGCTCTGACAGCAGCGGCGGCGGCTGCTGGGGACATGACTGAGGCTTGTGTGGAGGAGAACCTTCAGTCAAACTGCATGATCCACACACACACACACACACACACACACACACACACACACACACACACACTTATGCGCACACACAGTTAGGCTTGCGCACACACACACACACACACACACACACACTTATGCGCACACACAGTTAGGCTTGCGCGCACACACACATTTGAACACACATTTCTTTATTTCAACCCATGGGGTTGTGTTGTGTCCACACCTCCTCATTCTGTCAGTCATATGCGCTAACACTCACACACACACACACACACACACACACACACACACACACACACACACACACACACACGCATACACACCACCACATTTGAATTCCATGGACTTCTGTTGTGTCCACATTTCCTCATTCTGTCAGTCATATGCACACACACATACGTACACTCACACACACACACTTTGTGTACATGCACACACACACACACACATTTGAATTCTTTATTTCAACCCACCTGTCATATTTCCGTAGACAGGATTCATATATTGTCAGAGATGAATGCAGCTTTGATATTGTCCAGGGTGCAAAAACACTTTCTGCGCTACAGAGCACATCTGCCTATTACCCCTGACACATAGAAGAACTTTACACTTTGTTTGGATTTTCCTTTAGTTAGCCCTGTCACTGGTAACCTAATAATAGCTGATTTGTGGACATGTCCCTGGCTGCCAAATATCAGCATTGCCAACTTACTGTACATGCAGATCCTTAATTGGAGATGGTCTCAAGAATGGCTACTGTATGTGTAACAGCTTTTCAGCTCAGGTTAGAGCGCTCGACTCCCGTGCCGTGGGTTTGTTGTAGTTGACGGGGCGGCAAGCTCAAGACCTGAGTATTGTACAAACGGCCCCGGCTACACACGTCCATATGCAGATAATAGGCACACACACACACACACACACACACACACACACAATGTCCATACACAGATCATAGACACACCCTATCTCTAGGACCAGCACCGGCCTTTTCCAAAAGCACAGGGGTCAGAATCAGGGGTATTAGGAATGTAAAAAAGATGCACCATCAGAGCTGTTGAACTAAAACCGTGAACGTGAGTGTTTGTACATACGGTAGATAC
>JAODXP020000015.1:3003611-3008611 GCA_027497455.2 Sardinella longiceps
TGTGGTTACAAAATAAAGGAGGCATCTTGTCACACGCTTGGAGTGCATCAAATATGTGCTTCTATACTATGGAATTAACCTGTCAAATGAAGGTAAATGAAGCTACAACAGTTGCATAGGAAGACCTGTTTATCCTGAGAAGGGAGCTGGATGGTCTTTTTGTATATATGTTTTTTATATATTTTTTGGGCTTTTTGCCTTTAATCAGATAGGACAGTGTAGAGATGGACAGGAAACAAGTGGGGGAGAGAGATGGGGTGGGATCGGGAAATGACCTCGGGTCGGAATCGAACCCGGGTCCCCGAAGTAATGGTCTGACGCTCTAGCCACTGAGCCACAGTGCCCCACGGATGGTCTCTGCTTTTACCTGATTTCTGGTATTTCGTCATGGTAGGAGCTGAGGAGCAGGGGAAGGAGCTTGTGGAAGTAGGAGTAGCGATCTCTCAGGTTAAGGAGCCAATCACCAACCACCAGTGTCACGGCCTTCCGCACCTACACAAAACATTTGTATTATTCAAATGCACTGACAACATAAATGACATGCCAACTCCAAGTCCTCCTAGGCGAGTCCTAGTCCAAGGTTTCTCACATTCAGATACCTAACATGAGTAAGATGGTCTGAGTACGGTTTTTGTGTTCACAACTGACAGAAAACATCGAATTCGAGTTCATTTAGAGGGCTGAAAGGGACCAAGTGTGAAAACACCCTAGGAGAGCATATCCGTCCAGCACAAAAACTTCTCAAGTTTCCTTCAGTAATCCATCCATCCATCCATCACATGTAATCATAAGGAGCTATGTTTCTTTGAATGTTGAATGTTGAAATCACACATAGTGTGTTTCCTGTGGAAAATTAGTCAAGGTGGGGGTGTGTGAGGTATGGGGTAGGAGTATGTTAGTTGGTAACAGAGACTAGTGACTGTTAATGCAAAGGTTACGTTCATAATATACAATATATATCTTTTCTAGGGACTTAGTCATGGTGGTGGATGTCATATTCATGGCTGGCCTCCTTAACAATAAAGCACTGGAAGAAACTCTGTAAGAGGGATGGAAAGTCATCGTTTTGGTGTAATTGGCATTTGGTGGAGGTGGTGTGTGTGTGTGTGTGTGGGGGGGGGGGGCTTCAAGACCATCAAAGGCTACATAAAGTATAAATGATGTAATTGAATGGATGGATATTCTTTAACAAACACACTAGAGCACAATGTGGTGGCTGTGAGGGGGGAGCAACAAGCAACAAAGACCACGGCCTTCATGACCTCAGTAGCATTGTATGGACCACCATCTCAAGACTGTGTTGACCACTGCAGCAGACTCTCAGTAAGTACCTGTGGAGAGTCATCAAACAGTCTCTGCGCCAGGTGGGAGAGTACATCATCTACATTCTTCCCCGTGCCATGCTGGATGACGGCACCTGTAGCCTCGATGACCGCAACCCGCACACGCGAGTGCTGATGTGTGATGGTCTGCATAAGGGGCTTGATCAGACTCTCAGCCTGCATGTGGAAATGCTCTGAAAGATACAAACAACAGACACACCTGATCCTTGACACATTATTCATACTCTTTTTCACAGTTAGCTTACTGTTGATGATAAACAATGTGTTGTCTTGTGCTTGGTATTGTTGTCAAGGGTATGAAACTGACAGCTTCTGTAGGGACAAGCAGAGCATAAATAGCTTGACATTGCCAGCCGATAATACTCATTATGGGCGGGCAATGTCAGGCTAGTGCATAAAGGCTCAGAGACGATGCACAGGCAGCGTAGGTTTCCTACGGTTGTCAATGGACAGTCACTAGAGCGCCTTGGGTGTTATGTTTTCAATGCTTCTAAATGACTGGAGAACCATTTCGTGTTGAGCGATAGCGCTTTGCTTGATCCACGCATCTCTCTCCTTGTCTTACCGATACCATGGCAACCGGCAGACACACACTTGCCAAAACATACGGAGCTAACAGTGGCATTTGCCATGTTGTGCTGCTAACGTTGCTAGCGAAACTAGGTTGTGTCTGACACGTATTTTGTGACGACTAACAAGCTATCATCTGTTTAATGTAACATTGGGTATGGTGTAAACTGTAATTTCGAAATTATGGGCGAATTTACAGTAAACGTCGCTAGCAAGCAAAGTTGTGTTAGCTAGCTAGCCATCATGCCATGGAAGCATGTGGCTGCTGCCCGTAGTACAGGAAGGAAGTGACAGTATTCTCTTCATGTAAACAGAGACGGTTGATACGAGTATCGTATCGTTGATATAAACGTACCTGGGACTGTTTTGGCGAAACTGATGGAACATTTACAACTTTCTCTTTTCACATCTGGGAAGGGGTCAATGATTGTTTGTTGTAAAATCTTGATCATGTCGTCAAGATACGGAGCAAGGTGTTTCCCACACACCTCTACGGTTAGAGAAATCACTTCCAGCATGGACAATCTCAACTCTTCCGCAGGTTCCAAAATGTCTTTTCCGCCAAGTCTCTGAGAGAGAGCAGGCATGAGATAAGGCAAGGAGTCCTCTGGTCGCGGAACACAACGAATGAAATCTCCAATCATCTGAATGGCGGTTTCTCTGCATCTTTCCATAGGGTCGGACAAACATTTCAAGAGTGACTTCAGCAGAGACGCGAAAATCTCCTGTAAAACGTCACTTGATAAACCCTTGTCGATAGTTTCTTTTTTTAATTGTCTCTAGTGCACGTTTCCTTGTGCTTTTGTTGTCTTCTGTTTAAACAATTTAAATGCCGGGCCAGTGTTTTTAAGACTTCCCCAGCAGCACGTTCATCACCGTTCGCCATTGCTGTAGTTTTCTGTTACTGTGGCAACCACAGCGTTACGACAAACAAATCGTTTTACGACCTGCCATTCCATCAACAGTGTTGTCCAAAGCAAGGCATTTTACCAAAAGATCATGGTCCAAAAGAGCTTTGGAATGGTTGGTGTGTCTCATGCAAAATCGTCAAAAATCATAACCAAAATCATTCACAAAATAAAACATAAATTAACAAAAATCTGCTCTATCTGCATTGAGAGATCATGAAAACAGAAGAACAAATAAAGACTGACACTGAATCAGACAAAAATGTACATCTGGGCTGGGTTCAGGATACCATTAAATTACAATAAATTCCTTTTCAAGTCAACAAAATGGACAACCTACCTTGCAATATGAATTTCACATTCCATGGTAGCCTATGGAATCTTTGATAATTGGCCATTTCTTTTTTTCTTTTTTTTTTTTTTATTTTACACTTTTAGTTGTGATATGGACCTCCTAAATAGTGCCCACTCGGTGACATGCATATGAATTACCACACTGCCCACTGGTTATAATGTACGCATTAGTCTTCAAAACTGGGGTGAATTGCTAAACTGAATTTCGAATTTGTCACCTGAATATACAAATTCCAAAAGACCACAGAACATTTCACATGGTTTACACTCCTGATTGATTTTTTTTTAATCGCTGAGGGTCATCATACACACAATTTCTAAAAGCCATACTGTCAAGAAGCGGCTTTTGCAGTCAGATCAGCCTATGAAGAGGCAGATTGACGTCATTGGAGCCGACGCAGAGATAGCCGAGCGAAAGCTGAAAGCAGCAGCATAGACGACAACCGTGTGAACATCCTTGTCCAGCGCTGCCTCCGTTAAATAACGGTAAGCACAGACGTTGAAAATCAATTGCACAATGGTGTTAATGTTATATTGTGTTTCTGTTTTGGTATATTTGCTCGGTGATGTAATAAATAATAACGATGCTAGCCTGAAGGAAGCTAATTTGTGTAGTAAACAGGTGCGGCAACAGAATATCCATCCTTCATTAATTAACATCACCTCGGAGGATGCTGACCTTTGAAGCCAGTTATCAAAATGGGAGTCTCGTTTGTTTACGGGGAAGGCTATAGGAATGTTATCGATGGGTATAATGAAACAACCCAAAATAAAAACGCAATATAATTATTTGTCGGGATTTGTCGAGGTTGCTACATAGCGGAAGCAACTGATCTAGCACTTGTTTAGGTAGGCTACTTACTAGGATAGTAAACTTCAGTGTTTATGTCTTATGCATCTTATGACCTAGCCTAATGACTAAACTGAACACTATTGCAAGCTTATCTGTCATGTTACCAGCAAACGTAGCCTAGTCTATATTGTGGACAAGGGTTGATATTGCCATAAAAGGCAAACCTTGTGGTGATGAAAGATGTAAGCTAGTACACCAGGTATAACCCAGATAGGCCTGTTTCCTTCAAATCAGTATTTTCATAGTTAATATTCAGAGATAAAGCAGTGACATTCAAAACAACTACATGTCAACTATCCACATTCCTGAGCCCCCTTCCTACGTAAACAAGCAGAGCCCTCTCTCCTCCTCCTCCCCTCCCCGCAGACAGAGGATAAAATGGCCACCTCCTCCTCCAATCTGGAAGAAGATGAAAGTCTGAAGAGCTGTGAAGTTTTCGTGCAGAAGCACAACATCCAGCAGATCCTCAAGGAGTGCATTGTGAACCTGTGCATCGCCAAGCCTGAGCGGCCTATGAAGTTCCTTCGGGAGCACTTTGAAAAACTGGAAAAGGTCAGTGATGCAGGCTAGTCTATACCAATTTCTTTTATATTATCCTATGTAGGTATGTCTTTCTGTTCCTTCCATTGTCTCTGTAAATCATCTATCCAGCTTTATTTGCAAGGAAAAACGCTGCTACTATTTGTGTTGAGATGCTGACACCGAGAGGGAGTACTCTACATATAAGCTGTCAAACTGATAAAAAGCAGCAACATGATCTTTCACTCCTGAAGTTGTACATGATTGTATTTGATCGCTCCTCATTTTTGTAGTCTTACACGTGTTTCAGAACACTCACGCAGCCTATTAGTGAAGGTATTGCCATTGTCATTTGTCTGCTGTCAATATCCTTACACACCAGAGTTGTCTGCATCATGACAACAGGTACAGTACTGAATATTGCATTGTGTTTGTTCAGCGCTGGGGGGAGAA